>JAKSZT010054419.1:2081580-2236730 GCA_026826555.1 Tolypeutes matacus | reverse complement strand
TTTTGTAAGCAAATACACATATATGCATAAAAAAAAAAAAAAAAAACCATCACTTGAACGTAGATGTGAGAGTCTATTTCTGAGTTCTCAATTCAGTTCCATTGTTCAATCTGTCTGTCTTTATACCAGTACCATGTTTTTACCACTGTAGTTAAGTAATATGATTTAAAGTGAGAGTCCTCCAACTTCATTCTTCTTTTTAAAGATATTTTTGGCTATTCGGGGCCCCTTAACACTTTCAAATACATTTGATTATTGGCTTTTCCATTTCTGCAAAAAACGGTCGTTGGGATTTTTATTGGTTTTGCATTGAATCTGTAAATCAGTTTGATAGAATTGATATCTTAACAATATTTAGTCTTCTGATCCATGAACATGGAATGCCCTTCCATTTATTTAAGTCTTCTTTGCTTTCTTTCAGAAAGGTTTTGCAGTTTTCTAAATACAGGTCCTTTATGTCCTTGGTTAACTTTATTCCTAAATATTTCACTCTTTTAGTTGCTATTATAAATGGAATTTTTTTCTGATTTCCTCTTCAGATTACTCATCAGTAATGTTATAAAAACTGTATTGGTTTTTGTGTATTAATCTTGTATCCCACCACTTTGCTGAACTCGTCTATTAGTTCTGGTAGCTTTTTTGTGGATTTTTCAGGATTTTCTAGATATAGACTCATACCATCAGAGAATAGTGAAAGTTTTTCTTCTTCCTTTCCATTTTGGGTGTCTTTTACTTCTTTTTTCTAGCCTAATTGCTCTAGCTAGAACCTCTAGCACAATACTGAATAACAGTGGTTGTGACACTGGGCATTCTTGTCTTGTTCCTGATCTCAGTGGGAAAGCTTTCAATCTTTCACCATTGAGAATAATACTAACTGTAGATTTTTATATATGCATTTTATCATATTAAGAAAGTTTCCTTCTATTCCTATCTTTTGGAGTGTTTTTATCAAGAAGGGATGTTGTATTTTGTCAAATGGATTTTCTGCCTCAATCGAGAGGATCATGTGATGTTTCTTCTTCAATGCATTAATGTGGTTTATTCCACTAATTGATGTTCTTGTGTTGAACCACCCTTGCATATCTGGGATAAAATCCACTTGATCATGGTGTGTAATTCTTTTAATGTGCTTTTGGATTTGGTGTGCAAGTATTTTGTTGAGGATTTTTGCTTCTATTTTCATTAGAGATTTTTGTCTGTAATTTTCTTTTTTGTAGTATCTTTATGTGGTTTTGGTATTAGGGTGGTGATGGCTTCATAGAATGAATTTGTTAGCATCTTTCCTGTTCAGTTTTTTGGAAGAGCTTGAGTAATATTGGTATTAGATCATCTTTGAATGATTGGTAGAATTCACCTATGAAGCCATCTGGTCCAGGACTTTTGATCTTTGGAAGATTTTTGATGATTGTTTCAATCTCTTCACTTGTGATTGGTTTGTTGAGGTCTTCAATTTCTTCTAGGGTGAGTGTAGGTGGTTTGTGTACTTCTAGTATTTTGTCTATCTCTTCTACATTGTCTAGTTTTTTGGCGTTCAGTTGTTCATGGTATCCTCTTATGATCTCTCTTATTTCTGCAGGGTTAGTGGTAATATCCCCCCTCTCATTTCTGATTTTATTTATTTGCATCTTCTCTCTTTTTTCCTTTGTCAGTGTACCTAAGTTTGCCAATTTTGTTGACCTTCTTAGAGAACCAACTGTTGGTGTTGTTGAATCTATTGTTTTCTTGTTCATAATTTCATTTATTTCTGCTCTGATCTTTACTCTTTATTTTCTTCATCTTGGTTTGGGATAAGTTTGCTGTTCCTTTTCTAGTTCCTCCAGGTATGCAGTTAGATCTTCAATTTTAGCTCTTTATTCTTTTTTAATGTAAATATTGAGGGCTGTAAATTTTCTTCTCAGCACTTCTTTACAGTGTCCCATAGGTATTGATATGTGCTGTTCTTATTTTCATTCTTCTCTAGATATTTACTGAATGCTCTTGCAAGTTCTTCTTTGACCCAGTGATTATTTAAGATTGTGTTGTTTAATTCCCATATATTTATGAGTTTTCCCTTTTTTTTGTACATTGTTGCTTTCCAGCTTCATTCTGTTATGATCAGAAAAAGTGTTTTGCATAATTTCAATCTTTTAAATTTTATTGAGACTTGTCTTGTGACCCAACATATGGTCTATCTTGGAGAAGGATCCATGAGTGCTTGAAAAGAATGTATATCCTCATTTTTTTTTAACCAGGAGGTCCTGGGGATCGAACCCAGGTCCTCCATATGGGAGATGGGACGCCCAGCCATTTGAGCCACATCCGTCCCCCTATATCCTCCTTTTGAGGGTATAATGCTCTATAAATGTCTGTTAGGTCTAGTTCATTTATCATATTATTCAAGCTCTCTGTTTCTTTATTTATCCTTTGTCCAGATGTTCTATCCAATACTGAGAGTGGTGTATTGAAGTCCCTAACTATTATTGTAGAGACATCTATTTCTCCCTTCAGTTTGCCATGTGTGTCTTATGTATGTTGGGGCACTCAGGTTAGGTGCATAAATATTTATTATAATTATTTATTCTTGGTGAATTTCCCATTTTATTAATATATAATGACTTTCTTCATCCCTTATAACAGTTTTGCATTTAAAATCTGGTTTGTCTGATATTAATATCACTACTCCAGCTCTTCTTTGTTTGCTATTTGCATGGAAACTTTTTCCAGACTTTCACTTTCTACTTGGCTGTGTCCTTACATATGAGGTGAGTCTTGTGTAGACAGTATATAGATGGCTCATATTTTTTATCCATTCTATCAGTCTGTGTCTTTTGATTGGGGAGTTCAAGCCATTAACATTCAATGTTATTACTGTAAAAGCATTACTTACTTCATCCATTTTATCTTTTGGCTTTCTGTTGTTGTATCTTACTATGGCCTGTGTTTTATCCTTTAATTTACCCTGCCTAATAATCTTCATTTCTACACTCTTCTCCAAGTCTCTCGCCCTTGTTTTTTCTTCAGACTGCAGCACTCCTTTTGGTATCTCTTTTAATTCTGGTCTTTCAGAATATACTCTCTCACTTTTTGTTTGCCTGTGAAGACTTTAAACTCATTCTTATTTTTCGAGAACATTTTTGCCAGATACAGAATTCTTGGCTGGCAGTTTTTCTCTCTCAGTACCTTAAATACTCATACCACTTTCTTCTCTCCTTCATGGTTTCTATTGAGAGGTCAGCATTTAATCTTATTAGGGTTCCCTTATATGTGTTGCTTTGTTTTTCTCTTGCTGCTCTCAGAATCCTCTCTTTATCTCTGATCTTTGTAATTCTGAATAAGAGGTATCACAGAGCAGGTCTATTAGGATTTATTCTATTTGTTGTACATTGTCCTTTTTGGATATTGATATTTATGGCTTTCATAATCATTGGGAAGTTTTCAGTCATTATTTCCTCAAATATTCTTTCTGCCCCTTTTCCATTCTCTTCTCCTTTTGAGACACAGATAAGGTTTGTGTGTGTCTTTCTTATTGTCATTTAATTCCTTGAGACCCTGTTCCATTTTTCTCATTCTGTTCTCTTTCTGTTCTTCTTCATTTTCCAGTTCAGATTTTCTATCCTTGAAATCATACTTCTGTCTTCAAGCCATTCAAATCTGCTGTTATGTGCCTCTAATGTATTTTTTTTTATTGTGGGTAAAAATCAAAATTTTCACAATACAAACTAATGTATTTTTAATCTCATCCATTGTGTCTTTCATTCCCATAAGCACTTTTCCTTTTCTTTGCAGGATTTAAAATTGTTCTTTATGCTCACTCAGTGTCCTTTTAATATCTTTTATCTTTTTACTCATATTTCCCTTCAATTCTTTGAATTGATTTAAAAGATTTGTGTGATTATTACTGATTAGTTGTTTTATATCCTGTATCTTGTTAGGATATTTGGTTTGTTCCTTTGGCTAGGCCATCTCTTCCTGTTTCCTAGTATGGCTTGTAATTTTTTGCTGAAGTCAAGGAATCTGAATATGTTGGTGAATTTACTCTGATGGTCAATTTCTCTCTCTTGCCTAGTTTTTTTTCCTAGATCCTCTTTGATTTTTGGTTCAACTTTTTCTGAAACTTTAAAATTGCCCAGCTTAAGTTATCAAAACCAGGGCAGGGATTCTTTAATGAGGTGCAGATTTTCTACCAGGTGTTGGGGCTAAAGACATACCTTAAAACAGTTTTTCTCCTTGTAGTTTTCTGTCTGGTCAGCAGATGGTGCTTGTTGGCAAACTTTTCTATGGAGGTGTTTCTTTCAACCTCTGCTTTCCCATGGTTCTGCTCTGGCCAGAACCAAAAGTAGGCTCTGCTGGCCACATTCACTGAAGAGAAGCCACTCTCCACCTACTGATGTACCCTCCCTCTTCCGTTGTGACAGCTGACCAGGAGGGAGATGTCTGTTCCCCTTTCAGTTGGCTTCAGTAATCCAGGAGTTTTAACTAGGCCTAATGTCTTGAGGGTGGAGAATTGGGACCATTCCCAGTCATTGCGGGGGTTTAGTAACTCATGTTTTTGTTTTGGGTTCTTTGTCTCTCTCTCCTTCTCTCTCCTGGGGATTACACAATGTTGTCCTGATCTGCTGACCCCCAAAGCAGGTCCCTCAGACAACTTTTGGCCCTTTCTCTGTTGTTTTTGTGAGAGAGTTGAGCCCAGCCTGCCTACTACAGCACCATCTTTCAAAAACCTAAATATAGATTTTAATCCCAGCTGCGTCATTTCTAGTCATGTGATTTTGGGCACCTTAATTCTCTGATCTTTGTCTCTAATTTGGAAAGTAGTATCTATATGATATTGTTATGGTGAAGACTAAATCAGATGATGCAAGAAAAGCACCTAGCACATTTTCACCATAATGTTAACACTGAGATCTCTTCCTTGCACTTTGAAATGTAAATTAGACATATCATGATGCAATAGACTTTTAAACATGTGAGAAAACCATGACATAACTTAGCACTTAAGACTAAGAACTGAGACCACCTGTATCAACATGACTTAGTTATTTGTTTTCTTAAAACTTTGCCCAGAAATAATTAGGACTAGAAACCAAAAATCATTTCTTTCTTCACTTCAGGAAATTTCTGGAAATCAGTTTATTTGAGACAATAGTCTGGTCCCCTGGGAAACAACTCATTTATCAAATAACATTCATTTATCAAGACTTGCTTCCAGATACTAAGTCCACCAATCATAAACTATTATGTTATAAAGGTTGGCCAATCCCAATCAGTCCACCACATTAAAAGCCACACCTTAAACCAGATCCATGATCCTCTTAACTATCCCACTTTTAACCTCCTTATTCTACTCTGACCACTGGCTACCTGTATGACTCCATCTCAGATCACAGTCTCATTCATTCCCTGAACTCCAGCCACACTGACAGGACACCCTCGTTTCTCAAATGCCCTAAGATATTCTTACTACTGGCTTTTAAATGTTCTCTTCCCCCATTTATCTTTATGACTCATTTCCTCATTTCCATCAAGTCAAGTCTTTGTTCAAATGTCTCATTATCAGAGTGACCTTTCCTAAACACTTCAATAAAAATTAACTTTCCTAATACTGTCAATCCCTGATTTGCTTTTTTTCATAACACATACCACAATCTAACATATTGTATATATTTGCTTGTGGATTTTGTTTTATTTCTGTGTGTCTTCCTCTCACTAGAATGTAAGCTTCGTGAAAGAAGCATTTTATTTTTGTCTGTTGTTATGCCATTATAACCTAAACAGTGCCTAAAATACAGAGAACCTCAATAAATATTTGTGGACTAAAAGAAAAAAATGAATGAGAAGTGAAAATGCAAGGAAACATGACAGATTCTCAGTTGCTAACGCTTACTAGAAGCAGCCATTTAACCCAGATTGGGATGCCCAGAGGATGTTTCTGGCATGAATCAGACTCTTCAGAACAGTGCTAATCAAAACTGATCATGTCCATTCTCTGTTTAAAACCTTTTAATAGTTTTACATTGCTCAGGAGTTGACAAACTATGCCCCATAGGCTAAATCTAACCCTGTGCCTGTTTCTGAAAATAAATCTTTATTGGAACACAGACACACGTATTCTTTTTCATTTTCTCTGTGACTGCTTTCCTGCTATAGTGGCTGAGTTGAATAGTTGTGGTAGAAAACACATGGCTTGTAAAGCCTAAATATTTATAATATGGTCCTTTACAAAAAAGTTTGCTGACCCCTGCTATTGACCAAAACAAAGTTTGAGCTCCTTAGAATAATGTATAATGTTCCACAGGCTTTTCTCCTACCTAGAAGAGCAATGTAAGGATTGGTTAAGAGTTTGAAATAATATTGATTCAAATGTCAACTCTGTCAATTTTTATTACTGAGTTCCTCTTCAACCTTTCTGAGCTTCAGTTTTCTCATCTGAAAAATGGTGATAATGATTGTGCTTACCTCAGTTGTTGTTCAAATTAAATTATTATCTTTACATAAGGTTCTTACCTCATAGCCTTGCATATGGCAGGCACACATGCAATTTAAACTCTAATTTTTATTGCTGACTCTCCAGCTTCTTCATGCTCCATGCTTCATGCATTATTAACACTGAACTGCTGAAAATTCCTGTACACTGCAAGTTGCTTCCTGCATCCATATAACATCACTACCAATTTCCTTTGCCTGAAACACGTACCTGAAACTTTATTTGCCTTTCCAGACCTCCACAAAGACTTCTCCTCTGGGAAAGCCAGAGGTACGTTCATGGGTCCACTGTGGTTTTATAGAGCCCTCTCTAAAGATTCACCACCTGAAGTTCAAATGATATAAGGGTCTGTTTCCCAGGCTAAAAGCTCCTTGTGGGGAGAGGGCACTGTTAATCATCTTTCTGCTCTCAGTACCCAGCACAGTGCCTAGAATATAGCTAATGTTTTTTGACTAATTAATGATTTTAACTAAACTGTTTACGCTAAGGAGAAGAGGTTCCTTTTTCTTTATTTACTGAGCCACTTGTATCTGTTTCTGACTGAAAAGAGAGCGTGTATATGGGTTTAAGCTTTCTGTAAAGAAGCCTGGGCCCAGAGTCTGCTCTGAAAGGCTCTGTTGGTCCAGGGAAGACTGCAGATTGAAATGAGCAGCACATTACCTTTCTGATGAAAGTGGCTTGAGTCGCATCTCTGCCACCTACTAAGGATAAGACTTTTGTTTGTTATTTTTCTCAGCCTCAATTTTCTTATAGTAAACTGGGGGAAAACCTTTTATCACTTACTTAGTATGAGGATTATGAGAGGTGAGGTTATGGAAACTCTTGGTAAATTGTTCTATACATATTATGTAAAATAATACTTAAGTTATTTAGATGGGCCTCTTGCCTTGGGTTTCATGGTCCCATGGAAAAGAGACCAAGATGGGTTTGCTTATAAACTAGTTCAGTCCATAAAGTCAAGATTGGTCCCTTCTGGTTGGCTCATTCCATCAAATTAGTGTAAGTCCTAAGGACTTGTGCAATAAACATATTAGCACAAAACAATTCGTTTGACCCAATGATGCAATACTCTTGAAAATATTCCTTCACAGAAGATATAACCGAATGATCCAAAAATGACTTCAAGAATTTTTTTTATTTTAAAGAGTTATATGCAGCTCTGTGACACAAAGAGGAAGTATGTCCTATTTTTCTATGCTGCATAACAAAATACCACAAACATAGCAGCTTAAAACAATGATACATTTATCTCAATTTCTGTGGATCAGGAGTCCAGGTACAGCTTAGTGTGGTCCTCTGCTCAGGGTCTCACAAGGCTGCAATCAAGACGTTGGGCAGTACTGGGTTCTCATCAGACCCAACCAGCTCCCTCAGGTTGTTGGCATAATTCTTTTCCTTGAATGTGTAAGGTTCATGGCAGTTTGCTTCTCAACGCTAGGAATGGAGAAAGAGAGAGACTAGAAATATGAGTGCTACACTTTTATGTAATCATGTATTCATAATCACACACATCTCGTTATCTTTGCCACATTAGATTGTTTAAAAGTAAGCCAGAGCCTTCTGGGGAAGATGGAAAGGTAGGGAGCTCTAGGACTCAGTCATTCTACCAAACAACTATTAGACAGAAACTTTCTGAAACAACTATTTTGAAATTCTGGAGGGCAGAAGAACATTCTCCTAGGGAAGAGTGGAAGGAAGAGGTTGAGCAATTACAGTAAAGAACAGTAAATTTCTCCCTCTGTGCAGCGGCTACAGGTTCTCATCCCCCTCTCTCATGGCAGGCCACCATGAGGTCTAGTTCCCAGTTAGCTCGCTAGTGACAGAAAGGGACTAAAAAAAATCCTATTCCCTCTAAACAGAAGTGGGCACAGCCAATCACTGATCACAGCTTTTGATTAGTGAATTTGGATTGCTGGCGGTGTGGCTCTGAGGATAGCCATTGTTTCAGCCTGCTCTGGACTGAGAAAGAGTTTGTGGAGATTTGAAAATGCAGCACTTCCTCAGGGCTGCAGGGGAGAGTCAGCTGAAGGGCTTCATTTGCAGAGCAGGCCAGGAAAGTTCAGCATTTGGGAGCCATCAGAGAAGCTCTTGCCAGCTTTCCAGATCCCCTGTCCATGGAACGTTGAAGCTGGTCTGTGACCCCTTCATGGGTCCCTGGCTCTGCTTTGGCTGGAAAAGACTCACTTGGAAAAGGCTTCTTTGGGGTTTTGCTCCTCCCAGAATTTGTCCTTCAGGTAAAAGCAGCTTGAGAACAATAAAAAAGAGTATAAAAATCTATAGAGGCAGACAGTCTGGGACAGATTTGCTGGCTTCAAATACCCAGGAGAGGAAGGTCTGTCTCCTGGGAAATAGAAAGGAAAACCAAACTCTTGTAAATAGGGTAACTCCAAAACAACTAACAAGCAAAAGCTCAGAACAAGGCAGAGACCCAGAAAGACAAGGAAAACCTTGCACACTGAATTTGCCTTGGGCAAGCTGGTTACAAAATGAGGAAACAGACTTCTTCAGGAATAAATCCCAGAGTAAACCTTTTAAAATATTAAAACATACTGTGGGATAGCGGATGTGGCTCAAGCGATTGGGCTCCCGCCTACCACATGGGAGGTCCCTGGTTTAGTTCCCGGTGCCTCCTAAGGAAGACAGTGAGCTGGTGCAATGGGCAGGTGCAGCAAGCTGATGCAACAAGATGACACAACAAGAGACACAAGAAGAAAAACATAATGAGAGACCCAACAAAGCAAGGAACGGAGGTGGCTCAAGCTATTAGGAGCTTCCTTCCCACATCGGAGGTCCTGGTTTAGTTCCTGGTGCCTCCTAAAGAACAGACACAAAAAGTGCAAACAATGAGGGGGTGGGGAGAAATAAATACATAAAATGAATCTTTTTTAAAAAGAAAAATACTGTGTGCAACAAAATAGTACAAGACAAACAGAGAAACAGGAAAAGATAGCCCATCCAAAGGAGGAGGATTAAGATCCAGAAAACACCAACAAAAAAGATGAGAATGTGGCTATAACAAACGAAGCATTTAAAAAATGATCAGAAAAATGCTCAAGGAGATGAAGAAAAATGCAGAGAAATAACTAAAGGTATCAGAAAAGCAGTGAATGGACAATATGAGAGTTTAAGTAAAGAGATAGAAGTTTTAAAAAGGAACGAAACAAAACTACTGGAGTTAAGGACCACAGTACCTGAAATGCAAAAAGTCAGGAGGGTTTCAAGAGCAGTTTGGAGTTAGCAGAAGAAAGAATCAGTGAACTTGAAGACAGAATATGTGAAATTAGTTAGGCTGAGGAGCAGAAAGAAAAAAGAAATAACAAAAGCAAAAATATCTTAAGACAGCTATGGAATACCATCAAAAGCACCAATATACACACTATGGGAATCCCAGAAAGAGAAGAAAGAGAGAAAGAGACAGAATGAATAGTCAAAGAAATAATGGCAGACAACTTCCCAAACTTAGAAAAAGATGTGAATATGCACATATAAGACTTCAAATCAGATACCTAATATCAAAACTGGAAGAACTGGAAAAGGTAGAGCAAACTAAACCCTCAGTGAGCAGAAGGAAGGAATAACAAAGGTTAGAGTGGAGCTCAATGAAATAGGGGAAAAAAAGCATTAGAGTGCATCAACAAAACCAGTATTTGGTTCTCTGAAAAGAGAGGAAAAAAAAATGGCACACCAGAAGAAAAGAGAGAGGATACAAATAACTAAACTCAGAACTAAAAAGGGAGCCATTACTTCTCACCTTGTTAAAATACAAAGGACTATAAGAAGATACTATGAACAACTGCATGCCAATTAATTAGATAACCTAGAATAAATGGATAAATTCTTAGAAACACACAAACTACCTACATTGACTCAAGAAGAGATAGAAGATCTCAACAAACCAATTACTAGTAAAGATATTGAATCAGTCATCAAAATCCTCCCAAGAAACAAAAGAAAAGCCAAGGATGATATGGCTTCACAGTTGAATTCTTCCAGTCATTCCAAAAAGATTTAACTCCAATTCTGCTCAAACTCTTCCAAAATTTTGAAGAGGAGGGAACACTCCCCAACTCATTCTGAGGCCAACATATTCTTATACCAAACCCAGACAAAGATTCCACAAGAAAAGAAAAATACAGACTAATATCTCTTATGAATATAGATGGAGAAATCCTCACAAAAATACTTGCAAACCACATCCAAAAGCACATTAAAAATAATTATACACCATGATCAAGTGGGATTTATCCCTGGTATGCAAAGTTGGTTCAACATAAGAAAATTAATGTAATACACCACCTTCACAGAATGAAGGAGCAAAAACAAACGATTGTCTCTAGGCAGAAAAGACATCTGACAAAATACAGTAACCTTTCATGATAAAAAATATTTAGAACACTAGGAATAGAAGGAAACTTCTTCAACATGATAAACAGCATATATGAAAAGCCCACAGCTAACATCGTACTTAATGGTGAAAGACAGAAAACTTTCTCTGTAAGACCAGAAACAAGACAAGGACGCCCACTGTCACCACTGTTATTCAACATCATTGTAGAAGTTCTTTGAAGAACAGTTAGGCAAGAAAAAGAAATAAAAGGCCACCAAATTGGAATGGAAGAAGTTAAATGTTCCCCATTTACAGATGATATGATCCTAAGTACAGGAAATCTTGAAAAATACAAAAGAAAGTTCCTAGAGCTAATAAATTAATTCAGCAAATTTTCAGGGTACAAGATCAACATCCCAAAATTAGCAGTGCTTCTATAAACATGCCATGAAAAATTGGAAGAAGAAATCAAGAAAATATTCCATTCATAATAGCAACTAAAAGAATCAAATATCTAGGAATAAATATAATCAAGAATATAAAGGACCTGTACACAGAAATCTACAAAACATTGCTAAAGGAAATCAAGGAAGACCTAAATAAATGGAAGGATAGTCCATGTGCATGGACCCTAAAACTCAGTATTGTTATGATCTCATTACTACCAAAAGCAATTTATAGATTCAATGTAATACTAATGAAACTTCCAACAGATGGGACCTCATCAAAGTTAAAAACTTTTGCCCTTCAAAAGACTTTATCATGAAAATAACCCAATGGGGCAAAATATTTGGGAACCACATATCTGATAAAGGTTTAATATGCAGAATATATAAAGAAATCCTTCAACTTAACAACAACAACAAAAACAAACAATCCAATTTAAAAATGGGCAAAAGACTTGAACAGACATCTCTCCAATGAAGATATACCAATGGCCACAAGGCATAGAAAAAGATGTTCAATTTCATTAGCCGCCAGGGAAATAAAAATCAAAACCACAATGAGATGCCATTTCACACCCATCAGAATGGATATTATTTAAAAAAACAACAACAAAATAACAAGTGTTGGAGAGGATGCAGAGAAATAGGAACACCATTCATTGCTGGTGGCAATGTAAAATAGTGCAGTTGCTGTGGAAGGCAGTTTGGCAGTTCATCAGAAAGCAAGAATAGAACTACCATATGATCCTGCAATCCCGCTACTAGGTATATAACCCAAAAAATTGAAAGCAAGGACTCGAACAGATAGTTGCACATTGATGTTCATAGCAGACTATTGATAATTGCCAGAAGATAGAAGTAATCCAAGTGTCCATCAACTGATGATTGGATAAATAAAATATGGTATATACATATAATGGAATATTATTCAACATTTAAAAAGAAATGAAGTCCTGATACATGGGACAACTTGGATGAACCTTGAAGACATAATGTTGAGTGAAATAAGCCAGATTTCCAAACTAAATGTGGGAAATGCAGCCTGGTTTCTCCTTGCAGCTTATAGCAAAATAGGACCTAACTCTAGAGAGGATGAAAATCCAATAATTAATGAAGTAATAAAGTCCACACTTCTGGTACCAAATTCTGTATTAGTCAGCCAAAGGGGTTCTGAGGCAAAATACTAGAAATCTGTTGGCTTTTATAAAGGGTATTTATTTGGAGTAAAAGCTTACAGTTACAAGGCCCTAAAGAGTACAACTCAAGGTTACTTCCTCACCCAAAGTTAGTTGCCGCATGTTGAAGCAAGATGGTCGCTGATCTCTGCCTGGGTTCTCCTTCCTGGGCTTCCTCTTCCTCTTAAGGCTCCATGGGCCCAGCTTCTTTCTGATCTCAGCTGTAGGCTGGAATAAGGCTTGTCTCTGAGGGCTTCCTCTCTCTCAGCTGCAAACTATCAGCAAATGGCTCATCTCTCTCTGGGGCCCCAACATCAAATTCTCTCCTCTTCTGTGTCTATGGAGTTCTCTCTTTTTCTCTGTGTATCTTCTATTATGTATCTACTTCTGTGTGTCTTTGTGATTGAGTATCTGTTTATATAGCTTACAAAGAGGGTGGGGACTCAAACTTAGTTGCCTTAATGACATGGTCAATCAAAGCCCTAATCTTAACATAATTTAATCAAAGGCATCTAAGCTGAATCTAATACAGTCAAAGGGTATCACGCCCAGAGAAACAGATAAGTTTACAAACATAATCTCTCTCTTTGGAATTCATAAATAATATCAAACTGCCACATTAATTAATAGTATAATTATAAAAATAAGCTATCATCAATTGTAACAAATGTTCCACACCAATGTAAGCTATTGGGGATGAGGAGGTTTATTGAAATCCTGTATTTTATGCATAATTTTTCTGTAAACCCTCAACTACTTCCCTAATAAAGAAAAAACTAAGAAGGGTGGGAAAAATGCAAGCCTCAGTTCCTGCACACCTCAAGGGGAGGGGATTACACCAAGGTGTGAATACCAGGAGGCAGGGACCATGGAAGAATCCACGTTAAGTCTGCCCTCCAAACACTTCAACCTCTAAAGTATTTCATTCTTTCATTTAACACCCATCTCTGTGTATGTGTGTGCTTGTTGTGTGTGTTTTAAGGCCAAGGTGGGTGTCTTAATTTGCCAAATCTGTCATGGCAATTACCACAGAAGGGGTTGGCTTAAACAACAGGAATTTATTGTCTCATAGTTTTAGAGGCTAGAAGTCTGACATCAATGTATCTGCAGGCCATGTTTTCTCCAAAGTTCATAGCACTTTGGTGGTGGCTCTTTCTCTGCCACCATCACATGGTGATCTCTTTCTGTCTCCTTCTCTGGTTTCCTATTCCTCCTACTCAGTTGTCTCCTAAGAACTCTAGTAATATTGGATGAAGGCCCACCCTCATTCAGTTTGGGCACACATTAATTCATAACATATCACAAGATACTATTTACAAATGGTTTCACACCCACAGGACCAGGGGTTAGAATATGCCCATATCTTTTGTGAGGCACATGATTCAATTACCAACAGTAGGCTCCATGAAGAAAGAGATTTTTGTCTATCTGGTTCACATTTGTATCTTCAGCACTTATAACAGTACCTGGGATATAGGAAATGCTCAATAGATATTTGTGGGATGAATGAATTAATTCACAAATGAACACCCACTATGTTCATGGCACTTACAATAACTTTGAACTGTGGTGGTGCCTGATATATTTAGTTTGCAGTATTTTGTGCACCCAAACAGCACAAACCATATCCTTTTAGTGATAATAAACTCTAAAGTATTGAATGTAATGTATTTGACAAGAGTTATTGGATTATTTTGAACTTGGTGAAGATATGTAGCTATTACATTTCTGAAGCTCAGTGATTTTTATCATGTAAAATTTATGACCAAGCCACCTTTTTAAAACTAATTATAAGAAAATAGAACTTTCAAGTTGGAGAATTCTAAAATGATTTAAAAAAAAAACACTTGACCCTGCCTCTTCTCCATCAAATCTCTTTTCTTTTTTGCATGGGGCAAATTTTCATCTTAGCCTCTGAAGAGTTATGCCCTGCAGTAACTTGTAATGGCTGCCATCTGTTAAGGAGAAATCCTTAACATTATAGAATTATAGAATGTTATAGCTTTAGGGTTCCTTGATCCTGAATACAGAAAAATAGCACCTCATGACTTCAGCAGATGTTTTTCTTGTTTACACTCAAATTTCAGTGTCAAGAAGCCAGTTCTTCCTCATTCCTCACAAGAAGAAAAGATTCCCTATTCCATAGTGGAGTGTGAAAAAAAATGAAGCAAAAGAAACCAGAATGTTTTGGATACCAAATGGTACAGGGAGCGCTTTGTACACCAGGGCGTCTGGGAATATCGGTGACAGGATGCCTTCTCACAGCTGCTGGAGCCCCTCTGATGAGAAGTCTTTATGGAAAAAAATAAGCAATCAACATTCTGCAAAGGATGACATTTTCTATTAAATCATCCCCACTTTTATATACACAGCTGCAACCACTTTATGTGGCTTTTCCTAATGATACCTCATTTTACAAGCATGTGCAGTAGCAAAATGGTTCATCAATGGCTCCCTCTAAATTCAGAACGTTTCGGAGTAATGACTTCCCACTTCACCTCAAAGCTTCCACCTCCACCCCCCACAGTCCTAGCTGCCCATATTTGTCAGTGCCTACAACCATAAAACTTAAAATTGAGCCACTGGATGTGAAGAGCAGACTAGGTCAGTGGCTTCCCAATATCCTCCCAATGTAGACAGGGTTGTTCTTCAAAAAAGCTGGATTGCGGGATGATTGTTGAAGATTTAGTGTACTCAGTAAGTATTCACTGAGTGAATGAATGAATGGTCAATGAATTTCTCTAAGTTCCATTTTTATCAAAAAGGAAGGTGGTTTTGTAGTTTGTGTGTCTCAGCAAATTGTCAGTAAATGCAGTGGTTGTAAACTATTTTATCTTCTAAATGCTTGTGCTGATGCCCTTCCTCTATTGTAAAGTGTTACTTTTGACAGATATGTATAATACACTGAATTATACAAACTATTGATATATAACATGAACTCTTGTAGAAATTGTCCAGATTTATATAGGCAGAACGCGTTTGGTGATCAGATATAATGTGTCATGTATTAAAGTGCTAATTTTGAACATTAAAGGAATACTTCAAACCTCCTAAACTTATCAGGCTTTACTTTTCAGAGGAATTTCTGTAATTATTTGGATCCATGTTGGATAGAATCTGAAATCAATTTCATAAACTTGAAGGCTCAGTTTTGCAATATTTAGCTGAAAGATAACAATATATCTTCTCCAGCTTTTTAGTTTATCTATTGTTTTGTGATTCCACAGAGAATTTTAGATAGTGGGAAAAAATGGCTAACATAAAATAATTTTCAATTATCAACAAAAAATTATTTATTTTATCATTAACATTATTATAGCCTAGAAGTTACTTTAAGAAAACTGTTTTCTGTCTCCAATGATATCAGGTACCCATGTTTTATTCTCCCAAATCATTCTATACTTTTCCTCTGTTATACTTATTTATCAAAAATTTTCTATTATACATTTATATGATTTATTGGTCAGTTAAGCAGAAACTGCATAAAAACAGGGACTGTTTTGCTCACCAGTGATTCCCAGCACCTAGCATAAATTTTGGCACAAAACCAGTCATTGGTAAATATTTCTTGAATAAGTGAAAGAGTAGGGCATTGCTAGGAGAAGTTCAGTTAGCTGATATATATATTTATATTATTTTTTTCGCTGCAGCATCACATGATTTTATTAGAAATTAGTGTTTGCTTCCATGACCTAAGCAGAACAAAATGTTACAGTTACATGATAAAGGAAAAATTCTCTTATGCCAGGACCTTTGTCATCCTTCTGGCAGGCCTTGGTCGAGATACCGAAGTCAAAAACACCCAGTACTGGTATGTTGAGAGCAGGCTTCCAGTTTTCTCAGAAACCGACAGGAAAGTTTGACCTTCATCCATGTTTTGTATTTAGGCTGCATGGAGTTGAAAAATTCATGACAGCCAAAAGCTACTTTCTGAATGGGACTGGAAAACCTTGAAACCCCCTGTCCCCCAAACCCTTAAGCCACAAAGTCTAAAGGAAACTAAGATAAATTCATTGAAATCGATGTTAGTACCTTTCTTAAGACCAAGGAGATATCGCGACCAGCAAAGAGAAATGCCCAGAGTCCCAGACTATTGCGTTTTCTCAGAAGGAAAGATTAGTTGCAGCTAAGACAGCTGAGGATCTGAATATCAGAGTAAGTGCAGACTGAAGGGGATGGAGAGGCCAAAGGATAAACATTAAAATACCTCAGTGGGGAGCTGGGGGTTTGAGTACTAGAGGGCTTCATGAGGGCAGCTGAAGAAAAAGACCAGGGGCCTCAGGCTGAAACATTCCCTTTCTATGAGAAAGCCACAAAGCCAAAGCCTAAATTCAGCTAAAGAAATGGATTTGTCTTCATCATATTACTCCAGCGAGGGCTGGAAGAACTGCTATTTGCTGAACACCAAGGTGCCTGACCTTGGGCACCTTGTTTATACATTCAAGACTGCCACTAAAGTGTAAATTCTCTGATTAAAGAGTCCCACATCCCCTCCCCCATCATGTCATCTCAGGACCTTGCTCCATGGAGTTAGCCGGGAGCAGCCATTTAGCTAAAGTAAGAATAGTCAAGAGGGATGAACTTGATAACCTATGTCCTGTCCCAAGCAGAGGGGCTACTGCTGAGTGACTGCTGCTTTGTTAGGCTGGCTCAACAGTCCCTCCCTGAAGGCATTCTTCTGGAAAAGAATTCAGATAAGCTGTCTCCCAAACTCCAAGCCAAACCAAAGAAAGGAATGGAAACTAAAGCCCTGGAGAGGAAATCAAACCTGGGGCAAGAGCTGGTTCTTAGCCTCTCCATGGCCAAGCTACCCAACAAGAAAGGTACAAAGATGGCCTGCAAGGGATGGCTAAGTCTGCTCATGTCATCCTGTATATGGAGACTTCTCGGTCAGTTATCAAGCCAGGACACCAATAGCTGACTGCATGGATGAACTGGGAGGGGATTATGTACAGCCAAGTGCGTGCCACCTCTTTGCAGGGGCTGCCCCCAGTGGATAAGCATGCATGCCCAGTGCCATGCAGTGCCCACAGGCCCCTCAGCTTTCCTGCTGTGTCCCACGCTCCTGGTCAGAGCAGCTCCTGGTCCCTCCAGTGGCTCTTTGGCTTTACAGTAAGTGAGGACAGCATGCCTTAGGACTGAGGGCGCTTAAGGACCAAAAAACCCAAATAAGAACAAACATGGTGGACCCTAGGAAACAGTTATGTGTCTGTGAGATGTAGGGGTTGAATGTCTTCTCACAGAGATGCCATTGGGACTACAGGTCCCAACTTATGCATCCTCCCTTCTTCAGGGCTCTTTGGGCTGCCTGCTTAGCAAAGCCAAAGCTGATGAGTTTTTTAAATTGCTTCCTCTTTATCCCTCCCCTCAGAATGATTCTACAGGGAAGAGCAGACTGGAGTCAGAAAAAGAAGACATGGGTCAGGGCAGAATACAAACGTGAATAAAAGCATCAAGAAGCTAAGGGTTCTGCTTCAACCAGGGCTGTGGTACCCTGGAGGGTGGCAGAAATACCTAGTCCCTTCATAATTAAACTTAAAAATATTCATTCCCTAGATTATTTTTAAAAAAATCAAGCTCACACAAACCTGTGCTTAATTAAACACCTTACAAAAAAAGAGTCCCACCCTCTAAGAAACTGGGCTTCCACAGCCCCCGAAGCTGCCTTTCCTGTAGACTGAACCCTCATTCCCCATGGGCCTCAGCTGAGGCCTAAAGGCTAGCCCTTCAGGAGAGGAAGGGGCCCTCACTCAGCAAAGGGCCTAGGAGAATGTTCCTAGCAGGAGGTGGGTGAGCCAGTTCATTCACCCCATGGGACAGAAACTGCTCCCTGTGAGGCAGGAAGGGAGATGCTGAGAAAAGAAACAAGACTCAGTTATCTTGATGTGCTCTGGGGAGCTGGTCAAAGGAATGTTGCCCTTTCCCTGTCCATGTCCTCTGACCTCCCAGGCAGGGCCTGTCGTGCCTCTTGGTGTTGAAGCAGAGACCCAGCCAGCAGCAGTGAGGGGTGGCCAGTAGGGTGGGGTTCCATAGGAGGGTTGACATGGCCTCCTGTGTCCCTACTTCCTGAGGTTTTTGTCAGTCCCAATGGACAGACTGATGGCCCAGCTGCTGTCATCATAAGTGCAATAACACTTGACATGGATGCAGTGGACATGGTCCTACAGTTCAAAGGTCTCCTCATCTTCACTAGGGAAAGTCTGGCTGCAGCTGTAGCTTGTGGCCTCCAACAAGGAGTTGTCAGGGACTTGGGGGGTCTCATAGAGTAGGATGTTGAGTGTCTCCTCATAGATTCAGGCTTCTGAAAATTCCACTTTGGTCTGCTTCTTCTCCGTGGCATACATGCTGGAGGTGCAGCACCAGGGACAACTTGTCAAACAGCTTGATGTTTTTCAGAAGGTGATCGTCAGAGTTCCTGGTCTAGGAAGTCTTCTTGTTGCTTCTGCTGTCCAGCAGCTTCACCAGCTTGGTGGAGGCTTCAATGAGCTTCTCCTCTTCCTTGCAGGATATGATGACAAGGATGTTACACACAGGCTAGTAGGAGTCCTTCTGTCCTGCAGGGCAGTCTGGAACATGTTCACCAGCCCTTGAATGAGGTCATATTTTGCTTCAGCCATCAGTTCCTTGAACTCTTGCCAGTTTTGAGGGAGGGTGATGGTGTCATCTCGGAGCTCATTCAAAATGGTGCCAAAGTGTATTCCACATCTGTCTGTGAGGATCCAGCTACTTATTTCAGTCAGCAGCTCCATGCATCCTCTGAACATGGTCTTGAGCATGGCATCATGCCAGGTTAGTGTCTGCATGGTGGTATGGTACAGGGGGCCATCCACATTGTGCTGGACATACTTATTGCCCAGGACTCCTCCCTTGAAGCCACTTAACTTGGGCTTGGCCCCTGAGGCTCTGCACAGGCAGGTATCCCTGGACATCTCCCGCTCCAGGTAGATTACCACATGGCAGGAGGTAGGCCTGGAAGGCTCTGCTGTGGTGGAGGGGGTCACGGGTGAGTAACCAGTGGAGGCCAGAGCCTCGTATCCTCAGTGCATCCCCGGGGTTGCCTCTCCTCAGTTTGGTTGCAAGCTGTTTCCGTGCTGCCCCTGGACTGTAGCTGATATATTTTTAATATCTGGTAGCATTTAGTTGCATGGGTGGATATACCATAATTTTCTGAAATCATCTTGTTAGAAATCTGTTTTTGTGCCAATATTTTGCCATTTTAAGTAACCCAAATGTTATTTATATTTGCCTATGAAATGCATTAGAGTATTTCAAACGTTCTTGATTTATTCATATTATGACTTGAAGTATTTAAGTAAAGTATATGTTTATAAAAGATACGATTTCCACCAGGCTCATAAAACAATAAAAGCTTTTCTATGCTGTTTTATTAAAATCCCACCTTTCTCCAGCTGCTGGGACTTACTAATATGACAAAGCTGCTCTGAGAAGTAGCATCATTTTCATTTCTAGGAAAGATGAAAACAATGCCACAAGCACAGCCTGATTCAGAGCCCAAATAACAGTGGCTTCCACTTTTAAAATATTATATCTCAAAGCTGTATCTCTCTGACAAATTTTTTCTTACCTCTGCTGGGGAGTAAAATGATATGGGATAAAAATTGACCATAAAATATATTATGATGTTCAAAACCAAGCAATATTTTAGAAACAAGTAGTGTTTGCTTTGAATTTTGGTAAACATTTATCTTCTCTTAAATTGTCATTGTCCCTCAAAATACAATGGCAATGAAAAAAGAGATAGGTCAATATTATACCAAATACAAGATGGAATGGAAAGTACATGTCTGGTTCTTTTCGCAATGTGGATCTCTGAAGGATAATAAGTTTTGTGCATACACAGAAGAAAATAGAACTGCCTTATGAAACATAAGGAAAGACAGTACTGGTGACAAACCGGGTGGCCTGGTGCAAAGTATGGTCAAGCCTGGTTTGGGTCCTGAAGGAGACAACACTGTGGGACTTTCCAGGAGTGGTCCAGTCTATACTCAGGACATTAGGAGTTGATAACGAGTGGATGGAATCAAAAGAAGGGAAGCAATTTTAAGGATCTCTCTCAGGGCCCTTTACAGCTTCCAAGGATCCACTACTCATTGTATCAGTAAAACTAGACTACTCATCATATGCTTGAAACACCCTGGATTTTGCCTTTGTCCCTAATGTAACTTATTTTAGAAGCCACATCACCACCTTTCAGGCTTGTTTTTTTTTATTATTTATTAGAGAAGTTGTAGGTTTACAGAACAATTGTGCATTAAATACAGGATCCCTATATACTACCCCAACACCAACACCTTGCATTGGTGAGGGGCATTTGTTACAAATGATAATAGCACGTTTTTATAATTGTACTATTAATTAATGTCCATGGTTTAACTTATGGTTCACTGTTTTTGTAGTGTAGTTCCATATATTTTCTAAAAACTTTTATTCTCTTACCATATATACAATGTAACATTTCACCATCCATGACCAAACATTGCTATCATTCCAATTAGGAACCCTGTACATTTTAAGCCTTAATGTCACATTTCCTTTCCCCATCCCATCCCTCAGTAACCCACATTCTAAATTCTGATTCCGTGAGTTTGTTTATCCTAATTGTTTCTATCAGTGAGAACATATAATATTTGCCCTCTTGCATCTGGCTTATTTCACTCAACATTATGTCTTCACGGTTCATCCCTGTTTTCCCA
Source organism: Tolypeutes matacus (assembly GCA_026826555.1). Taxonomy (NCBI): domain Eukaryota; kingdom Metazoa; phylum Chordata; class Mammalia; order Cingulata; family Chlamyphoridae; genus Tolypeutes; species Tolypeutes matacus. The sequence continues at coordinate 2,215,605 of JAKSZT010054419.1, read as the reverse complement.
TGTATCAGAACTTCATGTATCAGAACTTTTATGGCTGAATAATAATCCATTGTATGTATATACCACACTTGTTTATCCATTCATCAGTTGATGGACACTTGGATTGCTTCCATCTTTGGGCAATTGTCAGGTAGTGCTGCTTTGAACATCAATTTGCAGCTATCTGTTGGAGTCCCTGCTTTCAATTCTTTTGGGTAGATGCCTAGTAGTGGGAATGCAGGATCATATGGTAGTTTTATTCTTGCTTTCTGATGAACTGCCAAACTGTATTCCACAGCAACTACACCATTTTACATTGCCACCAGCAATAAATGAGTGTTCCTATTTCTCTGCATCCTCTCCAACACTTGTTATTTTCTGTTTTTTTTTTTTTTTTTAATAGTAGCCATTCTAATGGGTGTGAAATGGCATCTCATTGTGGTTTTGATTTGCATTTCCCTGGTCGATAATGAAATTGAGCATCTTTTTATGTGCCTTGTAGCCATTTGTATATCTTCATCAGAAAGATGTCTGTTCAAGTCTTTTGCCCATTTTTTAATTGGGTTGTTTGTCTTGTTTGTTGTTAAGGTGAAGGATTTCTTTATATATTCTGCATATTAAACCTTTATTAGATATATGGTTTCCAAATATTTCCATATTTTCACCCATAGTGTAGGTTGTCTTTTTACTTTCATCATAAAGTCCTTTGAGGAACAGAAGTTTTTAACTTTGATGAGGCCCCATCTATCTATTTTTTCCAGACTTACATTTTAAGGCCTACTTCAAAATCTTAGCCTTCTTTGAGATACAGTTTCCCTCTCCATCTGCCTCTTCCCACACACCTTTCATTTGAACCCTGAGAGCTTTCTCTTTACATCTTCCATGGCCGTTTATATATATCTTTGTGATATATAAGTTTCAATTTAGCACATTTTTTAACTTATCCTTTAACAACATTGTATTCCACATGGAAGTTATATTTGAAAACTCATCAAATATTCAAAAACACAGAGACTCAGCTACAAATGTTCATACATACTATAGAGACAGTGAGTAATTAATGGTTCAGAATGGTCTGTACTTGCTTTGGGTACTGTTCTTGCCTCTCATCCCTGTGGTGCTCCCTATTTCTGCATTTAAACAGCATATCTGAAATAAACAATGAGGCTCAATGATTTTAATGGTCAGAAATCAAACTTGAGTTACTTAAATCCTGTCATTCTGTATGACCAGTTGGAGCTTTTATTTGTTGTTTAAAATAAAAAACAGGGGCCGAGTATGAAATGCAATGTGGAATATTCATATTTATTTGCACAAATTTTAGTTCATATAAAAAAATTTAACTGAGTTTGAATAACATTTTTAAATTGGAAATTTCTTCTTTTTAAATTACCTGTTTTAAAACTAAAGACCTAATCAAGAAAATAATAAGTATTACTTATTATTGCATGATTTTTACCAATGCTAATTTTGCCATATAGTAAAAGGCATGAAAAAAATTGTCCACTGCAGATTTCAAATCCACTATGAATGTCACTGATCTGAGTCTTTTTCTTAATCTGAAAAATGGAAATCATATTACCACACTTGTGACAGCTTGAAGCTGTGTGGGCCCCAGAAGATCATGTCTTTAGAGCTAATCCATTTCTGTGGATGTGACCCTGTTGTGAGTGGGAACTTTTGGTTGGATCACTTCAGTTAAGGGCCTTTGAATTGATTGCTTCAGTGGGGCATAACCCAGGGTGGGTCTTGGTCCTTGTGCTGGAGTCCTTTATACTTGGATGAATACAGAAAGAGAAGGCCAGAGAGTCAGAGAGGAATACACAGAAGCTGGGAGATAAAGCCATGAGGGCAAGAAGCTGAAATAAATGAAACCCGGGAGAGAGGAAGCCAGTAGCTTAAAGCAATAGAGCCCAGAGGAGAAGGCAGAGAGTGATGGATGCTGCCATGTGCCTGATCACCCACAGCTACAACTTGGGGGGAATGCATCTCCTGATGATGCTGTGATTTGGACATTTTCACAGCCTCAGAACTGTAAGCTTATTAGTTAATAAATCCCTATTGTAAATGCCAACCCTTTAGCAAACTAAAACAACATACACAGGACAATTGTGGGAATCCAATAGGATGGTGCATATAAAGCTCTCTACCTAAGGCCTGGCACAGAATGAAGTAGCTGACATATTTTGAGGAAGATAATGATAAGTTGCCTTACTGAGAGTAGACAATAGACAAGGTAAATAAATAAAATATATAATATATTAGATAAGGATATGTGCTAAGGAAAAAAGGCAATCAGTGTAGTGTCAGGGTAAAGAGTTGGCATTTTAGAGTAAAGATGATTCTTGAGTAAACTGCAAGTAATTGGGGTTTTGTGGAACAGCTTCATCGGGGAATAGCACTGAAGGCTGGGGGACAGAAAGGTTGAAGGCACTGAGGAAGGAGCAAGCTTGGACTATTTGAAGATAACATGGGGCCAGTCTGGTTGAACCTGAATAAGAAGGGGGAGAGCAGTAGAAGATAAGGTTTGCTTCTCTTGGGGTCCTACAAAGCATAGAAAGGGCCTTGCGTTTTCTCTGAGGAACATAGGAAGCATTTGAAAAGTTTTGAGCAGTGGGACTGCCATGAATTGACATTATATTTTAACAGATCTGACCCCTGAGCTGAAAATAGACTGAATGGTCATGCAGGGATACTTGGTGAAATCTATTTTCATGGTCCAGGTGAGATATGATAATGGGTTGGACCAAGATGCTATCAGTGGTGGTAGTGAGAAGTGGTTTTATTCTGGATTTATTTTGAAGGTAAAGACTGCATGAATTGAAACCACAGTAGTAATCTCCTCTTCTATTACTCTTCTGTAATGCAACTGACGATTTAGGTAGTCAACAGGTCCAATTGGTAGCCTCAAGTCCAAGTGAAGCATATAACTGGTTTGTTTATTACGGAATAACAATCAACAGTGAACTGACATTTTTTTCAAGTGATATAAAAACATCATGCATCCTAGTATTTTGGAGATCCCATTTTCCTCCTACCCACACATTACGAACCCTTTAAAGTAGATAAGACTGGGGGATGGATGTGGCTCAAATGGTTGGGCATTCGTCTCCCATATGGAGGGACCTGGGTTCAATCCCCGGGACCTCCTGAAAAAAAAAAAGTATATAAGACTAATCTTCATTTTTCTCTTTACAAAGGTCTTCCTGCTCTTCTTATTTTGTGTGTGTGTGTGTGTGTGTGCCAAATCTTTTCTAATCCAGGCCTTTAATGGAGCTTTGATTTCTATTAGTGTTTGGCTTATCAATATAGAGTAAAATAATCCATTTTCCAAGCTTATTATCTTTAAAACTGTTTATTCACCTAGAATACCCATGTACCTGCTGGTAAAAAAACAACCATTCCTCAATCTTCATTTTAACTACACTACGTTTATTTCACAAAAATCCTATTAAGCATAACTGCCAGGCACTATATCTTGGGGATAAATAAAATATAAATTTTATTATATTTTATGCATGTATATCTTTATATAATTTTATCCCATCTATTAATTGGTATAAACACCACCACAATCAAGATTTGGAATTGTTCCATCACCATAAAAGAACTCCCTTATACTACCTCTTTGAATTCATAACTACATCCCACTCCACTCTTGTCTCTATCCCTTCAACTGCTAATCAGTTTTTCATTTCTACAGTTTTGTTATATCAAAAATATTATATAAATGGAATCATAAATATGCAACTTTTGAGACTTCTCACTAAGTATAATGCCCTGAGTTCCAACCAGGTTGTTTCATATATCATCATTCCAGTCCTTTTTATTGCTTAGTAGTTTTCATTCCATTGTATGGATGTACCAGAGTTCTTCCAGCCATTCTCACATTGAAAAGCATTCATGTCTTAATATTTGCTATTATGAATAAAGCTGCTATGAATATTCATGTACAGGTTTTTGTGTGGTCATGTGTTTTCATTTCTCTTAGCTCATGCCCAAGAGTCTGACTGCTGGGTAATGTAATTGTGTGCTTAGTTTTGTAAGAAACTCCCAACCTATTTTCTAAAGTGGCTGTACCTTTTGACGTTTCTTTGAGCAACGTATGGGAGACACAGATCCTCTGCATCCTTGCCAGCATTTGGTATTATCACTAGTTTTTATTTTAGCTTTCCGAATGGTGTGCAATGGTATTTTATTGTGGTTTTAATTTGCATTTCCCTAATGCTAATGATTTGGGACATTTTCATGTGCTTGAATTTCCTCTTTGTATCTTTGCATGCTTCTTGCCCATTTTATAATTGGATTGTTTGCAAAAATGCAAACTGTCGAATTTTGAGTTATTTATGTGTTCTATATATAAGTCCCTTTTCAGCTATATGGTTTTCAAATATTTTCTCCCACTCTGGAGTTTTCTTTTCATCATCACAACAAGATTTTTTGTGGTGCAAAAGTTTTTAATTTTGATGAATTCCAATATATTAAAGTTTTTATTTTTTAAATGGGACACGCTTTAGATGTCATGTCTAAGAACTCTTCACCTAGCTCTAGGTCCCAAAGATACTCTTATGCTTTCTTCTAAAACCTTTATAGTTTTATATTTTAAATTTAAGTCCATGATCTATTTTGATTTAATTTTTGTATATAATGTTGGAATTAGATCAAGATTATGTTTTTGCCTGTAGGCATCCAGTTGTTCCAGAACAATTCATTGAAAAAATCTATCCTTCCTCCATTGAATTGCATTTTTTCCTTTGTCAAAAATCTATTGGGGGAGCAGATGTGGCTCGCCCAGTTGAGTGCCTGCCTCCCACATGGGAGGTTCCTGGTGCCTTCTAAAGAAGACGTTAAACGAGCAGACATCAAGAAAAACAAGCAGACAACGAACAAAAAAAAAGCAGGGAGCAGATGTGGCTCAAGCAGTTGAGCACCTGCTTCCCACATGGGAGGTCCTGGGTTCGGTTCCTGGTGCTTCCTAAAGAAAAAAATGAGCAGACAATGAGCAAAAACGATGAGCAGACAAGGAGTGCAAACAATGAGCAAAAACAAGGAGCAAACAGACAAGGGAGCCATATCGGGGAGGGGGGAATCAATGGGGTATATTTGTGTTTGTCTGTTTCTGGGTTCTGTATTCTGTTCTGTTGCTCTACCTGTCTATTCCTCCAACAATACCACACTGCCTTGATTATGCTTAACATCAGCTAGAGCAATTCCTCTCATTTTATTCTTCTTTGTCAATATAAATATATAAATTTTAGAATGTGCTTATCTATATCCGAAAAAACCTTGCCGGGAATTGCATTAAACTTATAGATCAATTTGGGGGAAACTGACATCTTCATTTTGGTGAGTCTTCCAATCTATGAACACGGTCTCTCTCCACTCATTTAGATCTTATTTGACTACTTTCCTCTGTATTTTGTAATTTTCAGCATATAGATTCTACACAGGTCTTATTAGATTTCCTTCTTTTTGGCTCAATTTTGTAAATGGTATTGTGTTTTTAATTTTGGTTTGCTTGGTTTCTATGTCTGTTGCTCGTATATAAAAATACAATTGATCCTGTATCCAGTGACATTGCTAAACCCACCTATTAGTTCTAGGAGGTTTTATAGAATCCTTGGATTTTTCCATATGGACAATCATGTCATCTGAAGGATGAGGATAGTTTTACTTCTTGCTTCCCAATCTGTATGACTTTATATCCTTCACTTGCTTTATTGCAATGGTTAGATCTTTCAGTAGTATTTGAGTAAGTAGTGAGGGTGGACATCCTTGCCTTTTTTCTAGACTTAGAGGGAAAGCATTTGGTCTTCCACTTTTAAATACAATGTTAGCTGTAGTTTTTTGGTAGATTTTCTTTTTCAAGCTGCAGAGGTTCCCCTCTATTCCTAATCTGCTGAAAGTTTTTTATCATTAGTGGGTGTTGAATTCTGTCAAATGTTTTTGTTGCATTGATTAATATGATCATGTGATTTTTCTTCTCTAGTCTGTTGATATGGTAGATTACATTTATTAATTTTCAAATAGTGAACCAGACTTGCATTCCAGGAAGAAATTCTACTTGTTTCTTGTGTGCAATTATGTTTATATATTGCTGGATTAAATTGCATTTTGTTGGGGAGTGGATGTGGCTCAAGCAGTTGAGTGCCTCCTCCCCACATGGGAGGTCCCAGTGCCTCCTAAAAACGAAACAAAATAAACAAGCAAAGCAAATGAAAAAACCAACTCAGGGTAGCCAATGTGGCTCAGTGGTTGAACACTGGCTTCCTACATATGAGGTCACAGGTTCAATCCCTAGCCCCCAGTTCTTCAAAGAAAATTTGTATTTTGTTGAGGAATTTTGTTTCTAAGTTTATCAGAAATTTTGCTTCCTAGCTTATGAGAGATTTTTGTCTGCACTTTCTACATCTACTTTTAAAGCATCAAAAAACTTTCAGAGGTGGGTTTCAACAGCCATATCGCCCCAAATTGTCTTCTTTTTAAGAATGTGGAGCTTAATTTGGTCAACATCTTGGCTTCCATTTAAATTTCCCACACCACCGCCAAGGTTCTAAGATTGAGATGAAGACAGCACAACTCTGTAATGAAAATGGGAGCCACTGAGTGTATATTTTGAGTGGATTGTGTAAAACATGGGACTGTATAACACAGGAAATCCAGTGGTGGAAAATGGAGTGGGATTAACAGGACAAATATGAGAACGTTCTCTCATGAACCTTAAGAAATGTATAGTTCTAATAGAGGGCGTTAATCAGGTGGGTTGGGGGAAAATACACCAAATATAAGATATGGGATACAGTTAGTAATAATATTTTGATGATGCTATTTCATATGTTATTTCATAGTTTGTAACAAAAGTTTCACAACAATGCAAGGTATTGAAAAAAGTTAAAATATAGGAGAAAAGATTCTGGCAGACAGATCAGAATAACTCTGTTGTGAAAATGTCTTTGGCTCTGCTTCAAAATTGTCAGTTTCAAAACTATGTCTTTGTATCTCTGAAAGAGATATGAATATCTTTGTATCCCCCATAGAATTTTGCACACAGCAGACAATAATATTTGTTGAGGGAGTATTCCATAATGAATTCACCTATTTAACTCTCAAAAAGTCACTTTATATATCGTGGAATAGAATGAATGTGATTCTATTAGTTTCCATCAGTTTCACCATTTGTCATTTTGAAACTATTTTGAGACTTTATGTGCAGAATATAATAGTTAATAGAATAGGCTTTGGAATCTGGACTCTTTTTAGTTGTGTGGCCTTGCAAGAGTTAATTCATCACTCCCTGTCTCAATTTCCTAATTATTAGAATAGAGATGATAATATTAATCACCTGCAAGGACTACTGGAAGGAGAAATGACACAAGGCATATAAAATACTTAACACAATGCCTGGCATAGACTATGTGCTGAATAAATATTTACAAATAAGTAAATGTATGTAAAAACAATATTTGATTCATTTACTGAATAGTTGTTATGCACCAAGTATCGTACTTGTTGGGAGTTAGGGCAGAGTTTCCCAAACTTTCTCAGTTCACAGAGCACTGAGTATTTAGTGTCTCAGTAAATTTATTACAACAACCCTAGGCCAAAAGAAATACCTCACAGTTCCAATTATAAAGTCATTAGGTCCAAAAAAAAACTTAATAGTTGTAGCTTATGCCATGTCTGTAAGATGTAATTCTGCTTCCCTTGAAAATATAAAATACCCCCTGATACTCCCAGTGAGTTCACTGAAGCACCCTAGAGTAAGTGGGCATACAGTTTGGGAATATTGGAGTTAGAGATACAAAAATAAATAAAATATTATTCCTTCTCCAAAGGGGTTTTTATTTTTATTTTATTTTTATTTTTTTAAGATTTTATTTATTTATTCATTTATCCCCCCCTTGCTGCTTGTGCTCGCTGGGTCAGCTAACCACGCCATGTGGGTGGGCCCACCCTCACCAGGAGGCCCTGGGAACCGAACCCGGGGCCTCCCATATGGTAAACGGGAGCCCTACTGATTGAGCCACAGCCGCTTCCCGCCAAAGGGGTTTTTAAATTTAACATTGTAGTCACAGGCAAACAATTTATATCTATGGGGCATATAGGGAGTTGAAGCACAGAAGGCCTCATGAAAGAAAAGTAATTTGAGTAATTATTCAAGATTGAGCAGAAGATAATGAGACAGAGAAAAATGGGAAAGGCAGAGAGAAGGAACAACATTAGTAAAACACCAAGGTATAAAAGTTTGTGGAAATTTCATAGATGGGAACTTTGTTTGTTGATAGTGATTATAAAAAGAAAGAGAGACTTAAGATTGGCAATAGAGATAATATAGATGATTATGGACATCATGGAGGTGCCCTGCAAAAGGGAAGATGCTGTTAAGAGGGCAGTGAGCTAAAAGCCTTCAGCTGCTATGCTGGCGGAAGACACTGCAGTGTTTCAGCAAAGGCCACATTCTTCCCAGGCTGCCCCCAGCCAATGACTGAGCATGATGTGGGTACTAGAGCTGGACTATTTCTGTCCATCATGGGGTGCCCTTAATGGACAGTCTTTGTTCTGGGGCTCCCCATTGGCTTGTCCGAGACTTTCTCAGAGTTGTGCTAACTAAGTATAAACCTCGTCCTAACCAGTCAGCCTTCCTTCTCCCTCTACTCTCACAGGGCTAAGACCTGCCTTGTGGTATGAAAGTTATCCCTGACTTCCCCTGCCCCCTCCCCTTTTTTCTACCAAAGGCATTTTCCCCAAATACATTTCTTACACTTCTAATTCAATCTTGGCATTTGCTTTTCAGAGGACCCAGACTAATGCAATGATAAAACTAAAATTTGTTTGTTGTATTACTTTTTTTGAAATAACTACAAACTTACAGGAAAGTTGAAAACATAATTCAAAAGCAATACATATTTGGCTATTATATGGTCTTCATCTTTAAGGAAGGTTTGGATCACAGAAAGGTTACAATGGGGGTGGGAGAGGATCATTGGTGGGGGGTGTCAGGGATGGGGGTTTCATGGGAGAAAGTTCATAAAAGATATATAAAATTGTTCAAATGATCAAGGGGCGGGGCATGGTCACAATGGGTAGAGAATCACTCAATGAATGAGAGAATACTGAATTCCCAGCCTGGAGAGCTCTGCCACATTCTCTAAGGGAGCAACAACAGTCCCCCAAGTGCAGGGGCAGTGTCTGGCAAAGGAGGATGGTCCACTAATGGGTTCTTGTTATTGATGACTAGCCCTACGAGTCTTTGCTCTTGTAATTGAAACTTAGCCTACTGTTATAGGGTGCCTAAGGGTTGCCACCTGAGAGCCTCCTTGTTGCTCAAATGTGGCCTCTCTGTAAGCCAAACTCAACATATGAATGCATTACCTTCCCCCCAGCATGGGACATGACTCCCGGGGCTGAGCCTCTCTGGCAACGAGGGATTAATACCAAGCGCCAACTGGCAATACGACTGGAAAAAGACCTTGAATAAAAGGGGGAAAAGGTAAAGACAAATGAGTTCACATGGCTAAGAGACTTCAAAGAGAGTTGGGAGGTCATACCAGAGGTAACGCTTATGCACACCTCAGTAGGATCTCATGGAACGCCAAAGTGGATATCACCCCACACAGAGGGGCTCCTGAGGGCTCTGGAGACACCCAGGTCCTATATAAGGGGGGATAGCCCCAGAGATTGATACCTTATCAGTGGGCTATACTTTGGAATCTGTGCTCCTGAGAGTGACAGAGTTGGACTCAAATAAGTCCTCCCTGCACATGGTTCATCAGTCCCTTCTATTCAAACCTAGATGTGGTGCTGGACTTTGTAGGTATACTTCCAGAGACTGGAGATTTTGGCCTGCCCATGTGCCAGCTGTGCCTGGAATCTCAGTGGAGCTGCAATTCTTACTCTACAGCTCAATGGACTCACCCAAGACACCTGGCGAGGAGATGATGATGGACAACGGCCATCCCAGGGAATGGAGAGAGTCTGCAGCTGCAGACGGGATAATCCCATCCATCTTATCTATGGGATGTAAGCCCCCACTCACTTGGAGGTGGAGTGGACATCACCATCCCAGACTCCTCAGGATTGGGGGAAGAGCTATGGACTAGAGTGGACTTACTGGTATTCTGTTGTAGACATATTGTGATTCAAGCAATGGAAGAAATTACAACATTGATGTGGAGCCAGTGGCCACTGGATGCTTTTGGGGCAGGGAGAGGGAAAAGCAGTTGTAACACAGGGGCTTTTTCGGGACTTGGGAATTATCCTGAGTGACATTACCATGACAGATATAGGCCATTTTACATCAGCATATAACATGCAGAACTGTGTGGGAGAGAGTGTGGTCTACAATGTGAACTATGGTCCATGCTTAGTGGCAAAGCCCCAGGATGTCCACCTGCATGGACCATTGCAGGTGATGTGCCACACTAATGAAAGATGTTTATGTGGGAGGTTGTGGGAGGTGTGGGAGGTGGGGAACATAGGAATCCCTGTAATTTTTATGTAACATTTATGTAATCTAAGCATCTTTTAAAATTTTAAAAACATAAAGCTACCTATCAAAATACCAAAAAAAAAAAAAAAAAAAAACCACACACAAAAAAAACAATACATAAAACTCCAATATACTTCCTTACCCAAATACCCAGATTTACCAATTTTTAGCATTTTGAGACATTTATCATGTCATTCTATCATTCTTTCTCTCTCTCTCTCTCTCTCTCTCTCTCTCTCTTCCCCCCTTCTAACCTGTCTATATCTAAACATTTGAGAGTAGGTTTCATATATCATGTATCATATATTATGCTCTTCTAACACTTAAGAATCCCAAGCCCATTTCCTGAGAACAAGGACACTCAATATATAGCCACCTTAAGTACAAATTCACGAAATTTAATATTGACATAAAAGCAAACTGTCCATAGTACATTTTTTTTTCAGTTGTCCCAATAATGTCCTTTTATTCTGAGTTGGAAGATTTCTTTTAATTTTTATATTAGTAACTTGTACAATCTAAAATTTGCCCCTTTAACCCCATTCAAATATATAATTCAGTGATGTTAATTAAGTTCACAATGTTGTGTTACCATCACCGTTATCCATTACCAAAATATTGGGTGATGGACACTTGGGTTGCTTCCATCTTTTAGCAATTGTGAATAATGCCACTATGAACATTGGTGTACAAATATCTATTTGAGTCCCTGCTTTCAATTTTTTTGAATATATACCTAGAGGTGGTGTAGCAGTTTGATATTATTTATGAATTCCAAAAATAGATATTGGATTATGTTTGTAAACTGGTCTGTTCCTCTGGGCATATTAGATTGCATTAGATTCAGACATTTCACTTTTGCTTGATTAAATTATGATCAAGGCTTTGATTTGGCCATATCAGTAGGTTGTTGAGCCCCCGCCCCCTAGGTGGGTGGGGACTCACAGAGAAAACAACATGGCAGAGGAGAGATTTGGACTTTTGATGCTGGAGCCCCAGGAAGTAGATACACAGAAGAAGAACACCGAGAAATAGAGACGGCTCCGTAGACACAGCAGAGGCCGTGGGAAAAGAGAGCCTGACAGTCAACAGCTGACCTTGTGGAGAGAACAGAGCAGCTGAGCCCGGGAAGAAAAGAGCCCTGGGAGAGAGATGAGCCTTATACCAACCTAAGCTGAGACCAGAAGAGCTGGGACCATGGAGCCTGAGGAGGAATGCTGAACCCTCGCAGAGACTAGCAGCCATCTTGCTCCAACACATGGCAACAGACTTTGGTGAGGGAAGTAACTTATGCTTTATGGCCTTGTGACTGTAAGCATCTACCCTAAATAAATACCCTTTATATAAACCAACCGATTTCTGGTATTTTGAATCAGCACCCCTTTGGCTGACTAATACAGGTGGGATTGTCAGGTCATATAATACTTCTATACTTAACTTTTTGAGGAACTGCTGAATTGTTTTCCACAGTGGCTGCCCAATTTTACATTTCCACTGGCAAAGAATGAGTGTTCCTGTTTATCCATATTTTTTCCCAACACTTTTTTTTTAATAGTAGCCATTCTAGTGGGTGTGAAATAGTATCTTACTGTGGTATTGATTTGTATTTCCCTGATGGGTGATGATGTTGAGCATCTTTTCATGTGCTTTTTGGCCATTTGTATATCTTTTTTGAAGAAATGTCTATTCAAGTCTTTGTCTATTTTAAGTATGTATTCTTTGTTTTTGTTGTTGAGTTGTAGAATTTCTATATAAATTCTGAATATTGAATTTTTATCAGATATGTGGTTCTCAAATATTTCTCCCATTCAATTGGTTGTCTTTTTAATTTAATGATGAGGTCCTATATTGAACAAATGTTTTTAATTTTGATGAGATCCAATTTATCTTTTTGTTGTTGTTTGTGCTTTTTGTGTAAAGTCTAAAAAATTTCATAAAACAAGGTCCTGAAGATGATTCCCTATGTTTTTTTCTAGAAGTTTTATAGTCTTTGTTTTTATATTTAGGTTTTTGATACATTTTCAGTTAAGTTTTGTATATGGTGTGAGATAGGGGTCTTTCTTTATTATTTTGCATTTGAATATCCAGTTTTCCCAGCACCATTTTTTCCAACTTTATATATATATACATTTATTAGAGAAGTTGAGAACTTAAGAAACAATCATGAACATGTGTGGAATTACCATACAACACCCCTCCACCAACACACTATATTATTGTGGAACATTTGTTACAAATTATGAGATAATATCATCAGGCTATTCCCACTAACTATGGTCTATAGTGTACATTATGTATATTTTTTCCTTACCACCTGATTATTAACACAGTACATCTTTGACATTGATGCAAGAATATTACTGTATTGCTGTTGACTATAGTCTTTAGGTTACATTAATTGTATTTTCTCCATGCTTCTCCACTTTCTTACAACCTTGCAATAGTGATATACATTTGTTCCAGTTCATAGGACATGCTTGTATTTGTACTATTAATCACAATTCTAATCCACCTCTGGGTTCACTATGTTATTCAATACCTAGATTATTTTCTAGCTTTTTTTCAATTGACATTTACATCCCAAGCCTACTCTATTTAGCCACAATCCCATTTATAAACCAGTTGTGTTAGTTCTATTCACTATAATGTGTTACCATCAAATCTATCCATTTCCACACATTTACAATCAATTTAATGAAAACTTCTACATACATTAAGCATCAGTTCCCCTTCTCAGCCCTACTCTTATCTCATAGTAACCTTTACTCTAGGTTTTAACTCCATGAATTTATTCTTCATATTTAGTTCATATTAGTGAGACTATGCAATTATTATCCTTTTGTGTCTGGCTTATTTCACTTACCATAATGTCTTCAAGGTTAATCCATGTTATCATATGTGTCCCAATTTCATTTATTCTTACAGCAGCATAGTATTCCACGGTATATATATATATATATACAACATTTTGTTTATCCATTCATCAGTTGATGGACACTTGTGTTGTTTCCATCTCTGACAATTGTGAATACCGCTGCTATGAACATCGGTGTGCAAATGTCTGTTCATGTCATTCTTTTTTTTTTTTTTTATTATGGGTAAAAATCAAAATTCTCACAATACATACAAACATTTGCAAAATGATATATAAATATATATGCATATATGTGTATTTGCTTACAAAAATGTTGTTTATATATATATATATACACATATATTTTAAGAGGTGCTTAGATTACCCAAAATATTACACGGAACCCACTGGGATTCCCATGTTGCCCACCTCCCACACCTCCCATCACATCCCACACAAACATCTCCCACAGTCCATGTCATTTTTTTCAGTTCTTCTGGATATAGTCCTAGTAGAGGAATTGCTGGATCAAATGGCAATTCTCTATTTAGCTTCCTGAGGAACTGCCAAACTGTCTTCCACAGAGGCTGCACCATTTTACATTCCCACCAACAGTGAAGGAGTGTTCTTATTTCTCCACATCCTCTCCAGCACTTATTTTCTGGTTTTTAAATAATGGGCCATTCTATGTGGTGTGAAATGATATCTCATTGTCATTTTGATTTGCATTTCCCTAATAGCTAGTGATGCTGAACATTTTTTCTTGTGCTTTTTTGCCATTTGTATTTCCTCTTTGGAGAAATGTCTATGTAAGTCTTTGGTCCATTTTTCAATTGGATTCCTTGCTCTTTTATTGTTGAGTTGTATGATCTTTTTATGTAGAATGGAAATCAAACCCTTATTAGATATGTGATTTCCAAATATTTTCTCCCATTAAGTGGACTGCCTTTTCACCTTCTTGATGAAGTCGTTTGAATCACAAAAGTGATTAAGTTTGAGGAGGTCCCATTTATTCGTGTTTTCTCTTGTTGCTCATAATTTCAGTGTAAGGTTAAGAATCCACCACCTACCACCAGGTCTTGAAAATGTTTTCCTACATTTTCTTCTAGGAGCTTTACAGTTCTAGCTTTTATATTTAGGTCTTTGGTCCATTTTGAGTTAATTTTGTGTAAGTTGTGAGTTAAGGGTCCTCTTTCTTTCTTGTGGATATGATTATCCAGTTCTCCCAGCACCATTTGTTGAATAGCCTGCTCTGCCCCAGCTGGGTGGGTTTGACAGCCTTGTCAAAAATCACTTGGCCATAGATGTGAGGGTCTGTTTCTGAGCCATCAATTCGGTTCCATTGGTCTGTGTGTCTATCTTTATGTCAGTACCATGCTGTTTTTACCACTATAGCTTGGTAATATGATTTAAAGCCTGGAATTGAGAGTCCTCCAACTTCGATTTTCCTTTTTAAGATGTTCCTGGCTATTTTGGGTCCCTTACCCATCCAAATAAATTTCATAATTGTGTTTTCCATTTCTCTAGAACATGCTGGTGGTTTTTTATCAGTATTGCATTGAATCTGTATATCAATTTGGGTAGAATTGACATCTTCTAAAGAGATCTTAAAAGATATTTAATCTTCCAATCTATGAGCATGGAATATTCTTCCATTTATTTAGGTCTTATTTATTTCTTTTAGCAATGCATTGTAATTTTCTAAATACAAGTACTTTACATCCTTGGTTAGGTTTATTTCTAATTATTTTATTCTTTTAGGCACTATTGTAAATGGAATTTTTTTTCCTGACTTCCTCCTCAGATTGTACATTACCAGTGTATAGAAAGACTACTAATTTTTGCATATTAATCTTGTATCCTTCTACTTTGCTGAAATCATTTATTAGCTCCAGCAGCGTTCTTGTAGATTTTTGGGGACTTTCAAGGTATAGGATCATGTCTTGTGAAAATTATGACAGTTTTACTTCTTTTCCAATTTGGATGACTTTTCTTTCTTTTTCTTGCCAGATTTCTTTACCTAGAACCTCTAGCTCTATATTCGACAACAGTGGTGACAGGGAGCATCCTTGTCTTGTTCCTGATCTCAACAAGAAAGCTTTCAGTCTTTCACCGATGAGTACAATGTTTCCTGTGGGTTTTTCATATATGGCCTTTATCATGTTGAAAAAGCTTCCTTTGATTCCTATCTTCTGAAATGTTTTTATAACGAAATGATGCTGGGTTTTGTCAAGTGCCTTTTCTACATCAATCAATAGGATCATGTGATTTTTTCTTCTTTGATTTATTAATGTTGTGTATTATACTGATTGATTCTTGTGTTGAACCATCCTTGCATACTTGGTATAAAACCCACTTGATCATGATGAATAATTCTTTTAATGTGCTGTTGGATTAGATTAGCAAGTATTTTGTTGAGGATTTTTGCATCTACATTCATTAGGGAAATGTGTCTGTAATTTTCTATTGTTGTAATATCTTTTCCCTGGCTTTGGTATTAGGGTAATATTGGCTTCATAGAATGATATTGGTAGTGTTCCTTCTTGTTCAATTTTTTGGAACAGTTTGAGTAAGATTGGCATTAAATCTTCTTTGAATTCTTGGTAGATTTTACAAGTGAAACCATCTGGTCCTGGGCTTTTCATTTTGGGGTGTTGTTTGATGACTGTTTTAAACGTTCTACTTGTGATTGGTTTGTTGAGGTTATCTATCTTCTAGGGTCAGTGTAAGTTGTTCATACATTCCTAGGAATTTTTCCATTTCGTCTACATTGTCCAGTTTGTTGGCATACAGTTGTTCATAGTATCCTCTTATGAACTCTTTTATTTCTGTGGGGTCAGTAGAAATATCACTATTTTCATTTTTTATTTTATTTATTTGCATCTTCTCTTTTTTTTTTTTCTTTATCAGTCTAGCTAAGGGTTTGTCAATTTTGTTAATCTTCTCAAAGAACCAACTTTTGATTTCGTTAATTCTCTGTACTGTTTTTTTTTGTTGTTGTTGTTCTCAATTTCATTTATTTTTGCTTAATCTTTGTTATTTCATTCCTTCTGCTTGTTTTGGGGATAGTTTGCTGTTCTTTGTCCACTTCCTCCAACTTTGTAGTTAAGTCATTGAATTAGCTCTTTCTTCTTTTTTAATTAAGCATTGAGGGCTATAAATTTCCCTCTCAGCTCAGCTTTCACTGCATCCCATAAGTTCTGATATGTTGTGTTCTTGTTTTCATTCATCTCGAGATATTTATTGATTACTCTTGCAATTTCTTCTTTGACCCACTGATTATTGAAAAATATGTTGTTTAATCTCCATGTATTTGTGAATTTTCCCTTTTTCCACCTGTTGTTGATTTCCAACTTTATTCCCTTATGACCAGAGAAAGTTCTTTGTATAATTTCAATCCTGTTAAATTTATTGAGATCTGTTTTGGGACCCAACATATGGGGTCCATGAGCACTTGAGAAGAATGTATATCCTGCTGTTTTGGGGTGTAATATTCTGTATATGTCTATTACGTTTAGTCCATTTATCATATTATTCAAGCTCTCTGTTTCTTTATTGAACCTCTGTCCAGGTGTTCTATTTAATACTGAGAGTGGTGTATTGAAGTCTCCAATTAGTATTGTAGGGACATCTCTTTCTCCCTTCAGTTTTGCCAATGTTTGCCTTATGTAATTTGGGGCATCCTGGTCAGGTGCATATACATTTATGATTGTTATTTCTTCTTGGTAAATTGCCTCTTTTATTAATATATAATGTCCTTCCTTGTCTCTAATAACAGTTTTGCTTTCAAGTCTATTTCATCCAATATAAGTATAGCTACTTCAGCTTTTTTGCTTGTTTGTTTTTGGTTGCATGGGATATCTTTTCCCAGGCTTACACTTTCAATCTGTTGGTATCCTTGGGTCTAAGGTGAGTCTTTTGTAGACAGCATATAGAAGACTCATATTTTCTTATCCATTCCACCAGTCTGTGTCTTTTGATTGGGGAATTTAACCATTAAAATTCAATGATATTATTGTAAAGGCACTTAATACTTCGCTCATTTTGACCTTTGGGTGTTAGCTGTCATATTTTATTTTCAACACTCTTTTTACACTTTTAGTTACCTTTACTGATACAATTTTCATTTCTAGACTCTTTTCTAAGCCTCTTTCTCTTTTCTTTTCTTTTAAGGTTGTAGCACTCCCTTTAGTATTTCCTGCAAATCTGGTCTCTTGGCTACAAACTCTCCCAGTTTCTGTTTATCTGTGAAGATTCTAAACTCGCCCTCATTTTTGAAAGACAATCTTGCTGGATATAAGATTCTTGGCTGGCAGTTTTTCTCTTGAAGTATCTTAAATATATCACACCACTGCCTTCTTGCCTCCATGCTTTCTGATTAGAAATCAGCACTCAATCTTTTTGGGTATGCTTGTATGTGATGCATCACTTTTCTCTTGCTGCTGTCAGAATTCTCTTTGTCTTTGGCATTTGACATTCTGATTAATATGTGTCTTGGAGTAGATCTATTTGGATTTATTCAGATGGGAGTATGTTGTGCCTCTTGGACATGGATATTTATGTCCTTCAATAGCATTGCAAAGTTTTTCTACCATTATTTCTACAAATATTCCTTCTACTCTTTTTACCTTCTCTTCTTTTTCTGGGACATTCATGACATGTATGTTTGCATGTCTCTTGCCATAGTTTAGTTCCCTGAGACCTTGTTCAATTTTTTCCATTCTTTTCATTATCTGTTCTTCTGTTTGTTTGCTTTTGGAGACCATGTCTTCAAAGCTCACTGATCCTTTCTTCTGCCTTCTCAAATCTACTGTTATATGCCTCCAGTATATTTTAAATTTTATTTATTGTGCTTTTCTTTACCACAATATCTGCTACTTCTCTATGTATGCTTTCAAATTCTTCCTTGTGCTCCCACAGTGTTTTTTTAATATCCTTAATTTCTTTAGCCATCTCACTGAATTTATTTAGGAGATTTGTTTGAACACCTATGATTAGTTGTCTCAGTTCCTTTATGTCACCTGGTGACTGATGGTGTTCCTTTGACTGGGCCATATCTCCCTGTTTCTTGGTATGGATTGTAATTTTTTGTTGGTGTCTTGGCATCTGGCTTACTCGATGTATTTATTCTGGGTGCAATTTCTCTCTTTAGTTTAGGGTTTTCTTGCTCTTTTTCCCTTGCTGGTTGTGTAGTAGCAGCTGAGGATATAGTTGGTATTGTAAGCTGTGAAGGCTGAAGCTGCTCACGTTGCCCCTGGAACAGATGAAGCTTTTCCTGCTTTTCTCCTCTGCCAGGGGTGGGGACTGGGCTGCAGCCATGTGTTATAATCCAAGCTGTGCATACCAAGACCATGTGTAGTTGCCCAGAGAGATTGATGAAGCTTCACGCCCCTTCTTCCCCTGCCTGGGCATGGATAGAACTGCAGGTGTGGGCAGCAAACTAAGCCATGTGAGTCAAAACTGACCATAGTTGCCTTGGTAGGCAGATATAACACCGACCCCCTCTTCCCCTGCCAGGGGTGGGATTGGACCCTCCGGATTGCCCAACATTCTAATCTGTGTGGACCAAAAGTGCCTGCAGTTGCCCTGAGAGGCTAAGGGAGTACTGTCCCTTTTGCCCTTTAAAGGGTAAGAATGGAACCATAGACCCCTAACAAACTAGTCCGTGCAGGCTGAAAGCATCTGCAGTTGCCCAGACAGGCTGAGGAAACAGCACTCCCCTCCTATCCTAGTGGGACACAGGCATGGAGCTACAAATGTCTGAGTATCCAGTCTTTGCAGGTTGAAAGCACCTGCTGTTTCCCAGAGAGGCTGAGTAAACACCAGCCTCCACCTATGGGGTGGTTGGGAATGGAGTCAAAGGTGCTCAACAAACCAGTCCATGTGGGCCGAAAGCACCTGCAGTTGTCCAGAGAGGCTGTGGACACACCACCCCTATCTTGTCCTTTTGGTGAGGGGGCATGGGTGGAGCTTCAGTTGCTCAAAAAAACAGTCCGTGCAGACCAAAAATGCCTGCCGTTGCCCAAAGAGGCTGAGGAAACACAGCTCCCCGCCCCCATCCTATTGGGGGGCCGGGATGGAGTTATAGGTATTCAACTATCCAGTCTGTGTGGACTAAAAGCAATTGCAGCTTCCCAGAGAGGCTGAAGAAATACCAGCCCCCTTTTATCCTATGCTGGGGATTGGGGAGGGAATCAAAGATGCTCAACAAACCAGTCCCTGCAGGCCTAAAACACTTGCAGTTACCCAGAAAGGCCTAGGAAACATAGCTCCTCTCCTATCCTATTGGAGGGCGGGGATGGAACTGCTTATCCAACTATCCAGTCCGTGCTGATCAAAAGTGCCTGCAGTTGCCCAGAGAGGTCGGTGCAGGTCCCCCCAGCTTCCTCCTTGCTGGAGGTGAGGCTGGGGCCTAAGCTAGGGCTGCAATCTGATCTGGGTGGAAAGAAGCCAGTCCCTAATGTCAGTGTGATTTTCAATCAGCCCTGCTTCCCCTCAAGCTGGGGGTGGCATTAAAATTGCAGCTACTGGCCTCTTTCCGACTTGGATAGGTTAAAACTTGAGCTGTTCTTAGGGTTATACTTTAGCCAAAATTACTAATCAGTAGCTGAAGTCAGTGCCCAACCATCTCTTCCTCCTCCATATTTGGGAAATGGAGCTTCCAACTCCAGCCATGGAATAGCTCCCAAGGCAGCTTGTGCTGCCAGTGGAGGATGGGCACTGGCCTCCACAGTGTGGAGTGCTCTACTCATGAATCTTTACTGCAGATGGGCAGTCTCCTCCTTCCATTCTCTCAAGGATGTTGCAGGATGCTCTTCTGGTCTCCTGGGCCCCCAAAACAGGTGCCTTAGATAGTTCTAGGTGATTACTAACTGCCCTGTAGCAGGAGGTGACTCAGAGCTCCTTACTCTGCCACCGTCTTGCCCCTTCCCCCAACTTTATTTTTAAATAAGTTTTAGACTACAGAAAAGTTACATTGAAAATATAGGGAATTCCCATATACCCAACCCCTCTTCCTCTCACATTTCCCCTATTAATAACATCTTATATTATCGTGGTACATTTGTTAAAATTGATAAACACATATTGAAGCATTGCTACTAACCATGGTTTAGTATAGTATATATAGTATACTATAGTATACTATAGTATAGTTTACATTATGGTTTACATTTTGCACTGTACAATTTTATAGGTTTTGACAAAATGTATAATGGCCTGTGTATTAGTCAGCCAAAGGGGTGCTGATGCAAAATACCAGAAATCTGTTGGTCTTTATAAAGGGTATTTATTTGGGGTAGAAGCTTACAGTTAGTTACCAGGCCATAAAGCATAAGTTTCTTCCTTCACCAGAGTCTGTTGCCATGTGTTTGAGCAAGACAGCTGCCAACATTTGCCAGGGTTCAGGCTTCTTGGGTTCCTCTCTTCCCAGGGCTCTGTTTCTTTCCAGGCTTAGCTCCTCTGTTTCCTCCATAAGGTCAACTGTAGACTATAAGGCTCTCTAGGCTTTGCTTCTCTCCACGAAGCCAGCTGTGAACTATCAGGTGAATGGCTCGTCTCTTTTTCCGGGGCCTTCTCTCCTTCCTCATCCGGACTCCAGCATCAAAACTCCAACTCACAACTCCAACTCTGTCCTTTGCCATGTCTTTTATCTTTGAGACCCCATCCACCAAGAGGTGGGGACTCAACACCCTACAGACGTGGCCCAATGAAAGCCCTAATCATAACGTAATCATGCCCAGATGAAGAGATCAGTTTACAAGCATAATACAATATCTATTTTTGGAATTCATAACTATATCAAACTGCCAAACTGCTACAGCCTGTATCTGTCATTGCAATATCATACAGAACAATTCCAATGCCCCAAAAATGCCCCGTATTCCCCTATTTTTCCTCTTCCTCTCTTCAGAACTTCTGGTAACCACTGTCTTTAAATCAATGTTACAAGGTCTTCCATTACTACAATAATAAGTCTACTTTGGTCCATGGTTGTGTTCCTCCCTCATGTTTATTCATTCTTCAATGTTGATGACTTTGGGATTGCCAGTGCCATTTTTGAAGAGACTCTTCTTTCCAAATTGAATGGTCTTGGCATCCTTGTCAAAAAATCAGTTTGGTAGTGGATAGTGCATGATGGGAGCGCAGCATTGTAAAAGTAATTAACAGCACTGAATTACATATTTGAATGTCATTTAAAGGGGAAATTTTAGGTTACATATATGTTACTAGAATAAAACTTCTTAAAAAGTACCTCTTAAAATATATGTATATATATATATATATAAATAATATTTTTGTAAGCAAATACACATATATGCATATATATTTATATATCATTTTGCAAATGTTTGTATGTATTGTGAGAATTTTTATTTTTACCCACAATAAAAATAAATAAAAAATTAAAAAAAAATTTTAGTCAAAATAATTTTTAGTCCATTACGGCTTTGCATAAAGCTTAGGAGGAAGAAAAATTTGAGACATTTCTCATGAAAGGTACTTAGAGAGTTGTAATAAAGTACTTCTTTGAATTAAAAAAAAAAAAAAAAAAAAGTCCTTGGGACTGTATAACATAAACAGGGAACCTTAATGTAAATCATAGAGTATAGTTAATATTTCAGTTATGATAATATTTTCATGAATTATAACAAATGTACCACACTAATGCAAAGTATTAATAATAGGAGGTGTTATATGGGAATTCTGTATTTACTGCATGATTTTTCTGTAAACCTATAACTTCTTTAATAAAAAAGCATTTGTAAAAAAAATGCCAATTGGCTGTAGACATGAGGGTCTATTTCTGAACTCTAAATTGGATTCCATTGGTCTATGCCTTACCTTATACCAGTAACATGCTGTTTTTTTTTTTGTTGTTGTTGTTTTTTTATTGGTAAAAATCAAAATTCTCACAATATATACAAACATTTGTAAAATGATATATAAATATATATGCATATATGTGTATTTGCTTACAAAAATGTTATTTATATATATATATATACATATATTTTAAGAGGTGCTTAGATTACCTAAAATATTACATGGAACCCACTGGGATTCCCATGTTGCCCACCTCCCACATCCACACCATATCCCACACAAACATCTCCCACTTGACCACTGTCGTTTTTAAATGATTTTTAATATCAGGAAATGTAAGTCTACTGACTTTGTTCTTTTTCAAGATGGTTTTGAATTTTTGGGACCACTTACATTTCCATATGAATTTTTTTTTTTTTTATGGGTAAAAATCAAAATTCTCACAATACATACAAACATTTGATGATTTAATTTTCCATTTCAGCAAAGAATTTTCATTGGGATTGTGTTAAATCTCTAAATGGCTTTGTATAGAATTGACATCTGGACAATATTTATTCTTCTAATACCTGAGCAAGTCTTGTAGGGCAGGTCTTTTGGTGATGAACTCTGTTTTTGTTTATTTGTGAATGTCTATGCTCTCTCCCATTTTTAAAGCACAGTTTTCCAGATAAAGATTTTTTGGCTGGCAGTTTTTCTCTTTCAGTACCTTAAAAATATCACACCACCATCATTTCTGATGAGAAATTGGCACTTTGTCTCATTGAAGATAGGCTTTATGTGATCAATTTTCTCTTGCTCATTTCAGAATTCTCTATCTTTGACATTTGACATTTTGATTATGTATCTTAGAGTAGGTATATTAGGGTTTACCTTGTATGGAGTATGTTACACTTCTTGTACAAGTATATTTATGTCTTTCCTAAGAGTTGGGAAAATTTTGACCATTATTTCATCAAATATTCTATCTGGCCCCTTTCCCTTCTCTTCTCCTTCTGAGACTCCCATGATGTGTATGTCGGTAGGTTTCATGCTGTAACATGGGTCCCTTAAGCTCTGCTTAGTTTTTCTATTATTTTTGCTATCTGTTTTTCCAATTGTATGATTTCAATTGTCCTGTAGTCTAGTTCAATGATTCTTTCTTCTGCCTGTTCACACCTGCTGTTGTATGCTTCTAGTGCATTTTAATCTCTATTACTATGTTTTTCATCCACCTATGTTGTAAAGTTCCTTTTAAACTTTCTAATTCTTCTTTTTTATGTGCACATTATCTTCTTAATATCCTTTAAGATTATATCTTTATTTTATTTCTATCTGCATTTTCCTTCAACTCCTTGAATTGATTTAGGAGAGTTGTTTGAACTTCTTTGATTAGTTATGCCAAAGTCTGTGTTTCCTGTGAAGTTTTAATTTGTTCCCTTGAAAAAGAGACATAGCTGCCTGTTTCTTAGTGTGGCTTGTAATTCTTGCTGATGTCTGGACATATGATTATTTTGGCATGATAAATCTGGAAGTCAGTTTTTCCCCTCTGGCCTAGGGTTTTATTGTAGATTGGATGTGTACTAAGGCTCTTCTTTGATGCTTGGTCCAGCTTATACTGACCATTTAGAGTAGCCTATGTTTAACTGTTCAGATTTCCTCAGGTATTCTGCAGCTGTTTCTTGTCCTGGACATGCACTGCAGCTTTTAAGATTGTCCTTTTATCTGCAATAGTTTTACCTCCAGAAGAAGATTTACTTTCCTCTGTTCCATCTCTGGTGGATTGTTTTATTTGTTTTTGTGCATATTTTTCTACCCTGTGGCTATGATTTGCTCAACTGATTTCCCACACTCATTGCCTCCTTTTTATTATAACTTTTGGTACTGGGACCCACCATGCCTCAGAGCAGTTTAGTTTTCCATTTTTTTCTCTGAGTCTTTTCTGCCTCCAACTTCCATGTTAGGGTATCCCACCCTAGGGTATCACATGGGATCCATGTTCAAAAACATCCATTTTTTCCCATTGGTTTCTATAACAATTAGAGACTGGGTTTGTTTGTCACTGTGGGTCTCATTTGTTTCCTGGGGGCCATTTTGCATGCACATGCTCACTGACCACTTGGGCTCTGCCCTGGGTCTATGTGGCCTTGACTCCTCATGCCTGAATGTGTGTGGAGTTCTAAGCCGAACTGTCAGTGGTTCTGTGGTCCATAACCATGGCAAGAGATGCTCAGGTAGGAATTTTGCTACCATGTGACTCTTAAGCCACATGGGACTGAGTGAGGGGGAGGCCTCTGGACTGGCAGATCTGAGTCACAGATCTCCTACCTTATTTTTAGGTGTTTTTTCTTCGATTCAGCATATGTATAGTCTTTCTCCAGTCTCTGTCTTCCTTCAGAGTTCCAAGTGAGTGGGCTTTGTCTTTTTATTAGTTGTGTCTTGAGGTCTCAAGGAAAACTTTTCTGGGAATGTCTTATATCATCATTTGATGATGTAACCTCCTATTTTTTGTTTTTAATACGGTCTTACTTGAAACAAAAATTGAACCATTAATACCCCAGGGCTACAATAGAGATGTTGGCAAAAGGGACCCAATTTTAGAACTTCTCTTAGTTTGGGGTATGTTCTAGGATGGAGAATTATTGGGATCTATATAAGTATGTATAATGAGAAAAGTGTTGGAGAGGCTTCCCTGGCACATGTAGAGGTTAGCTTTTTCTGATTAATCCAAGACAAGCATTTTGATCAAAGTAGCCTAATGTTTTTCTTATCAAGAGCATCTGAGCTACAATGATTCTCTCTGGAGCCTAAACTACCTAATGAGGTAGGCACTTAGCTTTCTGATAGGTCTGGTATTTAAGATGGATGGGAAAGGATACTGTGAGATGGAGAGTGGTGGGAGATGAGTGAGAGGGATGGACTAGAAGTGCTCTTCATGTCAGGCTAATGAGTTTAAAATATTATTTAGGAAATGAGGAGCCATCAAAGATTTGGCAAAGGGTAATGAATGATTGTTTTTTCAAACACAGATATGAGTCTAATGATATTTAGGGAATTAAGTAGTCAGGGCATAAGGAAAACCTGTTTGGAGCAGGGGAAACCCAGTGTGGGTTTAGACATAGTGGCTTCGAGGCTCTAGCAGAATGATATGCACGTCCAGCATGCAGAGTTGTGCTTTCATTCCTGGACAATAAATAAGGAGGGTCTCTGCCTTCTTAGATTTGGCAAGGTGCCTGAAGAATATTGCTATGCTCTTCTCTCCTTGTTTGCTTGTCACAATGGACAGCATCATTATTGATGCAAAGTTGCAAATAGTCACTGTAAGGGAATGTCAACTTTGTTTAAAGGCAAAGGACATAGAAATTTATGAAACTGGTTACGTAAAGCAATAGAAAACACACAGCACGCCCTCAGAGATCCTAGAACCGCCATCCTGTCTGCCATTATGGAAACTGACTTTATGCCAGCTAGCTCACCAGGTGCAATCTACATGTGCACTGACTCCAGATGATCCCTTAGAGTTGCTGGGAAACTTTACTAATTTTCCCAAGTCATTTCATTATTTCATTCTCTTACATGATTATCTCATGGCATTTTATCTTCCCACAAACCACCAATATCCTCTGCCTCTTCTCATTCTCAACTGATGATCTTATTTCACAAAGAAATAGGAACATTTAAAAGGAAATGGCCATATCTTCCTTGCAAAATCATCTTTAAACTTCTGTATCTTATATTCATTCTACACTTTCCTTGTGTCACAATGAATGAGCAATCTATCTTCTTATATAAGGCCAAACCCTCTACTTGTGCTACTTACTAAAGGACATTGATCCAGCACTTGTCCTCCTCTTCCTCCTGTATCATCAATTATTCCCTCTTCACTGAATCCGTCCTTTCAGCATTCAAGCATACAATAATGCTCCTTTCACTTCATCTCACATTGTTTCTGGATACTATATCATTTCTTTGTTGCCATTTATAGCAAAACACCCCCGTAGCTTTTTCTTACTTGCTATCTTCACTTTTCTTATTTTCTCTTGAGCCCACTCTGATCAGAATTCTGACCTCATCACTCCACCAAAACTTCCTTGTCAAGGTCACCAGTGACCTTCATGTTGCCAAATAAAGTGATCATTTCTCAGTTCTCATCTTATTGGATCTGTCAAGTGCATAAAACACAACTGAATTCTCTCTCCTATTCAAAATACTTTCAAAATACTTGGTTTTTGGGACTCCATTACACCCCTACCGTAACTTTTAATCCCTTTAAACTGATTCACATCACGAATTATGCATGACATTATTGCATATAGATTTATCTTCTATTTATCTGTCTCTTCTGGTTTTCAAATGTAAACTTGCTGAGAGCAGCCATCTGTGCAGTGTTCACTGCTGTATCTCCAGCACCTAGAACAGTGCCTGTCATGTTTTCAGTGTCAAATAAATATTTATTGAACAAATTGATGAAAAAGACTCCTGAATATAATCCTGAATGTTTTCTGCAGTCTGAATAAAGTATGTGCCATTTATTCAGGACCACCCTCCCCCCCCCACCCCAGCAGGCCTAGGCTTCATTCCTGAGTGAGGGCCATTCCTACACTACGTGAAAGAGAAGCAAATATCATATTGACATGCTTGGAATTCAGATGGTCAGAAATTTTTGCCTCAAAATGTTCATAAAAGTCATATCTTACATAGGAATGAGTTTTTAAAGCTATCGTTTAAGATGAAAATCACTTATGGTCAAAATAGCCTTCAAAGACCTTTCAATCAACCATAACACATGATACATCTCATTGGGGTACATAATCCTTTATATTAATTGTTGTGCACATAAAATTTTGCAAACCATTGGAGCTATACTAAAGCAAGAAAGTGAAAGTCTATGTGCAGATGTCTGGCATTAAAACCAATCTTTTTTAAAAAATAAATGTCAAATCACTCACTCCCTGCAAATAAGAGATGTGTGGAGATTTCTAATGTTTTCCTGCTTCTCCTGAAGACTTTACTTCATTTTATTGTATTGACAGTGGTCAATTTGCTTATTGTTAAGATTAAACAAGATACATTTGGACAAGCACCTAACACAAGGCCTGACACATAGTAAATGCTCAAAAAAGGTTTGCTAGATTTGAATCTGTCTTGCTTAATCAGAACTGCTAAGAAATGTTGTAGAGAAGAACCTAAAATCCTGGCTGATTCCTGCTTTTCCAAGTAAGTCTTTCCTGATGTGGCCCCAATGAATAGATATTGTCCTTGTGCATAGGTCTCACAGAATCACCTCTTGAGTGGAATGTGTTACGTGTGGTTCTAAACTAGAGTATAGTTCATTACATGAATGGAAGCCTTCCACTTGTCATGAAGAAAAAGTAGTGTTTCTAGCAATTGAAACAATTTCACTGGAAGAATGTTTTGATTTATTAAACTTGTCTTCTCAACGAGATAAAGCAGTTGAGTGAGAAATAATTAGATGATGCCCCACCTCTCTGAACAAGCCCTGTTCTGATAGGCTGGGGCTAGGAGAGAAGAAGTGTTAATTGGGGCAGAGGTGTTGATGGCACTTCCCAAGGCCTGAGGCTTAGACAGAGATGCAGCTGGCTTTATGTCTACCTCATTTGGAGGGGGTGTTCTTCAGCTTGTCATTTTTCTACATTCCTGTGATTTTTTTTTTTTTAAATAGTTGGCAAGCTCTGGTGGGTGATTTCCTGGTAGTTTGTTTGCCGCCATCTACTCCTCTGATGTTATTACTTATCTCTGTTTTTGTCAATTTCCAAAACTGCCATTAGACACAGATGTTCAGTTCATAGTTCACAAGTGGAAAAATATAACTTTTTCCAACACAAGATCAATAACAAAGACAACTAATATTTTGGGGCACTTACTATACCCCAAGCTCAGCACATTGCAGATATTCTTTCGTTTAATCTTTACAAAACCCTGTACTAGTGTTTCTCAAAACGTTATTCCCAGACCAGCAGTATCACCCTCAACTGGGAGCTTGTTAGAAATGCAAATTCTCAGGCCTTATCCCAGACCTACTGAATCAGATACTCTGTGGATGGTACTCAGCCAACCGTGTTTTAGCAAGCTTGCTATGCGATTCTGATGCAAACTACCCTTTTTTAAAAACTTTTTTTATTTTTTAAAAGATACTTAGATTACATAAATGTTACAGAGACTATATGCACTACTCCCTACACCTCCCACATTTTCCCACTTTCGCAACATCTTTCATTAGTGTGGTACATTCATTGCAATTGATAAACACATTCTGAAGCATTGCCACTAAGCATGGATTATAGTTTACATTGTAGTTTACACTCTCTCACACCCAGTTCTGTAGGTTATGGCAAGATATATAATGGCCTGTATCTGTTGTTGCAATGTCATTCAGGACAATTCCCAAGTCCCAAAAATGTCCCTGTTTTGCACCTGTTTTAACCTCTTCCTGCCCTCAGAACCTCCAGTGGCCACTGCCTCCACATCAATGATATAATTTCTTCCGTTGCTAGAATGACAATAAGTCTATAGTAGAATACCAGTAAATCTACTCTAGTCCATAGTTCGTTCCCCAATCCTGAGGATTCTGGGATGGTAATGTCCACTCCACCTCTAATTGAGAGAGGGCTGTGATTCCATACAGCCAATGGATGGGACTGTCTTGGCAAGTTACCCTTTGACAACCCCTCCCTGTGTTGGCATAGGTAATACTACCATTACCATTATATATGTCAAGAAAGGAGCCCCAAACTGAACAGAAATTCAGCCAGACCACAGAGCTGGTAGACAATAAATCCAGATTGCAAATCTGCACAGTCTGACTCCACAGAAAATAGTTTTAACAATGGTATTCAACTGACTACTTGATGCTCAGTTCTTAAAGCATCCTACCTGAGACTATGAGATTTGGTGATGGTGCTATTTTGCTTTTGCCCCAAACACTCCAATTAATATGCATTAATTTTTTGGTTAGTTCTTGGAAACAGACTGTAAGGTGGGGATTAGCCTGCAGGTAGTTTATTGGGGAGTCCCCTTGGGATTAACCCCTGTGGGGATATGAAGAAAATCACTTTTGCAAGATGCCCTAAGAGATGAAGCCTGACGCTGAGCCAGGTTGGCTGAGCAAAATTCCAAATTTCCGGTAGAAGGTCTCAGTGAAGAGCCTTCAGCTCCTATCGGCTTGGGGAGTGAGTGCTTTGGTCCTGAAAGGGAGAAAACTGGGGGATCTGGGTGGCACCCTACAGTATCCACCACAACATTTTCCCTCAACTTTTTTTTTTAAATGCACCTGGTATAACTACTTAACGTGATTGAAGCATTTCAATAGGCCAGGGAGAAAGAATTGAAATTGACCTCAGCCAGCCTGCCTGCGGTATTGTTAGAAACAGAATCAAAGCTTAGCTAAATGGACAGTATATATAAGTGAGAGTTTATGCCACAGAAGTGAACTGAAGAATGTTGAGGACTATGAGGGCACTGAAAACAAGGTAGTGGGGGTGGGGGAGAAGTGAACAATAGGAAAAAGCAAAACAAATACAGAGTGAGCAGAGAGCAGACAGGACTCACGTGAAACCATAGAGTTCCAGAAAGTAAGAGGTGTCCCAAAGATAAATGTGTTTGAGAGCCCTCCAAACCAGCCAATGTTATCAGCAAGTGGGAAATGATATGTGGCCTTTGGAGGACACTACCAGCAGGGTGGAAGCAGATGAATAGAAAATGGGAACTAAACAAATCAAAACTGCCCTTCAACTTAAGGAAGAATCCACTATTTGCAGAGGTTTTTAGTTTCTTACATGACAAGTGTATGCATTATTTTTGGCTAGAAACCTCTCACCAATAGACCATGTAAGTCAGTTTAATGAAAATATCTTGTCTCACTATTTAGTTATGTCATAAAACCCCAGCTACCCATGATCACATGCCTTAGTTTATTCCTCACCATAATATGTAAGGAAGTAGGCGTGTTTGTTTGAGGTTTTTTTGTTTGTTTGTTTTCTTGCCATTTGGGGCTAGGGTCCCAAAACTATGTAAGTGAATATTAAATACCAATTTATTCCCTACATTTAGAACTCCCAAATGTGAATTCTGAGCAATCATGGGTGACAGATTTATTTATATAAATTTAAGAAAAATAAAAATTATTTGTAGGAGGGATTCTGGTCATGTCTAGCAAATTGAACACTTGCATTTATTTCTAATTACACTATAAATCCTCTAAACCATCAGTAAATAGGATAAAAGGGTTATTCACACACACAAACCAAGACAGTAGGAAAGGAAGCAACAGCAAAAAAGTGAAAGCTGGAAAGGAGAGATGGGAAAAGTGGAAAGTACCTTAGCAGACCAGAGAAAGCTGCCGTCTTAGACTGAAGTGTAGGAAGTACAGACACAGATGGAGTCCAAACAGAGAACCCCAGAAAGACTCAGGAATGGGAGCAGGAGTTACCTCTGAGGAAAGGAGGTCTTAGAAGAGGAAGCTTGGTTGTTAGATTATATAAGAAATAGTTAAATGACCCTCACATCCCCTTCCTAGTCACTGACAATGACCAAAGATTTTACCCTGTAGAGAGGCTTAGCCAGGGAGATCCTGACCTTAGAGACACTAGGCATTGTGGAGGGTTGTTCATAAACTCAAAATATGGGACAAAGGGAAAATCTGAACCTTTGAACAAAGAGACGCCTACCCCACCCCCTCTCCCAACTCAGCTCTGAGAATACTGACACAAAGAAATCAAGGAACTAAAAAAGAAAAAAACAATTGTTAACTCCAGGGAAATTAAAAAATAATAATTTTACAAGAAATGAAATTCAAGCACAGAAACTACTTGACTCAATCTGGATTTATGTTAAGCTTGTAATAATGCAAAATTGAATGTTGATCTTTCAAAAAAATTAGAAGGGAAAATAACCTATTGGGAGGTGTGTTTGAAAGCTGGGGTAGAAAACTAGTGTTAAGTAGAGTTGAATCCTCACACTCTATAGTAGAAAATCAATACATAAGATAAAAAACAGAAAAAAAAAGCCAAGAAATAGCAGTAGGAATGTTACATGCCTGAATAGAAAGAGCCAAAGAAGTAGGAAATGGTTCCTTTCTAAGAGTGGTAATTAGCTTGTGAGGGATGGGAAAGGATAGGCTGTTTTCTTTATAAACCTTACAGAAATGTTTGTCTTTTAAATCTCTACACATGTAAAATTTGATACAAATGTTTAAGATAATTTTATATACACCCAAGTAATTTTAAATGAGCACCTATGGCATTTTCTGTGATCAGGTTGTGGAAAACAGATGGTCTCTTTTGTAGTTTTGCTTTTTTTTGTAATTAGTGAAGTAATATTTGCATGTACCAAGGTTGTAAGCCATTATTTACTCTCTGGAGTGTATTGTGCCTGCTATAAAAGATTTTATGATAACGAGGTCAGAAAATTAGACCTTTAAATTACAAAGACTTCAGGTGATTATTTCTAGGAAAATAAAGCCGAATTATGGGGATGGTAGCAGTAATGATCGTTTTTTTTAAATTTATAATTGAATGGAAACTGACAAGATTGTCAGTATGTGGCAGGTGACTGTGTTTGATTAACTTCACAGATATTCAGATATAGTGACAGAATTTCTTTTTTGTCCCAAATAAATGACTCGGGTAAAATAGATCCATATTGCAGCGCACATATCAGTGAATTTCTCCTTGACCACTGTGTACTCTATTATGCTGAATAGAGTTTGATTCACATTTCACCCGCAATTCAATACTCATTCACTGCTGATACAGAATCTTCAACATTTTTAATCTGGAATAAATACTTTCAATGGACTGTACTTCACAATTTGACTCTCAGTTTGCAAAGTCAAAAATTGCCAAGCCTTAAAAAACATATCTATCTCTTCATATCAATCTACAGCATAGGCTATATTCTTTTTAAGTGAGTCTTTGTGAATTGTTGTCTAAGGTGATTCTAGTGTACTTAAAATTTTCATTACCAATAATATTTTATATTTAAGAAAATGCCTATCCTTGAATATTCTCAATATTTGTGAATTTAGTAAATAGAATGAAGATTGTGGGTCATTGAGGGGGATTATATCTCAAAACACCCAGTTTTTTCCTACTTTGCTATTTTTTGAGCAAGTCAAAAAGGAATTAAACCTTATTCTTGCCCTCATGGAGTTTGCAATCTGAATGGAGAAATTCAATGTGTAAGATATATTTATGAATAAATATGACAGAAATTGTTGTGTGCCTCAAGAGATGTAAAGGTTAAGGCAAAATCACTTACAAAATGATATTTGAGTTGGATCTTGAGGTAAGTCTTTAATTCTTGATCTGCCATTCATTAATGCATGAATCTTAGAGATCAAGGTTGTACTTACTTCTTCATATTGGGCTCTCAGACCTTGAAAGCTGGGGCTAAACCAGAGAAGTTGAGATTTAGATCTGAAAAATGAGACATTCCCTGCTGGAGGTAGATCAGGTGTTCATGGGGCATGTCCCAATGTATCTAAAAGAAGGGAGACCAATCAGACAGGGGAACATGAGCTCAGGTGAAGGTAGTGAAGCCAGGTTCTTTGGATAAGTAGGTCGCAACAGGAAGCCAGCAGACAGGCAGCCTATGGCATCAGAAGACCTGGGACAGAAGATCTGGGGAAAAGATGGGCTGAAAAAGAAGTAATTGGGGTCAAGAAGGAAACCAGCTCTCAATCACATGATAGGAATTCCTAGGGATGACCAAGCTACTAGGACAACTGGGGAAAACAAGGTTAAACCTCAGCCTTGAGGAACAGGGGTCCACTGTTCAATGGGAAGATCCCAGGTTCTGGTGCCAGATTGCCTTTGGTTAGAATCCTGGTGCTATCATTTGCTTTGGTAAGTGCAAAGCACATGGCACATAGTAGGGCTCAATAATTTGAAGTTTGAGTCATCATCATTATCAACATTTTTATCCAGATAGAGACTCAGGTTCAGAATTAAAGCAAAAGGTCAGAGGAGCACTTATAGATGATCTTATGTAAAGCAGAGTGTGTAAGATTTGAACTCAAATTCCTTAAATTTCCTCCAGTTTATTACCTGCGTGACCACAGTTTCTTCAGCTATAAAATGGGGCCAACAGAATCTACTGCACAGGCTGGTTGTTAAAATTAGTGCCATGCATGTAAAGATCTCAGTGAAGCATCTGGCAAATTGTACTTGATGAATATTAGCTACTGCTATTATTGCTATTATTATTATTTTTAGCTCTTCTGTAACAAAGAAAAATGACTTATCACTCAGATTGAGAATGGGCCAGATTTTATCTCTCTTTGCTTGAAATGTAAAGTTTAAGACTTTGTGATAGAGTGGGTCTACACACTGTCTCCCCAAATGCAAATTCATATGAGGTTAGGCCTCAAAGCCTGGGGTAAGGCAAGCCTGAATGTCAGGCTCAAGTGGATCTCTCTCCCTGGAAAAAGGAGGCTCATGGCAGTGGGAAAGGACAGGTGGGTAACACATGCAGGCAATGCCTTGAAAGAACCTTCGGTCAACTCATGGACTTTTTCAGGTTTCGACTGAAAATTCACCAATTAGAAAATCACTTTTATCAATAATTTTTATTTAAAATAGAAAACACTTGTGGATAGTTTGATGAACTAGTAACCACTCAGTGTCTACCTTCCTGGCAAATTGTCTCTAGGAAACCCTGCTCTGGGTACTCTTAGATGAATGACTCTGTTGTTCATGAAAGCAACTTTGCAAATCTACAAAAACGAAACTTTTGGGGAGTGGAGTTGTGAGGGTGATATGGAAAATAGAAAGGTGGAAAAATTCCTCCTTTCATTTATGAAATTGCCCCAAAAGATGTAGCAACACAGGAGAAAATATTGACCAAAAATCCCTACACTGGGTCTGTGAAAATTATGATACAAGTCCTTTCAGTTCAAAGGAAGCACATAATGATGTTGATTAAAGAGCATGACTGGATTCACTAAATTAATTTCAAACCGTTGTTGCCTTTCTTGTGTCAAGCACTGAACTAGGACATGGGCACCAAGAAATAATAGTGTTTGTCCTTAAGCAGGAGACAGACAACGGTTATACAAGTGCTATCATATAGGTATGAGATGGATATGATGAAGCAGAGAGGAAAGACACATAATTCAAATATGGGTAGGGGGTTTCTAGAATGAGGTGACACCTGGACTCTTAGGGGGCAAATAGCAATTAGCCAGCTAAGAATGGGTTGCATGAGGACATGTAAGCACATTTACATTAAAGGAGGATGAGCAATATGCTGAGAGGTAGAGGAATAGTATAGTGTGAGAAGTCCTGTTTCAGTTGGCTTGGAGCATGGAAGGAAGTGGAGAATGACAAGGGTAGGCCATGGTGGTCATGAATGTCAGACTAAGGAGTTGCAAATGTTTCCCAAAAGGTAAAAGTAAGCATTGAAAGTCAATTTTGCATCAGGAAATGATGTAATCAGACTTGTACTGTAGAAAGACCACTCTGCCCCGTAGTAGTTTATAATCTCTTGGCACTGAAGCAGTTCCTTTATTTCCTGGAATCTGTAAATGTTTATCACTGCAGATGCATTTAGAAAGTACTAATTTTGGGGGCCTGATTAAACAAAATCTGCATCATTCTTTTCCTCCCTAAGTGCATACTAGATGTGATATACATACGACATATCATTTTTCACAACAATAAAGAATGGTTAGAATGATTTTATTTCTGGCGAAGATCACATTTAATGTTCATTTAAGTCAATTGTAAGTTATGAACTCAGATTTTTCCTTTGAAAGCAATTTTGATAAGAAAGATGAACACCAGGTCTCTTGTCTTAGGTTGGTTCCCTTAGAAAAAGATCCTGAGACATGAATTCATGTACAAATAATTTATTTGAGAAGGGAATTAAGGGCAGCACTGATAGAGAAGTGGGGAGGTGAGACAGGGAAGACAAGGCAGCCAAGAGATGGTGCATTAATGTGATTCTCTGTTTTATATGCCTACTAACCTAGCTGTTGCTGTTATGGTATTTTGTAGATGTGATTAAAGTGTACAGTTGATCAACTTTAAGTAAAGGAGATTATCCTAGACATCTGGGGTGGTCCTGATCCAATCAGTTGAAAGATATAAAAAGCAGAACTGGGATTTCCCTGAAGAAGAAATTCCTTCTGTGGACTGTAGGTTTCCAGCCTGGCAACCTTCCCTGCGGATTTTGGACTTGCCTAACCAGCTCCGACAACCATGTAAGCCAATTCCTCACAATAAATCAATCTCTCTCTCTCTCTCTCTCTCTCCCTCTCTCTCTCTCCTCTCTCTCTTTCCCTCTCCCTCTCCCTCCCTCTCTCCCTCCCTCCCTCCTTCCCTTTCCCTCCCTCTCTCTCTCTTTCCCTTTCCCTCTCCCTCCCTTCCTCCCTCTCTCTCTCTCTCTCAATATATGTATATGTATACATACGTATATGTGTGTGTATATATCTTACTGGCTCTGTTCCATTGGTGGAACCCTGACCAATGCAATTATCAAGCTGGTTTCAAATGTGAGCAACTGGAGTTTAATCCTCTGAGGAGTTCTGAGAGCCTGTGTAGCACACTTCGCCTCAGCATTATTCTGCCCAAGGGGCTGATGGTGCTGGGATATTTAATACAAACTTCTATCAATCATTGGTTAGGGCTGGTCCCCAGAAATCTTAGTTCCCTGGCACTTCCACCCTGCCATGTGTGTAGGCATGGAGGTTTCTGGAATCCAGAGAAACCTTTTGGGCAAAGTCACAGGGGTCGGTAGTAAGAAGTTGGGCTGTATGCGGGGAAATGGTAAATTCTGAGGCCATATGGGTGGCCCAACAATACTATCTGCTGCATTCGTAAAGGGAATAAAGTTTCAAGAGAGAAAAATCGAGGTAAAAATTTTAAAAAAGATGATAGATATAATAAAGGAAAATGTATCCATGCCAAAATGTTAATATGCCCTCATCCATGTATCCAGGCATTTCTGAGGTGCCCCACATTCTGCTCCTTCCTTTTCCCCTAATACACCGTCACTCAAATGATCATTTCTCTAAATTGAGTGAGCAATCTGAAAGGGGTGAGCAAGAGAGACTGGCGACTGGGGCTTCCCATCCCTTCACACTAAAGGAGTGTTGCAGTCTCCCTAATAAGGAAGAGTGTAAACTATCCCATAATGAATCACCAGATGCAGCATAAATTCAATCAACACCAAGGTGACCTACCAAAATGATACATTTTAGTTTTTACTATATTTATAAGTCCTCTTTGAAAGGCAGTAGAGCATGGGTTCTGGAGCCAGACTGCCATGATTCCAAGCCCAGCTCAGCTATTTACTGGCATTTTGCCATTGACCAAGCTACTTAACACTTCTGTGTCTCAGTTTCTTCATCTGTGAAAAGGTTGCTGAAAAAAATTAAATGGATTAATATATTCAAAGTGCTTAGAGTAGTGAGTGGCTTAGAGAAGTACTGTAAAAAGTATTATTGTTAATAGACTTTTCACTATCATTATTATTATTATTGATTCAGGGCCTCCTGATGAAAGGTAGAGCTGGCTTGAGGGGCAGTGTTGGAAAGAAAATTAATGAGGAGTAAATGAGATCATATCATTAGAGCTTTTAAGTCATGAACACTGCAATTCTCTGATTAAAGGTTGTTAGCATGGAGCATACATCCCTCTTTCCTGATATTTCAAAGCGTGAGTTAATGGTTAAAAAGCAAGCAAGTGACCTTTCATTTATTTTAGTTCCCCTTTACTTTAATGGATG
This sequence comes from Tolypeutes matacus, assembly GCA_026826555.1. Lineage (NCBI taxonomy): Eukaryota > Metazoa > Chordata > Mammalia > Cingulata > Chlamyphoridae > Tolypeutes > Tolypeutes matacus. Next base: position 2,178,730 of record JAKSZT010054419.1, on the reverse strand, counting down.
ATCAGTATACATCAAGCTCTGTGTTGGTGATGATGCTGACTAAGGAAGGAAAAGTATTCAGCCCACACACAATGCGTTTTCACAGGGAAGTCCCAATCTTTATGTTTTCCAACTAAGGATGGTCTGTCATTACTACCAAGTCCCAGAAATGACTCAGTACTCTAAGAATGTGTGCTCTGAAATCAGACTGCTTAGGTTCAAACTCCAGACCTGCTCTTTAATATCTGGCATCTTGGGCAAATTGCTTAGCTTCTTTATGCTTCAGTCTCCTTGTCAGTTAAATGAAGGTACAAACAGTACCTACCTCATGAATTCCATAAGTGAGAGGTCAGCAAATAATGGCTTATGAGCCAAATTCAGGCTGCAAGTATATTTTTGTAAATAAAGTTTTATTGGAACACAGCTACTCTAAGTTGTTTACACTTTGGCTTTCAGAAGTGAGTAGTGTGATAAAGGCCTTATGGTTCACAAAGCTGGAAATAATTTAATATTTGGCTCTTTATGGGAAAAGATCCATGCCCTAAAGGATTAAATAAGATAATGCATATAAATTTGTAGCCCAGGTCCATCACAAGTACTCAATGAATGTCAGTGATTAACTTTCTCTATTGCCAAGAATGCAAGAACCATTTGCCAAGCCCTAAAATACACAGGAAATATCTATAAACAATGCATATCCAAATGAAATTCTGAGATGTTTGGAAAGTCAACCTAATACCACTGTACTCCATCATTTTCCTAGAATTTAGTTATCTCATTCAATTGTTCATTCTTTCACTCATCCACTGATTTATTGTGTCCCAGTTGTGTCCATACATGTAGTCTGGTGTATCTGATAGGCTAATGGGTCAGAAATCCATGGGCAGTCTCCTAAAAACTATTACTATAAAGAAGGGTCCAGAGGACATTCAGCATCTGGGGAGGACACAGGGATGTCAAAGTCAGTGTGAGAGTTTGTCCTTTGGCCCTTAAAGCTATGTATGAGAACTATTGAGAGAAGTCATGTTTTCACATGAGACTCTTATGCCCGTTTTGGTACCCCAGGGACAAAGTAGCAAATAAGATGACAAGAAACAGAGAGGAGCATTCTTTCTCCATCCCTGGGGTGCATACAGCATGGCTTCAGCTCATTCTAGAGGACTATTGCTAACCATGTTGTCTGCCACTCACAAGGGCTACAGCTATAGTGTGGAGGGGAAAGGTGAAAGGCAGTCTCCAGAGGACACTAACATAGCATCCTAGAGTGGAAAAACCTAAGGACTATTAAAAAATTCACTTGAGACAACCCTGGGATGCCCATAAAACGTTGGATGAAATTTTGAGGTGGGTTGGGCTGGAGCCTTAAGCATATGGGTAGAAATGTGTGGAAGTAAAAGTGCAAATGTTATCAATTCATTTTTATGTACACAAGTTGATGAGACCTAGTGCAACTTCACTGCATACTCATGACACAAATGTGTATTGAAAACCCGCTCTGCTTTTATATGCAGAAGGCTGGGTTCACAACGATTGAAAGGCCCACTGAGCCCTGAAAGCCAAAACTAGCTGTTTTTTATTTGCCACATTTACTGGTAGAAGAACTGGAAGGAATCATTAGTTCATTTTGTCTAACTGCCTTATTTCACATATGGGAAAACCAAGACTCAGTGGAAGTAACATGTCAAAGTCACCTGCTTAATTAGTGGGAGAGATAGGACCAGACTCCCGCTGAAAGCCTTATTCTGAGACCGGAGAAGAGTGACACTGAAACTAGTCCAGGAATTGGTCAAGTCAGGTATTCTGCACAAAAGAAACAGTGCCAAGCAGGCCTGTCCCTAACTTTTATGGGTTCAAGACCAAGAGTACAAATGTAGACCCACCCACTATTTAAGTAAATAAATTTTATAAACCAAGCCAGCAAACTGTTAAATAAAATATACTTTATACTTTTATATTGGGAAATATATTTTCATAAAAATCTGGTAATCCTCATTCAAATTAAAATTCTGAGACCTCTTGGCTCCATGGATTCCTCACCTTATACAGCAGGGTGCAGTTTTGGGAGGAACTGATGAGATCCTTAAAATGAGAGTTACAGATCAAGGGTCTCTTTTTCCAGGTTCTAAGTAGAGTCCAGTATGCTGGCAGAAATTTATAATCAGCATTAGTGGGAACCATACATAGCCATTTCATTTTCCTAAAGAACATGTTAATGAGATATAGCCCCATGTCCCCTAAATCCACCTTGGCAACCTCCTCTTCCTTTCATGAATCTAGATGAGCTAAAATAAAAGCAGCAATTATTGCAAAACATTTTAGCTAATAAAGGCTCAGTCTGGTAGGCAAGAGATAATTTTAAGGAACATCTACTTAGCAGGGAAGCAGAGAATTTTGGAACCATATTGGGATATAAATAAAATGGGACCCTGTAGAAAGCAACCAATTATGTCAAATGCCAGGTTGAGACTTCTCTAGCTGTCATTTATATATAATAATCTCAATTCCAAGATTCTCCAAGATCATCTGAGCCTCATTCAAAGTTAGAAAAGAAAAGGAAAAACCTCCATTTTATTTGTATTAGAAGAAAAGAAAGGTAGATTCTTTCTGCTCAATTTTATAAACCTTTTATTCTTCCACAAAACACTTCTTTATGTGTTTCAGTATTTTTTTGTTCCTTAACACTTAGCGATACTCTATATGCTTTTAGCAATAGGAGTAGTGAAACAATTATTCTTGAAAATATAGCTCTTGTCTTCATCATTATTTCTACCACTGTTTTTTTTTACTTCATTTTAAAGTGTTCTCACTCTTTATCTCTATATCCAAAGAGAAGCAGTGTTATATATTCTTACCTTCTCAAAGTGCTTTTGCTTAAAATGGAGCCAATTACATTTACAGTGAAGAAAACTATGGCATAAGTATTTTATACTTTCAACTGTACATCTTTAAGAATATTTCTATGTAATAACTAAGGAACTAGGATATGCAAGTCCTAATTGCAAGTTGAGGCTCTTCTAAGATGGTATACCATGAAATTATTCAAAAACCACTTCACAAGGTCTTAGAAGTGATTTGGGAATCAAAGATGTTTCATTTTATCTAGTTGATATCTGTTAATGAGGAAAGAAAGATGCACAGAGTTATGTAACAAACATAAGCAACATAAACTGCATAGACTAGTCTATTTTGTAATTCATCAAAATCCACAAATATTTCTTGAGGACTCTTTAAGTACTCAATGCAGATCAATAGTATCTTGAATTTCAAGGACAGCAGCTGATCAATACAAAATTGGCAAACAGCTTGAGGGGGGGAATCAATTTCTGGTGCTAATGTGATCATATTTCTTAGTTGTTAGTAACAAGGTCTGTGTTTTTGCTTGACTACTCACTAATAAATCATGTTTAGAATTCCATCGTTTTTTTAAAGGAGTTGTACCACACTATCCACATTATAAAATTTGTCTTAAAGAAAACTAACATTCATCTATGCTAAAATCTTCATGGAGATTTTAGCATAGATGAATGGAAAAAATACAACATAAAAAACAACAACCCCCTCAGAGGAAGGATTCTGAGAAGGTGACAAATGGAGCACATGCTTTGTACTCCTGCTCCCTTCAATTTCCTGCTAGGATGAATTAACCAGTAAGTTAAAGGTCTAATAGTGCATGTGTGTGTGTCTTTGGAGGTCAGAAGGATTGGGAAGGTGGTGTAGAGATGGCCATGAGTCATTGTGGGAACTTGGAAAGGATCTGAGATCTTTAGGTTTCATAGAAGAACTTGCAGAAAACAGGCTAGGAGTAGAGGGTGCCTTTTCTGCAGCATCATTTTAATCACCAAGAAGAAGACCATTCTCTCTGATATAGGCTTGAGTAAGGAGTACAAATTCCTAGGCTTTCTGAGAGGGAAACTAGCAGAGTCTAGGGATTGTCTAAACTGGTGGAGATGAATCTTCCTTGTCCACCATGGTATCCCTGAGACACACTGATGACCACAGGGATGCTTGCCACCCTCAAAGGGAACTGTTGCTATGAACTACTCCCCTTCCAAGGGGCCTAAAAAGGACAGCCACTCAAAGATCACACTTGGAGAAGAATGAAATAATATAGAGTTGCAAGGATCAATCAGTCCAGTTGTTTTACTACTGGTTAAAGACTTTTCTTACCTTATCCTTCTGCCAAGCCAACACTACTGGACAGTTTCCAGCAACCTTACCTGCAAAGGTTATAAGAGAGATTCCTACACTTGATGAAATGAGTAGGTGGAGGATGATTCATAAGTCAGTTAAGGAGACTTTGTAGTTCAAAGGAGAGGAGTTACAACATTAGAAGAAAACTTTAAAAATCTATAATAAGAATTCTTATAAAAAATAAAAGAAAATACAACAAATAAATTTTGAGGAAATAAAAAAGGTTTTGGAAATAAAAAATGATTTTTTAACTCAAAAATTCCAAGAAAAAATAGAATTGACACTGCTGAAAACTGATCAAGTGATTGGAAAATTCTAATATAGAAACTATTTTTTCAAAAATAGAAAAGAGAGGACTTCCAGGAAGATGGAGGACTAGAGATACACAGGACTCACTTCTCTCCAGGAAAAATAGCTAGAACAAAGGCAGAAACTGTCTGGAAAACTGTTCCAGGGCTTATGACACTAGGGGAAGATTAGACACCACCCATAAGAGAGAGGAGTGAAGAAAAGAAGACTGGATGGGGAAGGTCTGTGAGTAAAAACTGCAGTTGCAGCTGCTGGTGCCCATAACCTCACCCTTGGAGCAGACAGCACTGATTCCTTCAGCCCCTGGCCAGTGGCTACAGATGGAGGGGTTTGCAGGGGTTCATCTCCCCAGGAAAGGAGAGAGAGAGGGACACAAATTATGGCCAATTCAGCTTTTGGCCAACAAATTTGGCCTGCTGTGTCCCACAAGTCACAGCCTTCCAGGCCAGGTGGGGTCCTGCCATTGTTTACCCTAGGAGCGGGCAGGGGACTAAAGAGACCCTACCTTCTCAAACACCCTCCCTACTGACCTGGACTAGTTGTTAACGATGCAAAATTTATTTCTTCCCCAGGAAAAGGGAGGGGATGGCTGGCCAAGGAAGGAGACCTGCTTCTGAGAAAGTTTTGGGAAGTTTGGCTCTGAGGCAGAATAATCTGTAACATTGTTTCCACACTGCCCTCCTGGTTTTAGTTACACTGAATACATTCTGACCAGAGTTTGAGGGGAGAGGTCTACTGAAGAGTGACATATGCTGGCAGATCAAGAAAGTGCATGCAAGCACTAATCAAAGTAAATAAATAAAAGACGTTTTGGGGGCCTTTACAGCCTCCCTCCTCAAGGCCCTAGGAAACTAGTCTGCAACCCATTACTGGGTCCATGGCCCAGATTTGAGCAAATAAATAGAAACAAGCCTAAAGACCTGGAACAAGTTGAACCATGAATTAAAGAACAGGGGTAACACACAGCCGCCCATAACTAAATCCCTATGCAAGAGAGAGAAACTGAATTAAAGTAAATTCACCATCATAATCAGATGCCTAGACATCAGCAAAAAGTTACAAGGTATACTAAGAAAAAGGAAGATATGGATCAGGCAAAGAAACAAATTAAAGCCCCAGATGAGACACAGGATTTGAAACAACTAATCAATGATGTTCATTATACAAATCTCCTAAAGCAAATCAAGGAGTTGAAAGACAATATGGCTAAAGAGATAAAAGACACCAAGAAGATACCAGGCAAACATAAGAATAATTTGAAAACTTGAATAGAAAAGTAACAGAGCTTACAGGAATCAAAGACAGAATAGGTGAGATTAAAAACAGATTAGAGGCATACAACAGCAGATTCAAAGTCACAGAAGAAAGAATCAGTGATGTAGAAGACAGAACAGCTGAAATTGAAGAGAGAGAACAGAGAAAGAAAATTTTAAAAATTGAACAGGGACTCAGGGAGTTGAATGATAGCACAAAGCACAACAACATACGTGTCATGGGAGTCTCAGAAGTATAAGAAAAGGGAGAAGGGGAAGAGGGAGTATTTAAGAAAATAATAGCTGAAAATTTCCCAACTCTGATGAAAGACATGAATTCACATGTCCAAGAAGCACAGTGTGCGCCGATCAGAATAAATCTGAACAGACCTACTCTAAGACACATACTATTAATACTAAGAATTTCAAATTCCAAAGATTATAAGAAAATTCTGGAAGCAGCAAGGGAGAAGAAAACCATTGTATGCAAAGGATGCCCAGTAAGACTTAGTGTGGGTTTCTCATCAGAAACCATGGAGGCAAGAAGACAGTGGTACGATATAATTAGGATACTGAAAGAGAAAAATTGCTGGTCATGAATTCTTTATTGGGCAAAATTGTCCCCCAAATATGAAAGTGAGCTTAAAATATTCACAAATAAACAGAAACTAAGAGAATTTGTAAACAAGAATCTGGCTTTGCAGGAAGCACTAAAGGAAGTTCTGCAGCCCAAAAGGAAAAGACAGGAGAGGAAGCCTTGAAGGAGAGTGTAGAAGTGAAGACTATCATAAAGGATAACCAAAAGTGTAAAAGGACAGACAAAAATAAGATATGACATATGAAAGCCAAGGAATAAAATGGTGGAAGTTAATAATGCATTTACAGTAATAACATTGCTTGTGAATGTATTTAAACTCCCCAATCAAAAGATATAGAATGGCAGAATGGATAAACAAATATGAGCCACCCACATGCTGTCTATGAGAAACTCATCTTAGAACCAGGGATATAAATAAGCCGAAAGTGAAAGTTTGGAAAAAGGTATTTCAAACTAACAGTAACCAAAAAAGAGCAGGGATAGCTATAGTGATTATGGACAAAACAGACTTTAAATGCAAAAAAGGTGATAAGAGATGCAGAAAGCCATTATATAGTAATAAAAGGGACAATCCATGAGGAAGGAGACATAAATATCTAGGTACTTAACCTTGGTGCCCCAAAATACATGAAACAAACTCTGGCAAAACTGAAAAGAGAAATAAATGTGTCTAAAATAAGAGTTGGAGACTTCAACACACCACTCACATCAACAAATAGAACAACCAGACAGAAGAGCAACAAGGAAACAGAGAACTTGAACAATAAGGTAAATGAGCTAGACCTAACAGACATATGCAGAACATTGCACCCAAATCAGCAGGTTATACATTCTTCTCAAGTGCTTGTGGATCTTTTTCCAGAATAGACCACATGTTGGGTCACAAATTAGGTCTCAATAAATATAAAAAGACTGAAATTATTCAAAGCACCTTCTCAGATCATAATGGAATGAAGCTGGATATCAATAATAGATGAGAAAGGGGCAAGTTCACAAATTTGTGGAGGCTAAACAGCACACTCCTAAACAATCAGTGGGCCAAAGAAGAAATTGTAAGAGAAATTAGTAAATATCTTGAGGCAAATGAAAACAAGAACACAACTTATCAAAATTTATGGGATACAGTGAAGACAGTGCTGAGAGAGAAAGTTATAGCCCTAAATGCCTATATTAAAAAAGGAAGAAAGAGTTAATATAAAAAACCTAACTAAGTACCTGGAGGAACTAGAAAAAGAACAGCAAACCAGTCTTAAAGCAAGAAGAAGGAAAGAAAGAACAAAAATTAGAGCAGAAATAAATAAAATTGAGAATAAAAATACAATAGAGAAAATAAAAGAACCAATAATGGGTTCTTTGAGAAAATCAATAAAATTGACAAACCCTTAGCTAGACTAATGAAAGAAGAGAGAAGATATAAATAAGTGAAATCAGAAACGAAAGGGAAGACATTGCTATTGACCCCACAGAAATAAAAAAGATCATAAGAGAATATTATGAGAAACTGTATGCCAACAAATTAGACAACCTAGATGAAATGGATAAATTCCAAGAAATGCACAAACAACCTACAATAACTCTACAGGAAATACAAGAATTCAATAAACCCATCATATTTAAAGAAATTTAATCGGTCATAAAACATTTCTCAACAAAGGAAAGTCCAGGGCCAGATGGCTTCACAGGTGAATTCTACCAAGCATTTTGAGAAGAATTAACACCAATCCTGTATAAACACTTCTGAAAAATTGAAGAAGAGGGAAAACTACCCAACACATTTTATGACGCCAACATCATCTTAATACCAAAGCCAGATAAAGATACTACAAGAAAGAAAATTACAGGCCAATATCTCTAATGAATATAGATGCAAAAATTCTCAACAAAATACTTACAAATAGAATCCAACAGCATATTTTAAAAATTGTATATCATGATCAAGGGGGTTTTATTCCTGGTATGCAAGTGTAGTTCAACTCAAGAAAATCAATTAATGTAATACACTACAGGAACAAACTGAAGGGGAAAAAACAGATAATATCTCAATCAATGCAGAAAAGGCATTTAACAAAATCCAGCATCATTTCCTGAAGGAATAAAATTTTTTCAAAAGATAGGAATAAAAGGAAAATTCCTCAGCATTGTAAAGGGCATATATGAAAAGCCCACAACCGACATTGTACTCAATGGGGAAATGTTGAAATCTTTCCCTCTAAGATCAAGAACAAGACAAGGATGCCCACTGTAACCACTGTTATTCAATATTGTGCTAGAAGTTCTACCTAGAGTAATTAGACAAGAAAAAGAAGTAAAAGGCATCCAAATTGGAAAACATGAATTAAAAATCTCACTGTTCACAGATGACAGGATCCTATATTTAGAAAATTCTGAAATATCTATGACAAAGCTACTACAGCTAATAAATGAGTTCAGCAAAGTGGCAGGATACAAGGTCAACATGCAAAAATCAGTAGTCATTTTATACCCTGGCAATGATTAATCTGAGGAGGAAATCAAGGAAAAAATTCCATTTACAATAGAACAAAAATACTCAAATATCTAGGAATTATTTTAACCAGAGATATAAAGGACCCGTACTCATAAAAGTATAAAACACTGTGAAAAGAAATCAAAGAAGAACTGAACAAATGGAAAGACATTTTGTGTTCATGGTTTAGAAGACAAAATATAGTTAAGATTGCAATCCTACTCAAATTTATTTGCAGTTTCAATGCACTCCTAATCAAAATTCCAACAGCCTACTTTACAGAAATTGAAAAGTCAATTACCACATTTATTTGGAAGGGAAAGGAGACCCGAATAGCTAAAAAAGAAGAGCAAAGTAGAATTCACACTCCTTGACCTTGAAACATATTACAAAACTGCATGTTCATAATAATGTGGTATTGGCATAAAGATAGACACATTATTCAATGGAATAGAATTAAGAGTTCAGAAATAGACCCCCCACCTCTATGGTCAACTGATTTTTGACAAGCCTACCAAGTCCAATTGACTGGGGCAAAACAGTCTCTTCAGCAAATGGTGCTGGGAAAACTGGATATCCATAGTAAAAGAATGTAAGATGACCCCTATAACATTCCCCATACAAGGATCAACTCAAAATTGATGAAAGACCTAAATATAGAAGCCAGGACCATAAAACGCCTAGAAGATAAAGTAGGAAAACATCTTCAAGATCTTGTGGTAAGAGGGGGTCTCTTAAACCTTACACCCAAAGCACAAGCAATGAAAGAAAAAATAAATAAATAGGACCTCCTCAAAATTAAACACTTTTGCACCTCAAAGGACTTTTTCAAAAGGGTGAAAAGTCAGCTGACTCAATGGGAGAAAATATTTGGAAATCATATTTCTGTTAAGGGTTTAATATCCATGATATATAAGGAGATCCTACAACCCAACAATAAAAAACAAATGACCTGACTTAAAAAGTGGGCAAAAGATTTGAATAGACATTTTTCCAGAGAAGAAATACAAATGGCAAAAAACATACGAAAAAATATGCAACATTACTAGCTATTAGGAAAATGCAAATCAAAGCTACAATGAGATATCCTTTCACACCTGTTAGCATGGCCACTAGTAAAAAGACAATACTACAAGTGTTGCAGAGGATGTGGAAAGATAGGAACACTTATTCACTGTTGGTGGGAATGTGGAATGGTACAGCCACTGTGGAGGACTGTTTGGCAGTTACTAAGAAAGTGAAATATGGATCTGCAATGCCACCTAGCAATACTGCTACTTCATATATACCCAGAAGAACTGAGAACAGGGACACAAACAGACATCTGCACATCGATGTTCGTAGCGGAATTATTCACAATTGCCTAAATATGGAGACAGTCTAGTTGTCCATCAGTTGATGAATGGATAAACAAATTGTGATATATATATATATATATATATATATATATACACACACACACACAATGGAATATTATTCAGCTGTAAGAAGAAATGAAATCATGAAGCATATGACAACATGAATGAAACTGGAAGACATTAGGTTGAATGAAGCAAGACAAACACAAAATGACAAATACCATATGATTTTGCTCTTATGAACTAAATATAATGAATAAAATCATAGAGGTAATAACTAGAATATAGGTCACCAGAAAATAGAATGAGTTTAGAGAATGGAAAGCTAAGGTTTAATCTGAGCAGAATTGGTAAAAACGTTGTTTGTAAATATTTGGAAATGAATAGAAATGGTGAGAGCACATCATAGTATTTGTAATTAGCACTGGCAATATATGTTTTTGATAATGGTTGAAAAGAAATGTCTAAGGTCCTGTATATCACTAGAAGGAAAGCTAAAAATGAGACATGGGACTGTATAGCATAGTAAACCCTCATGTGAAAACCGAGTATGGTTAATAGTGCATATATAAGAATTCCTGTCTCCCTTGTATAGATGAGACTGTTGGCTCTCAAAGAGGATACATTTTTGTACTTTCCTAGGGTTCATGATTTCTGTCCCAGCTCAAATGTCTTGGTCATGACAGATGGCATTTTAAAAAAGACAATGGTGTAAGAGTTTTTAGAAAATCTCTATTGTAAATTTCCTCTTCTTTTTAACTAAATAAGCAGTATTATCCCTTCTAGTCTAAAGAAAATTGTTACTAGAATTAATTAAATCCCTTTGAAGAGTCCAGTTAATATGCTTGACTTCTTTTACAAAATTACAATTGTCATTAATACTGGCTTTCTTCCAACAAGAAGGAAATAGAAAGGAAAAACGATGAGGAGATGGGGAAGAAACAAATGATATATCCAGGGCTCACCTGAAGATGAGAGATTCCATTAAACCAAATTGCCTGTGGTATCAGGTTGAGATTTTTCTCCCTAGAAGTAGAAGCCATTAGTCTTCTCCAGTCTTGAGAGGTGGTGTTTGCAAGAATCAAGGAAAAATGAGGGACAGAGAATTGGACACATTTCTGCACTTAGCTATTTGACTTCTGCTCGAGGTAGACAGAAAACAGCCTGGCCCCTAAGAAATACTTATTACACATAACAATTGAATGGTCATCAATCACAGAGCAAAAACTGCTGTTGTAGATCAAATCAACAGAACATCATTGAAATCTTGAATATTTCTCCCAAATATAATTATTAGTAAATATATGTATGCCATTGTTGGTAAATCTTGAAAATCAATCACAACAAATTTACAGAAAAAAGCATTTTTTTTCCTTATAGCTTATGAAATCAGACTTTTCCAGCTCAGTTTGAATTACTTCTACTCTCAGATGTGTTATCTTGTGTTAGTGAGGGGGAAAGGTTGAAAGTGACTGCTTTGTTGCTGTTGCAAGAAAAACACTGCTTTAAAAGATAAAAAGTTAAAATGTGAATCTCCTCCCATAAAAAAAATAATAATACCTATAATGGTGACTATAAAACACTCCAGTAGTGTAAAAGAAGTGATCCTTTAACCAATGGTATAATGTGTCCTGACATGGCAGCCTGTAACTGTGCTCTTTTATATTTCACAATAGAAGAAACAGAGGTTTAAAATGATTAGAAGGGATTTCATAATTTAATACGATTAGAGGAATATGGTGATCATTTCAGGAACACCAGAGACAATTTTTGGATTAGCTGATTAGAGAATTTCTAACCATGATGCTATGTAGTCAGTATAGATATGAACAGTCCTACTACTGAACTCACATATGCCTGGGGACCAAGATATGCTTAGGTATAAGCATTTGGTTCACAGGATTCCCATTGCTTGGATAATCAAGAAGATTTCAGAGAAAATAGGTGAACTAACCACCAAAAAACACAAAGTCATTGGAAAACAATTCCTTCCTTCAATATCCAGCTTGCTTCTCTCTTGCTACTCCTCATAGACCTAACTGAGTCTGGTAATTCACTGTACAAAATGGGGTTAATAACTCAAAGCCAGTTTGGTGTGGCATTTGTGTGAACTAATAGAGAAGAACTGATAGAGAAGACAAGACATTTTGAAGGACCATCGTGCAAGCATTTATTTGCTGGTCAGGCTAGGATAGTCAACAACTGCAGCGCTTCTCAGAGCTGAACAAGACCATGTACACCCAATTGTGTCAGAAAGATCTTAGGGTGGCTCCCATGATCCCTGCCTCCTGATAATCATATCTTGTTTTGCCCCATCTATGTGAGTGTGAGCAGGACTTGTGATTTGTTTCTAACTTTGCAGTAAAGCCCTGACTCAGGAAGTGTGGGATGTTCAATCCCTGTACATTCCAAAGAAAGGTATTGCCCTTGACCAGCTCCTGGGAGATAATCTCTAAACCCTTGGAGTATCCTGCCTGATAAGACAGACTTTGTTTACCTTGGACCTTGGGCCATGTCAGAGAGTTTATATTAATATGATTTATGGTGGAGATCTTGAGCCATCTCTGTTAAACCTCTAGAAGGGCTGGAGACTAAGTAATTAAGATCAACTATGCCGGTGTCCATGCCTATGTGACCAATACGTGATAAAAACCTGGATACCAAGGTTTAGGCAGCTTCCCTGGTTGGCAACACTTCATGTGTGTTGTCAAACATTGTTTGGAGAATTAAATGGTGTCCATAAGATTCCACTTGGAGACAATAACTGAAAACTCATGCCTAGGTTCTCCTGGACTCTACCTAAAGACCTTTTAACTTTGCTGATTTTAATCTGCATCCTTTTGCTGTAATAAGCCACAACTCTGAGTAAAACAGATATTGTGAGTTATATGAGTCCTTCTAGTGAATTATTGAAACTTTAGGATGGCCCCAGGGACCTCCAACAACACTAACCAAAAGAATACAAGCAAAGATGACAGGATGCATGTGAATACATGTACGTGAGTATGCTACATAACATTGTAACTCCCATTTGCTGAGACAGTGTCATCTGTGCAGGCTTTGAGGAACCAAGTTGCTATATGGTGTGAACTGGCCTAAGAAGAGGGCCACATGGTAAGCAATTGAGGGTGGCTTCAGTCTAACAGGCTGAAAGGAACTGAATGCTGCCAACAACTATCAGAGTTTGGAAGTGGATCTTTATCCAGTTGAACCTCAAATGAGACTGCAGCTCTGGCCAATACCTTAATTGCATTCTTATGGAACACTAAAGTGGAGGACTTGGCTAAGCCATTCCTAGATTCCACATCTACAGAAATTGTGAGAAAATAAATGTATGCTTAAAACAGCACCTGTTTGTAGTATTTTGTTACACAGAAATAGAAAACTAATATAATGATAGACCTTTCCTTTTTTGATGTAGCATGATCACTTGATCTTTTTATTTATTTATTTATTTATTTATTTATTTATTTATTTATTTATTATGGGTAAAAATCAAAATTCTCACAATACATACAAACATTTGCAAAATGATATGTAAATATATATGCATATATGTGTATTTGCTTACAAAAATGTTATTTATATATATATATATACATATATTTTAAGAGGTGCTTAGATTACCTAAAATATTACGGCTCCAGGATGTGTAAGTTCATTGAGGTTGGTGGGCCACACTGTGGGAGATGTTTGTGTTGGATGTGGTGGGAGGTGTGGGAGGTGGGCAACATGGGAATCCCAGTAGGTTCCGTGTAATATTTTAGGTAATCTAAGCACCACTTGATCTTATAATATATGTTTCTATAAAAAGCCTCTTCTACCCATGATCAACTATCTCATATTTCAGTTTTTTTGGGGTGGTGCCAAGTAGTACTAGAGAGCAAATGTATGTCTTTAAAACTCTAGCAGCTAATTCAATGACATGTTTCTCGCTATCTCCATCTGAGCCTTGCAATTAATTTGCAGACAACATCTGCTGTTGTCATCTTTGCTTCTTCCTTTGATTGACCATCTTCTCATCTACACAGGAATTTATATCTTTGCCTCAACCACAAAACAAAATGAAATTACATCTATACCCAATATACTGATTAGTCCTACCCCTTCTGAGTTGAGCCTGGTAATTTCAGAGAGCAATCTAGGATCTTCCCTCAAAATCAATGAATAGGAGTTCAATCAAGTGAAGAAGAGGAGGGACAATGCTCCAGTAAGCTCAGAGTGTACAAAATCCCCATGGTGGAGGGGCACACGATGATTTCAAGGATTTGAATAAAGGCCAATGATGCTGAAATATATAGAGAATGAAGATAGAGGTGGTACACAATAGAGCTTGGGAAATGGTATGGCATTAGAGGATGCCAAATCTTACAGGCCATGAAAAAGATTTAGCTTTTAAATCAAAGAACAATGAGAAGCTTCTGAGGGTTTTATGGGTGTGGAAGTGGTAGCGTGACAAAAAATAGCCTTTGAAAAGATGAATCTGGCTGTGATGAAGGAGAGCATAATGAATAAAGAACAATTAGTCGATGATTGAAATAATCTAATGAGAAATTATGATAGCCTGGATTAGTGTGATAGCAATGAAAATGGAGAGAAGATGGAGATAACTGGACAGAGGTTCCCAAAGTTACTGCTCACCATTGTCTCTAGACTTTTCTTCTCCTTCATTTTGGAAAATGTGTTTGGATTTTATTTTCTTGCCTGTAATATTTCCCCAGTTTTTTTCAGTAAGGATGCATGGTTAGTATATTTCTAGACCCTTGAACATGTGAAAATTTGTAAACATTACCTTCCTAAGTAAATGAGAACATGAATGATTGGGCTGCTACATTTTTCTCTCAAATTTTATAAATGAGGTACTCTAACTTTTAGATTATTATAGAAGAAAATGAATTTAATTCCCTTTGATTATATGCCTTTTTGTGCATACTTCGTCCTTTCTGTCTGGAAATTTCTAAGATATTCATTCTAGAATTCAGAATTTTGCAAGGCTATGTCTAGGAGTATATTTTTTCCTCTTTTGTGCTATTTGGTATCCAATGAACACTTTGGATGTGAAAACAATTACTTTTGAAGTTCAGATAAGTTTCCTTCTAAAATTTCTTGAGGGAGTAGGTGTAGCTCAGTTGGTTGAGTGCCTGCTTCCCATGTATGAGGTCCTGGGTTCAATCACTGGTGTCTCCTAAAATAAAATAAAATTTCTTGTATTATTGGTTCCATCCCTTCATTAATTTTCTCTCCTTCTAGAAGTTCCATTCTTGTGAGAAATTTTTTGGCTTATTCTTTTATTTTTTCATTTATGATTTATTTTCACATTTTGTTTTCTCTTTCTTTAAATCAATTTTATTTAAATTATACAATCCATCAAAACTTTACAATCAAAGGTATTGGTATAATCTCAGAGTTGTGCATTTATCACTTCAATCAATATTTTTTAATTACTCCAAAAGTAATAATAATAAAAAAAACAAAAAGCAAAAAGCAAAGAAAACTCTACACCTTAGTAGTCACCTCTCAATTGCTCTATTTTTTCCCTGCCATACATAACTGCTGATCTATTTCCATCTGATTTATTTGTATTTATATTTTTATAGATGAGTCAAACAATATGTAGTGCCTTTTGTCTAGTTTCTTTCACTTAGCATATTTCATTTTTTACCATTGATGGAAGATTATTAATATATTACTATACTCTGCTGTCTGTAGTTTGCTTTGGTTGTATTTTTCCCCAAAGAACACTCTGATATTAACATCCTGTAACATTAACGGACACTTGGTCAGTTTCAGGAAACCCAAAGGTATGAGGCAGTCCATGTGAGCACATTACTTAATTTTTTTACTATTCAGTTTCTTCATTTTACAAGCGGGGACAAATATACACACACATATATACATATATATTCTATATTTTTAAAAATTTATTAGAGAAGTTGTGGTTTTACAGACCAATCATGCATCAAATGCAGGATTCCCATACAGCACCAACCACAAACACCTTGCATTGGCGTACTACATTTGTTATCATTGATGATAGCAGTTTTTGTAATTGTACTGTTTTTTAATAGTGGTTACCTTTGTTACAATTGATGAAAGATTATTAAAATAGAACTATTAACTACCATCCTAGATAACATTAGATGTATTTTTCCCCAAATATTAACAGCTTATATTAGTGCCATATATTTGTTATAATTCATATTCTCATACTTGTACTATTAACTATAGTTCCTCCTCTACAGTAGGGTTCACTGCATTATACAGTCCTATGTGTTATCTTTTTATTTGGTTTCAGTTTTTTTTTTTTTTTTTTTTGTGGGTAAAAATCAAAATTTTCACAATACATACCAACATTTGCAAAATGATATATAAATATATATGCGTATATATGCATTTGCTTACAAAAATGTTATTTATATATATATTTTAAGAGGTGCTTAGATTACCCAAAATATTACACGGAACCCACTGGGATTCCCATTTTGCCCACCTCCCACACCTCCCACTACATCCCACATAAACATCTCCCACAAGTGTGGCCCACCACCCTATGTGTTATCTTTTAATTTTTATTCTAGTAACATATATGACCCAAAGTTTCCCTTTTAACCACATTTACAATAATGTGCTACCATCAGCACCATCCATTTCCAAACTTTTGTAATCAAACTAAAAAGAAATTCTGTACAAATTAAGCATCAACTGCCCATTCTCTAACGCCAGTCTAGCCCCTGGTAAATTATATTCTAGATTCTAATTTGATGAGTTTGTTTATTATAATTAGCTCATATCAGCAATATCATATAATGTTTGTTCTTTTCTGTCTGGCTTATTTCACTCATCATAATGTTCTCAAATTTCGTTCATGCTGTCGTGTGTATCAGAACGTCGTTCCTTTTTACAGATGAATATTATTCTATTGTATATATACCACATTTTGTTTATCCATTCATCAATTGATGGACACGTGGGTTGCTTTCATCTTTTGGCAATTGTGAATAATACCACTATGAATATTGGTGTGCAAATATCTGTTTGAGTCCCTGCTTTCAACTCTTCTAGGTAAATACCTAGTAGTGGGATTGCTAGATCGTATGGTAATTCTTTTTTTTTTTAGATGATACAGTTTAATAATTTTGATGATATTTACCATGTCCTGTGTCCATTACTGTAAGGTAATGAAAAACCTTCCCCATGACCACCAAACAACCCATTGGATCTTGACTGTTCCCTTCTCCCCAGCCCCCCAGGGCCCGTGACACCCCCCTCTCCCAACCCATGGAATGTCAAGATTCACAGTTTGTGGTATGGTAATTCTGTATTTAGCTTCCTGAGGAACTGCCGGACTGTCTTCCACAGTGGCTGCACCAATTTACATTCCCACCAATAATGAATGAGTGCTCCTATTTCTCTACATCCTCTAAATTATTTGTAGTTTTCTGTTTTTAAAATAGTAGCCATTCTAGTGTGTGTAAAAAGATATCTCATTGTGGTTTTGATTTACATTTCCCTAATAGCTAGTGCTGTTGAGCATCTTTTTTTAAAAATTAAAGCAGTTTTGTTCATATACCATACAATCCATCCAAAGTGTACAATCAATGGCTCTCAGCATAGTCAAAGAGTTGTGCATTCATTACCACAATCAATTTTAGAACAATTTCATTACTCCAAACAAAAAACAAAACAAATCAAAACAAAAAAGATAAAGAAATAAGCCTTACCACTTATACCCCCCCATTATTGATCCTTAGCATTTGTATAGTATCTTTGTTACAATTGATGAAAAATATTACAATGTTACTGTTAACTGTAGTCAATAGTTTGTATTAGTTGTATTTTCCCATATACCACCTGTAGCAGTTTGGCATTGTTTATGTATTCCAAAAATAGATATTGGATTATGTTTGTAAATTGGTCTGTACCTGGGCATGACTCAATTATGATTAGGGCTTTGATTGGGCCATGTCAGTAGGACGTTGAGTTCTCGTCCCTTGGTGGGTGGGGACTCACAGATTAAACTACATGGCAGAGCAGAGGAGTGATTAGAGTCTTGATGCTGAGTTTTGAGCTGGAGCCCAGGAAGTGAACACACAGGAGAACACAGAGGAATAGAGACAGCTCCTTAGACACTGCAGAAGCCCCGGGGAGAGTTCACCTGATAGTCTACAGCTGGCCTTGTGGAGAGAGCACAGCAGCTGAGCCCAGAGAGAAACAGAGCCCTGGGAAGAGAGGAACCCAAGAAGCCTGAACCCTGGCAGATGTCAGCAGCCATCTTGCCCCAACATGTGGCAATAGACTTTGGTGAGGGAAGTAACTTATGCTTTATGGCCTTGTAACTGTATGCTTCTACCCTAAATAAATACCCTTTATAACAGCCAACAGATTTCCGGTATTTTGCATCAGTACCCCTTTGGCTGACTAATACACCACCCTATTGTTAAAACCTTATAATACTGGTGTACATTTGTTATAGTTCATGAAAGACCATTCTTTCATTTGTACTATTAACCACAGTCATCATCTACAACAGGATTCACTATGTTAGACAGTCCCAAGTTTCATCCTCTAGCTTTCCTTCTAGTGACATACATGACCATAAACTTCCCTTTTCAACCACAATCACATGTACAATTAAATGCTGTTAATTACCCTCACAATAATGTGCTCCCATCACCTCTATCCATTTTCAAACATTTACTATCAATATTATTGTATATTCTGAACTAATTATGCACCGGCTACCCATTTACTACCTTTGTTCTAATTCCTGATAAACTATATTCTAGATATTAAGCCCATGCATTTACTCATTATAATTAGTCCACATTATAGAGATCATACAATATCTGTCCTTTTGTGCCTGGCTTATTTCACTCAACATAATCAACATAATGTCCTCAAACTTCGTCCATGTTGTCACATGTATCCGTGCTTCATTTCTTCTTACAACTGTATAATATTCCATCATATGTATATACCACATTTTGTTTATCCATTCATTGGTTGATGGACACTTGAAGTGTTTCCATCTTTTGACAATTGTGAATAATGCTGCTATGGACATCAGTGTTCATATGTCTGTTCACATCCCTGCTTTCATTTCTTCTGAATAGACACCTAGAAGTGGGGTTGCTGGATCATATGGAAGTTTTATACTTAGCTTCCTGAGTATCAGCCAAACTGTTTTCCCCAGTGGTTGTACCATTTTACATTCTCACCAGCAGTGAATTACTGTTCCTATTTCTCCACAACCTCTCCAGCACTTGTAATTTTCCGTTTTTATAATAGTGGCCAGTCTAATGGGAATGAAATAATAGCTCATTGTGGTTTTGATTTGTATTTCCCTAATAGCTAATGATGTTGAGCATCTTTTCATGTGCTTTCAGCCATTTATATATCCTCTTTAGAGAAATGTCTATTCAAGTCTTAAGCCCATTTTAAAAAGTTGGTCTATCTTTTTATTGTTGAACTGTACAATTTCATTAATATATTCTAGATCTTAAACCTTTATCAGATATGTGGTTTCCAAATATTTTCTCCCATTCAGTAGGTTGGATTTTCACTTTCATGACAAAGACTTTGTTGTTGTTGTTGTTGTTGTTTTCCTATTTTTGTGACAAAGACTTTTGATGCACAAAAGTTTTTAATATCGAGGAGGTCCCATTTATCTTTTTTTTGTTGTTGTTGCTTGTGCTCTGGGTGTAAAGTCATATAATATAATTTTTTAAATCTGCTGTTGGATTCAGTTTGCTAGTATTTTGCTGAGGACTTTGGCATCTATAGTCACAACAGAAATTGGTCTCTAATTTCCTTTTCTTATAGTATCTTTATTTGGATTTGGTATAGGGTGATCTTGTCCTCATAGAATGAGTTAGGTAGTGCTTCCTTCTGTTCAATTTCTGGAAGAGTTTCAGCAGGATTGGTATTCTTTGAATGATTAGAATTCTTAATTTTTAAAAAAAATTATTTTATTTATTTCTCTCTACCCCATCATTGTTTGCATTTCCTGTGTCTATTTCTTGTGTGCTGGTCTTCTTCTTTTCTTTTTTTAGAAGGCACTAGGAACTGAACCTGGGACATCCCATGTAGGAGGGAAGCGCCCAATCACCTGAGCCACCTCCACTTCCTGCTTTGTTGTGTCTCTCATTATGTTTTCCTCTGTGTGTCTCTTGTTGCATCATCTTGTTGCATCAGCTCGCTGTCTTGCTCATCCTCTCTAGGAGGCACTGGGAATGGAATCCGGACCTCCCATGAGGTAAGCAGGAGCTCAATCGCTTGAGCCACATCCACTTCCCTCTTGGGAGGTTTTTGATGACTGATTCAATTTTTTTTTACTTGTAATTGGCCTGTTGAGGTCTTCTATTTCTTCAAAAATCAGTTTGTTGTTTGTGTGTTTCTAGGAATTTGCCATTTCACCTAGCCTGTCTAATTTGTTGGCATCATCTTGTTCATAGTATCCTTCTATGATCCATTTTATTTCTGTGGGGTCAGTAGTAATGTCTCCCCTCTCATTTCTGATTTTATTTATTTATGCTATCTCTCATTTTGCCAGTCTAGCTAAAGATTTGTCAATATCATTGATTTTTTTCAAAGAACCAACTTCTGTTTTTTTTTTTAATTCTTTCTATTTTTTAAATTCTGTTTCATTGATTTCTGCTCTAATCTTTGTTGTTTCTTTCCTTCTTCTTGCTTTTGTATTAGTTTTCTGTTCTTTTTCTTTTTCCTCCAGTTGTGCTGTTATGGCTTTGATTTTAGCTCTTTCTTCTTTTTTAATGTTTGTGTATTCATTTTCATACATCTCAAAGTATTTACTGATTTCCCTTGCAATTTCTTCTTTGACCCACTCATTGTTATTTAACTTTCTTATATTTGTGGATTTTCCAGTTCTCCTGCTGTTCTTCATGTCCAGCTTCATTTCATTATGGTCAGAAAAGATGTTTTGTAAAATCTCAATCTTTTTAAAATTTTGTTTTGTGACCCAACATGTGGTCTATCCTGGAGAATGATCCATGTGCACTTGAGGAAAATATATATCATGCTGTTTGGGGGTGTAATGTTCTGCATATGAATGTTAGGTCTAGTTCATTGATCATATTACTCAAGTTCTCTTTTCCTTATTGATTTTCTGCCTAGATGTTACATCTATTGATGAGAATGGTATATTGAAGTTTCTGGCTATTATTGTAGTGGTGTCTGTTTGTCCCTTTAGTTTTGCCAGCGTTTGCCTCATGTATTTTGGAGCACCATGGTTAGGTGCATACATATTTATGCTTGTTATTTCTTCTTGGTGGATTGTTCCTTTTATTAATATATGGTGTCTTTCAAGGTCTCTTGTAACAGCTTTTAATTTAAAGTATAATTTGGCTTATATTAGTATAACTACACCAGTCTTTTTTGTTTACTATTTGGATGGAATATCTTTTTCAACCTTTCACTTTCAACCTATTTGTGTCTTTGGGCCTAAGATGAATCTCTTGTTAACAACATACAAGTATATGTTACAGTTTGAAGCATTTGTGAACCCCAGAAAACATCATATTCTTAGAATTAATCCATTCCTGTGGGTGTGGGACCTTTGATTGAATTAGATTCAGTTAAGGGCTCTTTTGATTAGATCACTTTTGATTAGATCACTTTAGGGCCTTTGACTGGATTACATTAGTGAGGTTTGACCCAAGTTGGGTCTCAGCCCTCTGACTGGAGTCTTATATAAGCAGAGAAATGAAAGTAGAAAGGATAGAGAAAGACAGCTGCCATTTTCTTCTGCCATTTGAAAGAGAAGACTCCAGGATCACCTACCGCTGCAGAAATACAGAAAGACAGAGCAACTCTAAGAGGCCGAGAGAGAAGCTGGAGACTGGAATCAGCAGAGAGCTGAAAGCGAGGAGAAGGCAGAGATGAGCCATGTGCTTGATTACCCACAGCTGAGCTCAGGGAGAAAGTGAGCCTAGAGGGGAAGGCAGGGACCTCAACAGAGACCAGCATCCATTTTGTCTTTCCAAGTGGCAGGACTCCAGGATCGCCAGCAGCCAACTTTGGTGGGAAAGCATCTCTGCTGATGCCTTGATGTGGACATTTTCACAGCCTTGGAACTGTAAGATTTTCCCCTGATAAATTCCCATTATAAAAGCCAACCCATTTTTTGTACTTTGCTCCCAGAAGCTTTAGCAAGCTAAAACAGCTGGATAATGCTTTTTTGTCCATTCTGACACTCTGTGTGTTTTGATTGGGAGGTTTAATCCATTAACATTCAGAGTTATTAATGTAAAGGCAGTACTTACTTCAGTCATTATGTCCTTTGTTTTTTATATGCCATATCTCTCTTTTTTCCTTTATCGTAAACTCCTTTTCTGTAGAGTTGATCTTTTGTTATGTATCTGATTCCTTCATCATTTCTATTATGTGTGTGTGTATATGTGTGTGTGTGTGTGTGTGTATATATATATATATCTTTTAGGAGGTACCAAAGATTGAACCCAGGACCTCATATAGGTGAAGCGGGTGCTCAACCACTGAGCTACATTGGCTTCCCAATGAGAGTTTTTTTTTTTTTTCTATTTGTTTCTTTAAGATGGTACTAGGTATCAAATCCAGGACCCCATATGTGGGAAGCAGGCATTCAACCACTTAAGCTATATCTGCTCCCCAATTTCTGTATATTTTTAAAATACTTTCTTTGTGGTTACCCTGGGGTTTATACTACACAGCCTACACCTATAACCTACTAATTTGAAAGGATACCAACTTGGTTTCAGTAGCCTACATCTTATCTGTACCCATAACCCTAAATTTCCCTTCTTTATGTTGTTTTTCTCCCACTTCACCACTTTATATTTTGCATGTACATTATCAGGAACTATGCCTTTTTCTGTTCAAGTGTATTCTGACTCTTATAGGAATTAAAGAGTAGAGTTGTATATTGAAGATACATTACTATTGGGTTTTGCAATATCCTTTTAGTTACTGTTTTAGTTTGTTAAACACTGTCAAGGCAAAATACCAGAAATGGGTTGACTTTTTCAATGGGGATTTCCAAATCAATGCATCAGGCAAAGCTCTCGCCTCAAACACACAGCTTCCAGTGATACTGGACTTCTCTGGGCACAATGGCAGTTATCTGTCAGTCTCTGCCTTCTCCTTCAGGCTCTATTGCTTTCAGCTTCTGGCTGCTCCTTCTGTGACTTGCTCTCTCCTGATTCTGTTGATTTTATATTTTTACTCTTGTGGCTCTCTCTGTTTCTTTGTGTTCTTTTGTGGGTTGCTGGGTCTTTTCTCTCTCAGCTCATCCCATTTATAAAGGACTCCAGTAAAAAGATTAAGACCCACCATGAGCTATACCTTATTGAAGTAATCTAATCAAATAGCCCTTACCTGAATCTAATCAAAAGGTCTCACCTACAATAGGTTCACACCCACAGGAATGGATTAATTTAAGAACATAATTTCATGGCTTCCACAAAAGCTTCTAACTACCACAGTTACCTTTACTGATCATCTTCATTTATTCACACTACTCCAAGCCACTCTCTCCTGTGTTTCCTTTCAACCTGCAGAGCTCCAGTTAGTAATTCTTGTAGGGCAGGTCTTTTGGTAAAGAACTATCTGTTTTAATCTCTGGATGTCTATACTCTCTCCCATTTTTAAGGGCAGTTTTGCAAGATAAAATTTTTTGGCTAGCAAATTTTCTCTTTCAGTCCCTTAAATATAACATATCACACTGCCTTCTCACTGATACTGTTTCTGATGAGAAATTGGCACTTCATCTCATCGAAGATCGCCTTTGTGTGATGAATTGCTTTTCTCTTGCTGTTTTTAGAATTTTCTCCTCATGGCATTTGACATTCTGTTAAGTATGTGTTTCAGAGTAGGTCTATTAGGATTTATTCTGTTTGTAATAAATATGTTCTGCTTGTTGGACATGTATATTTATGTCTTTCATGGGAGTTGGGAAATTTTTGTCCATTATTTCACCCAATATGGAAAGACCCTTTCAATTCCTGGTATACACCCCACTTGGTCATGGTATATAATTTTTATACAATATGGTGTTGGACTACATTCATAAATATTTTATTTAAGATTTTTGCATCAATATTCATGTGATAAAAAGAATAAAAAAATCCTTTCTTTGCAAACAGTATTGTACTTCCTTCATAAAAATAATTAGGACATTTTCCTTCATTTTCAATGCATATCTCATTAAGACTATCTGGTCTCTAAAAGTATGGTAAAATTGTTCTGTAAAATCATCTGAGTAAGGTGCTTTTATGAGTAGTTTCTTAATAGCTTTTTCTATTTTATCTATGTAAATTGGTCTGTTTAAGCTTTCTATCTCTACTGTGGTTATTATTTTTAAACTTTTCATTTTGAAATACATTCAAATTTACAAAAGAGTTACAAAAATAATATAAACCCCATATAGAGAACTCTAGCATAACCCTATCCCCCAAGATACTCAGATCCACCAACATTTTGCCACATTTGCTATATCATTCTACCTGTCTATTCATATATATATACATCAATCTATCTGTCTATATATTTATTAAACCATTTTCTGAATACTTGGGTATAGCCTGTACACATAATGCTCCCTGAACATCTAACATGTACCTTTCCTAAGAATAAGGATACCCACCCATGCAGCCACCTAAAGTGCAGTCAAGTTCAAGAAATTTAACATCAATACAAAGCTTGCTATATTCTAATTTTTTCATATGTCTCAATAATGTCCTTTTGAACCTTTTCTCCTCCCTTATTAGATCATATTCAGGATCATGTATTGCATGTAATTGTCCTTATTTCTTTAGTTGCTCATTCCTTTTTTTTTAAATTGTGGGAATATACATGCGTATGTGTGTGTATGTATATATGTATATGTACATATATGTAACTTTCCAATCTCAGCAACTCAAAAGCATACCATTCAGTGGGATACTCATATACATTTTTGCAGTACCCTCAACACCTTCCATTACTAAAATTTTCCCATCTTCTGAAACAGAAACCCTACACTCTTTATACATTAATTCCCCATTCCCCTTCTTGCCCCTGCCATGTGAATCTTAGTCTCTGATATTTTCTTTGTAGTAACCCTGAGGTTTAAATTTAACATCCTAAATCTATAACAATCTTATTTGCTTTGATATCAACTTATATACACAAGCTATGTCTCTATAGCTCTTGAACCCCCACCTCTATGTAGTTTTTGTCACAAATTAGATGTTTATACATTATGAGTCCTCAAAAACGTATCTATCATTACATTTTAAACATTTGCCTTTTAGATGCTGTAGGAAGTAAAAAGTGGAGTTGCAAACGAAAAATACAGTAGTACTGGCATTTATATTTACCCCAGTTATTACCCTTAACAGAGATCTTTATTTCTTCGTGTAGCTTCAATCTATTGTCCTTTCCTTTCAATCTGTAGAACTCTCTTTGGTATCTCTTGCAGGGCTCCTTTAGTGGTGACATACTCTCTTGGTTTTTGTTGATCTGGGACAATCTTAATCACTCCCTCAGTTTTGAAAGACAGGTTTGCAGATATGGAATTCTTGGTTGGCAATATTTTGCTTTCAGCAATTTAAATATGCCATCCCACTCCCTACTTGCCTCCATGGTTTCTGAAGAGAAATAGTAACTTAATCTTACTGAGGTTCACTTGTATGT
This sequence comes from Tolypeutes matacus, assembly GCA_026826555.1. Taxonomy (NCBI): domain Eukaryota; kingdom Metazoa; phylum Chordata; class Mammalia; order Cingulata; family Chlamyphoridae; genus Tolypeutes; species Tolypeutes matacus. Next base: position 2,152,888 of record JAKSZT010054419.1, on the reverse strand, counting down.
CAAGTTCTTCCACTCACAGCTTTCTGAATTTTCTCTTTATCTTTGGCATTTGATAGTTTAATTATAGCATGTCACAGTGTGGGTTTATTTGGGTATATTTTGTTTGGAGTTTGTTGCCTGTCTTGGATGTATAAATTCATAAATTTGAGAAGTTTTCAGCCATTATTTCTTTGAATATTTTTTCTGTCCCTTTCTCTTTTTCTTCTCCTTCTGGGACTCCCACAATGTGTATATTGGTATGATTGATGGTTTCCCATAGGTTCCTCAGGTTCTGTTCACTTTTCTTCATTCTTTCTTTTTCATTCTGCTCCTCAGACTAGATGATTTCAATTGTATTATCTTCAAATTCACTGATTCTTTCTTCTACAAACTCCAATCTGCTTTTGAACCTCTCTAGGGAAATTTTAATTTATCTTAGTGTGGTCTCTGGTTCCTTTACATAATTTTTATATCTCTGTTGCTATCCTCTTTATGTTTATCTATCATTTTATTTATATCTTTTCGTTCTTTGCCTATGTTTTCCTTTAGCTGTTTGAGCATATTTAGGACCATGATTTCAAAGTCTTTTTCTAATATGTCCCAGGTCTGATTCTTCTCATTGATGGTTTTTAATGATTTAATATTTTCTTTTGTCTGGACCATTACTTTCTGTTTCTTTGTATGCATTATAATCTTTTGTTGAAACCTGGACATTTAGATATTTTAATGTATTATCACTAGAATTTATCCTCTGAGTCATCTGTTCCTTAAGATCATATCCAGCTGTTATTATGACAGAGATTTCCTTGAATGTCAACAGCTGACAAAAACAAATAAGGAAAAAAGAAATACCTTTCCTAGTTTTTCAGATTGACCTGTTCGAGTGCTCTCCTTCAGTGTATCCATACCATGATTTTAAAGAATACCACCAGTCAAAGTGTGGTGGCTTCCCTGGTCCTTTATGCACATGCCTCATGTCTTTGGAATGCACGTTTAGTCCTAGGAATTCCCTCCATTTACACAGAAACAAATGTCTCCTCTTCCCTAGGAAACAGTTTCTTCATGGTCCAGAATATTGCATGTATGTCTTGTAACTAGTGATCACTTGCCCCAGGCAGCCTCAGCTTTATTGTTCTCTACAACATTCTGTAGGAGAGCTCTGTGAGCTGCTTCTACATGCAAGGAAAGTTCTGGGACAGTGTGCCTGTGACAAGTGTCCTGGTTCACCCTCTCAGGCCTCTACCAAACAAACTGAGCCCAGACTTACATGTTCCCAGTATGTGTGTGAGGATTACTCAGCTCCCTCAGGAATTGGGACCAGGGAGCTTCACTCAGAACATGGGCCATCTACATGCTAAGCAGGTAAGGGAATGGAGGAAGGGCAACCAGGGCACCAGGAGATCCTATGACATTTAAGTTGCTTTTTTCTTGATTCAGTGCTCACCTTGTTACTACAATACTTTTGCTGTTTTTCTGGAGCTTTAAGAAAGGTGTTTCTGCTAGTTCTTGCAGGTTTTTCAAAGCACCTGGGGAGAGATGGAGCCCTGAAACTTCACATTCTGCCATCTTGATTGAGGCTCTACTAGGGCAACATTTTAAAATCTATGTTTTCCTAAGAAATGACCCATTTAATCTAGGTTTCACATTTATTTCCTAAGTTTGTACAAAGTAGATTTTTATATATTTTTCTCTGTATCAATACTTGCTCCCCCAAATTGTCATTTTGTATTTTTATAACTTACCCCCTTTTTCTCGAATAAATTGGCTTGTGATCTGTCTGATTTTCAGATTTTTTCAAAGATACAAGATTTATATTCGTTAATTTTACCTATTGTTTTACTGAATTCTACCTTACTGATTTCTAATTTAATTTTTAATATTTCCTCACTTTGCTTTCCTTAGGTCTTCTTTGTTTTTCTTTTCTTCATTTTTTGATTTGGGTATTTAATTCATTTATTTTCATTATTTTATTTTATTCACTGTGTTTAGGACTATAAATTTTCCTCTGATCATTGCTTTAAATGCATTTCACCAATTTTGTTATGTAGTGCTTTCATAACAAACATATTTCAAAAATCTTGAAAAAAAATTTTTGTTTAATTTTTCACCAAGTTTTGTTTAATAGAAGTCTTTTAAATTTACAGGTCTAAGGGTCTTTTTCTCTGCATGTTCTTTGTATTTTAATTTCTAGTATTACTGTATTGTGATCACATGATGTTTGTAATATCTGTGCTTATGAAACCAACTGATCTTTGGGGAGGATGACTTAGTATACTATCAATTTTCGAGTATGTTACATGTATACTTGAGTCAAAATTATATTTTCTATGATCAGGGCTTGATGTTTGATATGGCTCATTGTTTATTGTTTTTCTTGTTTAGATACTTTCTATACTTATTTATGTAATTATTCATGCTCTACTTTACTTGTCTTATACTGTGAGTGATGTTTTATTCTCTTACTTTTTGTGATTTTCTCTTTATTTCACCTTGCACTGCCTATAGTTTCAGTTCTATATAGGTGATTGCTATATTATTTGACATACAGATAGTCATAACTACTGTATCATCGATTTGAATTATGGAATTTTTTTTGCTGTTTTTAAGTTTATTTCTGAGTTGAAAAGATTATTTCCCCCTCCCTGTGTTTTTAGAATTTCCTGCATTCCCCCATTCAGTCTTGGCTGCCACAACCAGACAGACAGAAAGTGCGAGGACCTTCTTTTTCTTGCATCTGTAGTGGAAACCTTAGCAGCAGACATTAACTGCTCCAGGTCTGTCAAAGATGCATTGAATTATGGATTTTAACATTATAAAATAATTTCCTCTGTTTCATTTATTGCATTGGCCTGAAATATAATTTGATAATAGATTTTCAAACTTCTATTTTCTTATTGTTTCCATTTGATGGTAAATTTTTGTTCATCCCTTTATTTTTAGACTTTTGGAATTCCTGTATTTTATATATTTCTCTATATACAAAATAGAGTTGCAACAATTTGAAACTCTTTTTGTATTGACAGGTAAATTTAACCCATTCACATTTATTGTTAAGACTGATATATTTCATCTCTGAGATTAATATATGTTATAATAGTTTTTATTATTTTATATTAATTTTGTATTCTTATGCTTTTGGTTGTTTTTTTCTGCTTTTATAGTACTTCTTGTTTTTAGGAAATTTGTACTTTTCTTTAGCACTTTCATACTAATTCCATTTTATAATAAATATTGCTTATTTTGTTCTCTTTCTCTCTCCTTTTTTCTAGATCAGTTAGCCAGAAGTGTAGCTATTTTATTAATCTTTTCCAAAAACAGCTTTTTCTTTGGTAATCCTCTCTGTTTAGAGTTTCCAATTCATTAATTTCTGCTCTCAATTCTATTATTTCATTTTGTGCTCTTTTTATTTATTCTACTGCTTCCATTTTGTTGATTCAAACAAAACTGATTTTTTCCCTAAACTTTCTAATTCTTTAGAAATGATTTTAAGACCATATAAAGAACTTCTATCTCTTCCAACCACCTGCTATTGCACAGATTTGGGTATACTGGTTAGAGAGGCCTTCACTAGCATTACTGACAGGTTTTTTCTAACTATAATGATAGGTAAAACAACTGGTTCATCATGATAATAGGAAAAACCAAGTTACTTTTAGCTAATTTTAGAATTAAAATTCAGAATTATACATGAATGAAATTTCAAGATGATATAAAATACAGTTGAACATTGTGAAGAAAAAAGATTTCTTATCAAATGAATTATTTTATCTCCTTATTGGATATGATTGCTTTCACACACTAATTATATTTCTATGTCACACAGTAGTCATGGTCAAAATGAATATTTTCTTGTCAAGTCTTTGCTGGCAAATCAAAGAGAAAAAATGTAGAAATTATCTAACTAATACAGGCAAAAAAATCTATAGCTCATTGTTTTCAGCTGAAGTGCTTGGTTGCATTTGACCATTTCTGTGATGTGTTTTGGTTGCATGCAATTTTTCCACCTGAGTTGTTTGAACAATTGCCTCAAATCTCCATTTAATATGGTCAGTGGACATTTCAATCCTCAAATGCAAAAAAAAAAAGAATGTGAGAGAGACAGCTGTTTCAAAAACCCGGGAACTATCATTTCTAGCTAGAGGTCTTTAATTACCTCACAACCAACCAAATAGATAGTTCCCTTCTACATACTCTTCTTTCTTTCAGTTTGGCAGGGTAAAATCTAAGATTCTGCTTCTGAAGCATAAGGACTTACACCTCAATCACTTGGCCAAAATTCTTGAGGCTGAAGGTAAGAATGTGATATTCTTGTTCAAGTTGGACACTGAAGTAAATGCAGTAGGTTATCTGGTACTTAGACAACATGGTGACAGGGTCCTCTCTATAAATAGAACATTCTGGTCATTCTTGTGGACAAATAAAAAGAAACACAACATTACAAATAACTATGTAAGAATTCCTGGGCTTTGAGATGAGGTTTTATGTAAAACCTTTTAGAAAATATCAATAAACCAATTTTGAAACATACTTGCTTATGTTTGCTTTATGCAAGTGTTTTATAAATTGTGCTATATAACAACTCTTTAAGACAGTCCAGTATTACCATCCTAATACTGCTGATCAAAAACTGAATTATGGGCTGAGTATTTAATTACCCATAAGAATTCTAAATAGCTCTGAAATTAGAATTCTTTGTTCTGAAATTAAAATTCCTTGCATTTATGTTTAATATAGATGCTGGCTTTAAGCAAAAACATTTCTATAAAAGAGATGAGAGGTCATAGATCTGTTATTATAGTGTTTCTGGGACAATTGGCTGGGAAGGGAGCTCTTTATCTTTTTTGTGTGTGAAGGTATGGAATGTAAATTATGCCAAGACAAGGAAATTTTACCCTCTATTTTAGTTTGCTAAAAGTTGCTAGAAACAATATCAGAAATGGGTTGGCTTTTACAATGGAAATTTAGTAGGTTAAAAGCTTACAGTTCTTGTCCCCCAAGTGCAGGGGCAATGCCTGGTGAAGGAGGATGGTCCATTGATGGGCCCTTGATATTGATGACTATGCTTGTGAGCCTTTGCTCTTGAAATTGAAACTTAGCCTAGTGTTGTGGTGTGCCTAATAGTTACCTCCTGAGAGCCTCCTTGTGGCTCAAATGTGGCCTCTCTCTAAGCCAAATTCAGCATATAAAATGCAACATTATCTTTCCCCCAGCATGGGACATGACTCCCGGGGATGAGTCTCCCTGGCACCATGGGATTACTACCAAGCACCAACTAGCAACACAACTGGAAAAAGACCTTGAATAAAAGGGGGAAAAGGTAAAGACAAATGAGTTTACATGGCTAAGAGACTTCAAAGTGAGTCAGGAGGTCATCCCAGAGGTAACACTTACATTCATCTCAGCAGGATCTCATAGATTGCCAAAGTGGATACTACCTCAAATAGTGGGGCTCCTGAGGGCTCTGGAGACACCCAGGTCCTATGGCCAGGGCAGAGTTTGGTGCCTTGCCAGTGAGCTCTACTTTGGAGTTTGTGCTCCTGAGAGTGCAGAGTTGGACTTAGTTATGGCTTCCCTACACATGGCTCGTCTCTCCCTTCTATTTGAACCTATACTTGGTGCTGGAGTTGGTAGGTATACATCCAAGAAACTTGAGTCTTTGGGCTGTCCATGTGCCAGCTGAGCCCTGAGCCTCAGCAGAGTTGAAACACCTACTCTTCAGTTCATTGGACTCACCCAGGACAACTAACAAGGAGGTGAGGATAGACAACCACCATACCAAAGAAGCGAGAGATCCTACAACTGCAAGCAAGAGAGTCCTATCCATCAGCTGTATGGGATCAAAGCCCCCTCTCAATTAGAGGTGGAGTGGACATCACCATCCCAGAATCTTCAGAATTTGGGAATGAACTATGGACTAAAGTGGACTCATTGGTATTCTACAATAGACTTGTTGTGATTCTAGCAATGGAAGAAATTACAACATTGATGCGTAGGCAGTGGCCACTGGAGGCTCTAGGGGCAGGGGAAGGGAAGGACAGGTGTAATGCAGGGGTTTTTCCAGGACTTGAGAATCATCCTGAATGGCATTGCAATGACAGATATATGCCATTATATATCTTTGTATAGCCTGCAGAATTGTGTGGGAGAGAGTGTAAACTACAATGTGAACTATGGTCCATGCTCAATGCCAATGCCCCAGGATGTGTTTATCATTTGCAATGAATATTCCACACTAATAAAGGATGTTGTTTATGTGGGTGGGTGTGGAAGGTGTGGGGAGCAGGGCATATGGAAATTCCTATATTTTTTGTGTAATCTAAGTATTTTTAAATATATATAGTTAATAAAAAAGAGAAAAAGCTTAAAGTTCTGAGGCTGCGAAAGTGTTCAAGTCAAGGTATGACCAGGATATTCTTTCTTCCCAAGCTGCAACTGTTTGGGATCAGGCATATGGTGGTGTCCACTCCTCAACCTTCTCTTTCAGGCCTCATTGGCTTCATCTTTGGGCTGCTCCATCTGTGGCTTTTCTTTCTCCCAGGTTCATCAATGTTTTGAGACTTCACTCTGTCTCTGCAGCTTTTTTGTGTGTCTGCAGCTTTTTATTCCTCTGTTTATAAAAGACTCCAGTAAGAGGATTAAGACCCACACTGGGTCATGCTCTACTGAACTGATATAATCAAAAGGAAGTTCCCTAAACTGAATCTAATCAAAAGGTACTATCTATGATAGCTTTACATGCACAGGAACGGGTTAGCTTTAAGAATAGAATTTTCTGGGGTTAACTGCCATACTGTCCATATAGGTGTACAGAGAAGACATGTCAGTATCTCCAGTAAGGAAGGTTTATCCTCACCTGAAAGCAGACACTAAATCTCAGCTAAATATTGGCTACAACTCAGGTTAATGGTCTATCTAAATAAATTATTATATTATTCTGAATCTATAAAAGATGACTGAATCTGGAAAATAGATGTTAAAGAACTTCTCAAAATTACAAAAGAGGTGATTAGCAATATGTTAAATCACTTAATTTTGTTTAGTTTTTCTTCTTGGTGTTAGAAATTTAGAAAACTCAACTGTATATTTACAATCAAAGTTTTATACCTGAGAAGGAGGAACTTCTGCTTGTGGTCAAGATGTAGTTATTTATAATGACTATATTTACTCTCCCACCTGAAACAACCAAAAATCAGACAAAATGTTTGAAGCAATGCTTCTCAAGAAACTGGAAAATAGGTAAGGAATGACTGTGATCTTGAGAGATGGCAAAAAATGAGGTGATCTTTAATATTCCTTCAGTCTACTACCTTGAAAGAGTTTCCAGGCCATGACAAAGTGAGAAATAACTGAGATAGAGCATGCCAAACTATCAAGGTTTTAGAGATTACATGAGTATCTAGAGATATAAAGGCAGACAGAGTTTTCAGGATAAAATATTGAAAAATAGAGAAATGAACAGAGAGAAAAACCAGATATCTGCAGACAGCTGCCCTCAATTATTCAGCAAAGTACATGTTTGTGAAGGAACTACCCTAGGCTGGCAAAGGACCCTCTGAAACAATTAGAAGAAAGAGTGACTGGTTTTCACAGAGAGCATTTCAAATCTGATTCAGTGCTTACTGTCATCAGTCAGATTGGAAAAACTAATAACTTATGGGATATTAGGTACAGTGGTTTTGAAGGTCTTGACTCAGTAGGGGAAAATAATAAGCCTTAGTTTGAGCACTGACATGGAGCAGCATTATGAATCATAAAACAAGACCCAAAAGGTCAAACTGCTTCCACATAATATTCTTTTCAAGTCCACACAGAGTATTTACCAAGATAAAACATTTTCTGAGCCACAAAATGTTCAGTAAATTTTAAAAGTTTAAAGTCATATAAGAAAATATCTTCTAGTACCACGGGAATTAAAATGGAAACCAATATTGAAGAAATCTCTGGAATATCCCCACACATATTTTGAAAAAAAATAACACATTTCTAAATAGCCCATAGGTTCAAAGAAAACATCAAGGAAGAAACTAAACAGTATATTAAATTAAAGGAAAATAAGAAAAAAATTAATACAAATTTGCTGGATGCTACTAAGCAGCACCGAGAAGGAAATGTACAGTATTAAATATTCATATTAGAAAAAAACAAACAAAAAATTTTCAAACCAATGACTTCAGCTTCTGCCTTTAAATAATAGAAAAATAACAACAACAAAAAAACTCAGTAAATAGAAGAAAGGAAATAATAAAAGATCAGAGCAAAAATAAATGAAATAGAAAACAGAGAAATGATAAAGAAAATCAATGACAATAAAAGATGTTTTTAAATTTATTTATTTTTATTAGAGAAGTTGTAGGTTTACAGAAAATTAATGCATAGAAAACAGAGTTCCCATAACCCCCTAACACACAGGTTTCCCTATTACTAACATTTTGCATTAATGTATTACCTTTGTTACAATTGGTGAAACAATATTATTATAATTATACTATTAACTATATTCAATAGTTTATATTATGATTCAGTGTTTGTGTAGCAGTCTTATGTTTTTTCATTTTATTCTAACATATATACAACCTAAAATTTCCCCTTTCACCAGATTTAAACATATAAATGAGTGGTTTTAATTATATTCACAATATTGTGCTACCATCACCACTATGCATTACTAAAACATTTCTATCACCCCAAACAGAAATTCTATATCAATTAAACTTTAACTCACCACTCCCTACCCAAATACCGCCCTCTGGAAACCTATTTTAGTTTCTAATTCTAAGAAGTAAGTTATCCTAATTATTTCATATCAATGAGTTCATTCATTATTTGAACTTTTGTATCTGGCTTATTTCACTGAACATGACTTGTTTTGGGGGTCAGAAGACCAGGGCAGTTAACCATATTGTCTCATGTATCAGAACTTCAGTCAGTTTTACAGCTAAATATTATTCCATTGTATGTATATACCATATTTTGTTTATCCATTCATCTGTTGATGGACACTTAGGCTGCTTCCATCTCTTGGCAATTGTGAATAATGCCACTCTTAACATTGATGTTAAAATACTGAATTTGAAGAACACAATAACGGAAATTAAAAATTCCCTAGAGAGTTTCAACATCAGATTGGAGCTGACAGAACAAAGAATAATTGACATCGAAGACAATACAATTGAAATGATTCAGGCTGAGGAGCAGAAGGAAAAAAAATAATAGCAAAAGTGGCTGGAGATAAAGAGATATGTGGAACACCATCAATCATGCCAATATCTGCATCATGGGAGTCTGAGATGGAGAAGAAAGTGAGAAAGGGGCAGAAAGAATATTCAAATAAATAAGGGCAAAAATTTGCCAATTTAGCATAAAACATGAATATACACATTCAAGAAATCCAACAAGCACCAAACAGGATAAACTTGAAAAGAACTCAGCCCTGGCACATAGTAGTAAGAGTGTTGAATACAAAAGACAAGGAGAGAGTTCTGAAAGCTGAAAGAGAAAAGCAACATGTTATGGACAAGGAAACCCCAATAAGATTAAGTCACAATTTCTCATCAGAAACCATGGAGGAAAGAAGGCAGTATAATGAAATATTTAAAGTGCTGAAAGAAAGCAATTGCCAACCAAAAATTTTATATTTGGTGAGACTTTCTTTCAAAATGAGGGCAACCTTAATACATTGCCAGGTACACAAAAGCTAAGGAAGTTTTTCACCACTAGACCTTCCTTACAAGCAATGCTAAAGAGAGTTCTTCATGCTGGATGGAAAGAATCCTAAACAGTGGATCAAAGCAGCATGAACAGAGGAGATCAAGGAATATGGCATCAGAGAAGGCAGGCAGGGCTTAACTCTCTCACAAAAACAATGGAGAAAGGGCTAAAAGTTGTCTGAAGGACCTGCTTTTAGAGTCAGCAGATCACGGCAGTGCTGCACAAACCCCAGGAGGGCAATGAACAGAGAGAAGAAGAACCAAAAAAAAAAAAAAAAAAAAAACCCAGAAACAACCATGAGTTACTAACCCCCCATGGCAGCCTGAAACAACCCCCATCCCCAAACCTCAAGACATTAAGCCTGGATAAAATCCCTGACTTTCTGCAGTGTAGAGAGGGGAACAGACGACTTCCTCCTTGTCAGCTGTTACAAGGGAAGAGGGAGGGTGTGTCAGAGGGCAAAGAGTCGGTTCCTTTTCATTAATTTGGTCAGGGGAGGGCAGACCAGTGTGTCAAGCCATCAGTGTTGTTGCAAGTAACTACGAATCTTGTCCTTCAAGGAGTGAAGCCTGGTGATTGCTGTGGGGCCCAAGTGGAGGGAGAGAGAGGAATAGAATAGATGGTACAGGGGGTATTTTGGGGGGGCGATGGAAGTGTTCTACATGGTCTTGCAATGTTGGATACAGGCCATGTTAAATTTCATCAAAAATTTATAAAAGTGTATGGTCCAAAATGTAAACCACAATGTAAACCATTGACCATGGTTAGTAGCTATGTTTCAATATTTGTACATCAGTTGTAACAAATGTATCATCCACATATAAAAAGGTTATTAATATGGGAAGGGGGAAAAAGGAAAGGATGTTGGGTAAATGGGAGACACTGTATTCTGTACGTGACTTTACTGTGACTTAAAAGTTCTTTGAAGACAAAATGAAAAAAAAAAGACACTGGGGCATTAAATGGAAGAAAATGTCACTGTACATACAGGACAACTTATCTTACAATGATGAAAGGCAAAATGTCAAAAAATTTTAAAAAATATTTTCATTGGTTTTTTATATTCCAATTATTTTATTTACTTTAGTTTTAGTTTTTAAAAATTTTTCTGTATTTTTTTCTTATGTTTAAAACTATCATTACTTCATTTTCTTATTAATTGTATTTTGCTATTTTATTGGCTTCATTTTTGAAGACGTTTTGGATCACAGAAGGGTTACAACTATGGCAGGGGAGGACCATTGGTGTGGGATATCAGTGATGGGGGATACATGGGAGGAAGTTCACCTGGGCATACATATAAGGCATATAAATGTGTTCAAGTGTTCATGGGGCATTGCCACAATGGGAGGAGATTCACTCAATAACCAAAAAATATCAAGTTCCCATGCTGGGGAGCTCTGCCACATTCTTTAATGGAAGAGCAACAATCCTCCAAGTACAGAGGCAATGAGTAGTGAAGGAGGATGGTCCATTGATGGACCCTTGATATTGATAACTATACTTATGAGCCTTTGCTCTTGAAATTGAAACTTAACCTAGTATAGTAGGATGCTTAAGACTTACATACTGGGACCCTCCTTGTTGCTCAAATGTGGCCTCTCTCTAAGCCAAACTCAGCATATAAATGCAATAACTTACCCCCAGCATGGGACATAACTCCTGGGGATGAGCCTTCCTGGCACGGAGAGATTGTTACCAAGTACCAACAAGCAATGCAACTGGAAAAAAAGAAAAAAAAAGACCTTGACCAAAAGGGGGAAAAGGTAAAGACAAATGAGTTTACATGGCTAAGAGACTTCAAAGTGAGTCGGGAGATCATTTCAGAGGTAATGCTTATGTACATCTCAGCAGGATCTCATTGACAGTTCAAGTAGTTACTACCCCAAATAGGGGGTTCCTGAGGGCTCTGGAAACATCTAGACACTGTAGTCAGGGCAGATAGCTCAGGAGTTTGGTGCCTTGCCAGGGGGCCCTACTTTGGAATTTATGCTCCCCAGTGTAACAGAGTTGGACTAAGTTGTGATTTCCCTACACATGGCTCTTCTGTCCTTCTATTTGTACTAAAGTTGGTAGGTGTACGTCCAAGAGACTTAAATCTTTGGAATGTCCATATGCCAGCTGGGCCCTGAATCTCAACAGTTGCAACACCTACTCTCCAGTTCATTGGACTCACCCAGGACAACTAACAAGGAGGAGATGATGGATAACCAACATACCAAGGAACCGAGAGTTTCTAAAACTGCAAGCAAGATAGTCCCATCCATCGGCTCTATAGGATTGAAGCCCCACCTCACTTAAAGGTGGAGTGAGCATCACCATCCCAGAATCCTCAAGATTGGGGAATGACCTCTGGACTAAAGTGTTTATGCAAAACACTTTTTCAGACCATAACAGAATGAAGGTGGAAAACAATGTATGAAAAAAAAGGAAAACTCTTAAATATATGGAAATTAAATAACACAATCTTAAATAATCAATAGGTCAAAGAAGAACTTGCAAGAGCATTCAGTAAATATCTAGAGAAGAATGAAAATAAGAACACTACATATCAATACCTATGGGACACAGCAAAGGCAGTGTTGAAAGGGAAGTTTATAGCCCTCAATACTTACATTTAAAAAGAAGAAAGAGTTAGAATTTAAGATCTAACTCCACATCTGGAGGAACTAGAAAAATAACAACAAAGTAATCCCAAACCAAGCCAAAGGAAAGAAGTAGTAAGATCAATTCAAGAGCTGAAGGAAAATATGACTACATAGATAAAGGATATTAAGAATATTAGGTTATTTGATAAGATCAACAAAATCTACAAACCCTTAGCTAGACTGACAAAGATAAAAGAGAGAAGATGCAAATAAATTAAATCAGAAATGAGAGTGGGGACATTACCATTTATCCCACAGAAATAAGAGAGATAATAAGAGGATACTATGAACAACTGTATGCCATAAAACTAGACAATGTAGATGAGATGGACGAATTCCAAAAACACACGAACAACCCACACTGAGCCTAGAAGAAATAGAAGAGCCCAAAACACCAACCACAAGAAAAGAGATTGAACCAATCATCAAAAACCTCCCAAAGATGAAAAGCCCAGGACCAGATGGCTTCACAGGTGATTTCTATCAATCATTCAAAGATGATCTAATACTAATCTTGCTCAAGCTCTGCCAATAAATTGAAAAGGAAAGAATGCTACCAGACTCATTCTATGGAGCCATCATCACCCTAATACCAAAACCAGATAAAGATACTACAAACAAAGAAACTTACAGACCAGTATCTCTAATGAATATAGAGGCAAAAATCCTCAACAAAATACTTGCAAACTAAATCCAAAAGCGCATTAAAGAATTACACATCACAATCCAGTGTGTTTTATCCCAGATATGCAAGGGTGTTTCAACACAAGAAAATCAATTAGTGTAATAAATAACATCGATAAATTGAAGAAGAAAAATCAAATGATCCTCTTGACTGATGCAGAAAAGGCATTTTACACAATAAAGCATCTTTTCTTGATAAAAACACCGCAAAAAAATAGGAATAGAAGGAGCTTTCTCAATATGGTAAAGTGCATACATAGAACACCTACATCTAGCATTGTATCAATGGTGAAAGACCGAAAACTTTCTCACTGAAATCAGGAAGAAGACAAGGATGCCCACTGTCACCACTACTATTCAATATTGTGCAAAAAGTTCTAGCTAGAGTGATTAGGTTAGATAAACAAATAAAAAGCACCCAAATAGGAAAGGAAGAAGTAAAACTTTCACTATTCGCTGATGATATTATCCTATATCTAGAAAATCCTGAAAAATCCATAACAAAGCTACTAGAACTAATAGATGGATTCAGCAAAGTGGTGGGATACAAAATTAATACACAAAACTCAGTAGTATGTCAATGCTCTACTGATGTGCAATCTGAGGAGGAAATCAGGAAAAAAAATCCCTTTAAAATAGCAACTAAAAGAATCAAATATTTAGGACTAAACTTAACCAATAACATAAAGGGCCTGTATTCAGAAAACTACAATGCATTGCTAAAAGAAACCAAAGAACACTTAAATAAATGGAAGGACAGTCCATGTTAATGGACTGGAAAACTAAATATCATTAAGATGTTGTCACTTTTACCCAAACTGATTTACAGATTAAATGCAATCCCAATAAAAACCCCAACAGATTTTTTTTGCAGAAATGTAAAAGCCAATTATCAAGTTATTTGGAAGGGTAAGGGCCCTGAAAAGCAAAAAAAAATTCTTAAAAAGGAAACAAAGTTGGAGGACTCTCACTTCCTAAGTTTAAAGCATATTACTGAGCTACAGTAGTAAAATCAACATGGTAATGGCATAAAGAAGAGAGAGTAACCAATGGATCAGAATTGAGAACTCAGAAATATACCCTCACATCTATGGTCAGATGATTTTTGGCAAGGCCCTCCCAGCTGGGCCAAAACAGTTTATTCAACAAATGGTCCTTGGAGAACTGGATATCCATATCCATAAGAAAGAAAGAGGACCCCTATCTCACACCTTATTGAAAATTAACTCAAAATGGATTAAGGACCTAAATATAAAAGTGACAGCCATAAAACTCCAGAAGAAACTGTAGGAAAACATCTTCAAGATATTTTGGTAGGTGGTAGTTTCTTAAACCTTACACCCAAAGCATGATCAACAAAAGAAAAAAAATAAATAAATGGAAACTCCTCAAAATTAAACAGTTCTGCAACTCGAAGAACTTTCTCAAAAGTTTGAAAAGGCAGCCGACTCAATGGGAGAAAATATTTGGAAATCACATATCCAATAAGGGCTTAATATCCATGATATATAAATAGATACTACAACTCGACAATAAAAAGACAAACTGCCTGATTTAAAAATATGCAAAAAAACTTGAATAGACAATTGTCCAAAGAAGAAATACAAAGAAGAAAATAACATATGAGAAAATGTTCAATGTCACTAACGATTAGGGAAATCCAAATCAAAACTACAATGAGAGGAAGATTGTGGGAAGATGGTGATGAATTAACAGGCAGAGCCGAATGCTCTTACAAAAACAATGGAAAAAGAGCAAAAAGCTGTCTGAGGGAATTGCTTTGGGGGTCAGCAGACCATAACAGTGCTATGCAACTCCTAGAAGGGTGAGGGAAAGATAGACGAAGAAACCAAAATGACAAATATGAGTTACCAAGCACCCAAGGTGCCCGGGAAGTGATCCTCTCCCCCACCCCCAAGATATTATGCTGTGATAAAACACCTGACTCACTGCAGCTGACTGAGAGGGGAACAGATATCTTCCTCCCTGCCAGCTATTTCAAGGGAAGAGGGAGGGTAGTTCAGGGTGCCTTTTTTTTCATTGAATTTAGCCCACAGAGCCCCCTTTGAATCTCAGATCTAGAGAGTCAACACAGGAACATAGGAAAGCTGAGACTGAAACACCTCCATGGAACAGTGCGTTGACTAGCACTGTCTGCTGTGGGTCTGGAAATTGCATGGACAAAAACTGTTCATGCTCTCTGGATCCAACCTCTGGGAGAAAATCTGTGCCACACTAGTGAGTCCCTGGCCTAATTTAAAAAAACTTAAGCTAGGCAATTTTAAAGACTGAGAATAAGTTAAACCAAATATCAAAGAAGTGCTATGGAAAAAAAAATAGGCAAGAGAAAGAAATTGGCTGAGTACGTTCACCAACATATTCAGATGCCTAGACACCAGCAAAAAATTACAAGCTGTAATAGGAAACAGGAAGAAATGGCCTAGCCAAAGAAACAAACCAAATATCCTGAAGAGATTCAGGATTTAAGACAAATAATCAATGATAATCACACAACTCTTCTAAATCAATTTAAATAATTGAAAGAAAATATGACTAAAGTGATAAAGGATATTAAGAAGACACCATGAGAGCATAAAGAACAATTTGAAAGCCTGGAAAGAAAAGTAACAGACCTTCTGGGAATGAAAGACATGATGGATGAGATTAAAAATATATTAGATACAGGCCATTATATATCCTGCCATAACCTACAGAATTGGGTGGTAGAGAGTGTAAACTACAATGTAAACTATAATCCATCCTTAGTGGCAATGCTCCAAAATGTGTTCATCAATTGCAATGAATGTACCACATCAATGACAGAAGTTGTTAATGTGGGGAAAAGTGGGAGCTGTGGGAAGTGGGGCATATGGGAATCCCTTATAGTTTTATATATTTTTATGTAACATTTTATGTAATCTAAGTATTTTTTAGAAAAAATAAAAAATATATTTAAAAATAAATTAGAGGCACATAAGAGCAGATTTGAATTTCTGGAACACAGAATTAGTGATTTCAAAGTCAGAACATCTGAACTGGAAAAGACAGGAGAATAGAAAGATAAGAGAATGGAAAAAAATGGAACAGAGTCTCAGGGAATTGAATGACAACATGAAACACACAAACATTTGCATTATTAGTGTCCCAGAAGGAGAAGAGAATGGGAAAGGGGCAGAAAGAATATTTGAGGAAATAATGACTGAAAACATATCAATATCCAAGAAGGACAATGCACCCCAAACAGAATAAATCTGAATAGACCTACCATCAGAATGCCAAATATCAGAGATAAAGAGAGGATTCTGAAAGTAGCAAGAGAAAAGCAAAGTATCACATACAAGGGAAACTTGATAAGATTAAGTGCCAACCTCTCATCAGAAACCATGGAGGAGAGAAGAAAGTGGTACGATGTATTTAAGGTACTGAAAGAGAAAACCTGCTAGCCAAAATTTCTGTATCCGGCAAAGCTGTCCTTCAAAAATGAAGGGGAGTTCAAAGTCTTCACAGACAAACAAAAACTGATAGAATATGTTACCAAGAGACCAGATTTGCAAGAGATACTAAAGGGGGTGCTGCAGCCTGAAAGAAATAAGTGAGCTGAGAGGTTTGGAGAAGAGTTTAGAAATGAAGATTATTAGGAAGGGTAAACTAAAGGATAAGAAGACAGACAATAGAATGGTATGACAACAGAGAGCCGAAGGACAAACTGGATGAAGTAAGTAATGCCTTTGCAGTAATAACACTGAATGTTAATGGATTGAATTCCCCAATCAAAAGACATTGACTGACAGAATGAATAAAAAAATATGAGCCATCTATATGTTGTCTATAAGAGTCCCACCTCAGACATAAGGACACAACCAGGTCAAAAGTGTAAGGTTGGATAAAGGTATTCCACACAAATAGTAACCAAAAAAGAGCTGGAGTAGACCAGATAAATGTAAAATAACAACGTTATAGGATATGAACAATAATTCTCAGTGCAACTGGCAAATTGTTCCCTATGATCAGTATTCTGTCATTTTTTTCATGCAAAATAAACACTTGCTTTTAATAGAGGAGGGCTGGAGAAGAGATATATTTTTGGCTACTCCATTTTTCTTTAACCTGTTCTTATTCAAACTTTTTAATTAAAATAATCTATCTGGATCAATAATGATTTGGAATGACTACTGTTGAACAAGATTTTGAGTTCTTCTGCCTCATAAAATTATGAGTTGACTGTAATTCATTCCAATAAGATGTGAAGAATTCCCAAATACAAATTTGATTATCTAGAAATAATTATAGCCTAAATGGAAATTAAATAACTAAACCAATCATTTATTTTATTCTTAGAGATTATTATACCCAATAGTTAGAGCTGTAATATAAAAATTAGAATTATATTATAATTAATTTCTGTTATATTTGAATTATTATTTACATTTATAAATGTTTGTTGCTATGCTATTTATTCTTTATAATTGATTATATTAAATCTAACCTGGCCTTGCACTCTTGATTAAAATTTGTAATTTCTTTCAAAATATTTTTCTCTTTATTTTACAATTTTACAATAAAGACTTTTTAACAGCTAAAAAAAAAAAAAGGAAAAAAAAAGAGTTTCCCTCAAATCATTGCTTGGGCTCAAGGCAAGGTGCTGGACTTTTTAGCCAACAAGGTGCTTACTGACAGCACCTAGAAGAACAAAGATGTGGGTGAAAATTTCCTCACACATGTTAACCCTACCAGTCTTCTCCAGTTTTGTATTTATTTTAAGATAGGTCTATTGAGGTTTATTTATATAATTTTAAAATTTATATACAGTAAATTAATATTTTTAATATAATTTGATGAGTTTTGACAAATGTGCACAGTCATATAAACAACACTGCAATATTTATAACATGTATATCATCCCAAAAAGTGTCCTCTGCCCCTTTGTCATCATTCCCCTTCTTCCACCACCAACTCCAGCAACCAGTGATCTGATTTCTGTCCCAATAGTTTTGCTTTAGTCATAATGCCATATAAATGGAATCAAGTAGTACATAGCCTGCTGTGTCTGGTTTCTTTCATTTAGCATAATGCTTTTGAGAATCATCCATGCTGTTGTATGTATCAATAGTTTATTCATTTTTATTGTGATGAAATGTGTTCTATTGTATGGATATGCCATAATTTTTTTCTAATCCATTTGCCAGTTGATGGACATTTGGGTTTTTCCAAGTTTTCTACCATTTGAGTAAAACTGTAATAAATCATCACATATTAAAAAAAAACCTACAATGAGATACCATTTCATACCTATTAGAATGGCCATTATTAAAAAGTCAGAAAACTACAAGTGTTGGAGAGGATGTGGAGAGATAGGAACACTTATTCACTGTTGGTGGGAATGTAGAATGGTACAACCACTGTGGAGGACTGTTTGACAGTTCCTAAGGGAGTTGAATATAGACTTGCATTACCACCACTAGGTATATTCCCAGAACAGAGAAAAGTGACACAAACAGATATCTGCACACTGATGTTCATCGCGGCATTATTCATGATTGTCAAATGTTGGAAACAACCCACGTGTCCATCAACCTATGAGTGTATAAACAAATTGTGGTGTATACATGCGATGGAATACTGTGCGGCTGTAAGAAGAAATTAAGTCATGAAACATATGACAACATGGATGAACCTGGAGGAAATTATGTTTACTGAAGCAAGCCAGACACAAAATGACAAATACTGTATGATTGTGCTATTATGAACTAAATATATTGTGTAAACTCATGGAGTTAATAATTAGAATATAGGTCACCAGGAAAGAGAATGAGGTTAGAGAATGGAAAGCTGTGATTTAATCTGTGCACAATTGGTAAAAAAGGCTGCTTGTAAATCTTTGGAAATGAATAGAAATGGTGAAAGCACCTCATAGTGTTTGTATCTAGAAGAGCAATTATATGGGTATGACAGTGGTTGAAAGGAAAAGTCTAAGCACATACATATTATTAGAAGGTAAGCTAAGAAATGTAGCATGTGACTGTATAACGTAGTGAAATCTCATGTGAAATATGAATATGGGTATTATTGCATATATAAGACTCATTTTACAAAATATAAATACAAATAAACTAGAGAGACAAAAACAGAATAGCAGCTACATATAGCAGGGGAAGATAGAGAGATTGAGAGGTGTTGAGTTTTTGTTTGGTTGGTTTTTGTTTTTATTATTACTACTGGAATAATGAAAATGCTCTAATAATGACTGAAGTGATGAGTGCATAACTATTTGATTATACCAAATACCATTGATTGTACACTTTGGATGGATCTATGGTGTATTGCTGTATTATTATGTATCAATAAAATTGAGTTGTTAAAAAAAAAAAGGTAGCATGAACAAATAAAGTACTCTGGTAAAGGAAACCATATGGGGTAATTTTAAATGCCAGTATTAAAAATTGTATTTTTGGTATGCAATTGTATTTTTGGTATGTAACTACACTTTTTATTTCTTGCAGATTCTAAAATACAAATGCAGAAAAAGTTATGATCAATCAATGTTTTTTTACATAAGATGCATAAATATATAATTTTGATATGTTAAAAAACATGGGGGAGTGGAAGGGTTATATTAACAGTGTTTGTGTTTGCTATTGAAGTTTAGTTGATATCAAGTTGAACTTGATTGCTATAGATTTTGGTTGTTGATTTTAGCCCCATGGTTACCACAAAGAAAATATCTGAAAAATACATTCAGAAAGGAGAAGGGATTCAAAATGTACAACACAAAATTCAAAAAAATATGATTGTAGATATTAATGGAAGAATTGAGGATCAAAAAAGATACAAAACTTACAAAGATCAAATAGGAAAATGACAGAATAAAAGTCCTGCAATATCAGTAGTTACTTTAAATGTAAATGGATTAAACTCCCAGTCAAAAGGCAGAGATTAGCATGATCCAACTATGTGTTGTTTATACTCACTTTCATTTCAAAGACATAAGTAGGTTGAAAGTAAAAGGATGGAAAAAATATACCATGCAAGTAGTAACCAAAGTAGAGTTGGGGTAGCTTTACTAATAACAGAGAATATAGACTTTAAGTAAAAAGATGTTGTGAGGGACAAAGAATGTTATTGTATACTGATAAAGTGTTCAATTCATTAGGAATACAGAACAATTATAAATGGATATGCAGCTAATAGCAGAGATGCAAAAGTATAAAGCACATATTGACAGATTTGAAGGGAGAATATTCAGTTCTACATTAATAGTAGGTATATTAGTCAGCCAAAAAGGGTACTGATGGAAAGTACCAGAAATCTGTTGGCTTTTATAAAGGATATTTATTTAGAGTAAAAGCTTACAGTTACAAGGCCCTAAAGAGTCCAACTCAAGGTACCATAGCAAGTATTTTATCACCAAAGTCTGTTGCTATGTGTTGAAGCAAGATCGTGAGCGACATCTGCAAGGTTCAGCTTTCTTCTTCCTCTTAAGGCTCCATGGGCCCAGCTTCTTCCGATCTCAGGAGGAAGAGGGCTCATTTCTTTCCAGGCCTTCTCAGATGCTCAGGGCTCTGGTCTCTTCAGCTGCAAACTATCAGGCAAATGGCTAAGCTCTCCCTGGGGCTTTAGCTGTTTGAGCCTTCTCCATTCTGTCATATGGCAGGACTGAAATGACCTAGTTCTCTCCTATTCTTTGTCTATGGAGCTCTCTTTCTTCCTGTGCTTTCTTCTGTGTGGGTTTCCATTTATATAGCCCACCAAGGGGGTGGGGGCTCAACCCTGAGTTACACCCTACTGACATGGTCAAATCAAAGCCCTAATCTTAACATATTTTAATCAAAGACATCTCAGCTTAATCTAATACAATCAAAGGAAATCACACCCAGAGGAACAGACTAGTTTACAGACATAATCTTTATTTTTGTAATTCATAAATACTTTCAAACTGCCACAGTAATAGACTTCAATACACCACTTTCAATAATGGCTAGAATCTCTAGACAGATCAATAAGGAATTAGAAGACTTGAACAATATTATAAACCCACTAGACCTAAGAGACATATATAGAACATTTGACCAAACAGCAACAGAATACACATTCTTCTCTAGTGCACTTGGCTCATTCTCCATGTAAGACAATGTGTTAAGTCACAAAACAAGTCTTAATAAACTAAAAAACATTGAAATTATACAGTGTATCTTCTCCAATTCCAATGGACTAAAGCTAGAAATCAATAACACAACTGAAAAATTCGCAAATATGTGGAAATTAAATTATGAACTCTGAAACAACCAATGAATCAAAGAAGAAGTCACAAGATAAATTAGAAAATATCCTGAGGCAAATGAAAATGAAAACACAAATACCAAATCATGGGGTGCAGCAAATACAATGTTGAGAGGGAAATTTAGTTCTAAATGCTTACATTGAAAAAGAAGAAAAATATGAAATCACAGATTGTTTCAGCTTCTCAGCTGCTAAAATAAATACCATAAAATGGGTTGCCTTAAAAACAGAAATTTATTGGCTTATGGTTTCAGAAGCTAGAAGGTGTGCTTCCTTCCAGGGTCAGAATCAGCTGGCTGGCTGGCAATCTTTGGGATTCCTTGGCTTTTTTGTCACTTGGCAATGCACATGGCATCATCTTCTCCTTTCTCTTCTGGCTTCCAGTTAAAAAAACATCCTGATTCAGTTGAGCCATACCTACAGAATGCATTTCAATTGTCTTATCCTCAAGTTCAATATTTTTTCTCCTGCCAGCTTCAATATGCTGTTGAAACTCTCTGGGGGATTTTTCATTTCAGTTATTGTGGTCTTCAAATTCAGTATTTTTGTCTGGTTCTTTTTAAAATGTCTGTCTCTTGTTGATATTCTCAGGTTGTTCACTCACTGTTTTCCTGAAACCTGATAATTCTTTCTCTGTATTTTCCTTTATCTCCTTGAACATATTGCAGTTCATTTTTTAAACATATTTGTCTGGTATAAGCAAAGTCTTGTCTTCTTCATTGATGGTTTCTGAATCTTTATCTCTAGTCTTTGGATGGACCATCAGATCCTGTTTCTTTGTTTGTATTGTAATATTTTGTTGCAGACTGTATATTTTGATATTTTAATGTATTACCTCTAGGATTTAGTCCCTGAGCCTTCTGTTTGTATCCAGCTGGTGATATGACAGATGCTAAGAGCTAACAAAAATGAACAAACCAATGCAAAAAACCCCCACATTTCACAGTATTTGCAAATTGGCTCTTCTTTTTTTTTTTTTTTTTTTTTTAAAGATTTATTTATTTATTTATTCATTTATTACCAGCTGCTTGTGCTCGCTGGGTCAGCTAACCACGCCGTGCGGGCGCGCTTGCCTTCACCAAGAGGCCCCGGGAACCGAACCCCGGGCCTCCCATATGGTAAACGGGAGCCCCACTGATTGAGCCACAGCCGCTTCCCAAATTGGCTCTTCTTTGGCTGGTGCTCTCCTTCAGAGTTAAGCCCTTAAGATCAGCCCAAAGTGAATATTAAATGCAGTGCCCCCTCAATCTTTTCTGAGCCTGTGTCTTTTCTTGGGCTTGTGCTCATTTGCGGTTTTAAGAAATACCACATTTACAGGAATCTGAATGTCCCCTCTAATTCATACGAAATAGATCCCTCCAGGTGCTCTATTGTATACCTTAAAACTGGTAGTCTTTTGCCCCAAGCTGCTTTGACTAAGTTTTTTTTTTTTTTTCACTGCTTTAGCTATCCACAAACTGCTTCTGCCTATAAGGCATGTTCTGGGATGGATGAGTCAGATACACAATGGGAGCACAGGCTAGTTCCACACTAAGTCATGGAGTGGGTGGGAGAAGTGCCAGCTAAAGTACCACAAGATTCTTCTACCATTTTTAAAGCTGCATTTTCTTGATTTGGCACTTGCCCAGTTACTGAAACCCTTCAACTGTGTTCCAGAGTTTTAAGTAAGATGACTTTGCCAGTTTTTACTAGTTTTTCAAAGATTCTTTTCTGTAAAGACAACTTTTGTAGTGTCTTACTCTGCCATCTCAGCCAACCGGAAGCCTCCAAAGAGAAATTTTGGAACAATCAATAAAATTCATAAACCGCTAACAAGCCTAATCAGGAATAAATATTGAAGACACAAATTACCCATACATAAATGAGAAAGGTCACTTCACTATAGAATCTACAGATATCATAATGATGGTAAAGGTATACTGTGAAAAACTTTATGCCTCTAATTTGGACAATTTAGATTAAATGGTCAAATTCTTTGGAAGACACAAATTATAAATACTCATTCAAGAAGAGAAATATAACCTGAATAGCCCTATATCTATTAAAGAAATTGAATTTATAGTTAAAATTTTATCACAAAGAGACCTTAAGTCCTAGATGGCTTCACTGATGAATTCTACCAGATATTTTATGAAGAAATAAAACCAATAATACACAAACTCTTTCATAATATGTAAATATAGATGATACTTCTCATTTTCTTCTATAAGCCCAGCATTACTATGATACCAACACCAGACAAAAACATTTTGGGAGAAACAAAAACAATCAAGGAAAAAACAACAACAAATGATCAGAGAAATGACAAAATGTTATAGACCAATATCCCTCATCAATATAGATATAAATATTCTAAGCAAAAATTTAGGAAACAGAATTAAACAATATATAAAATGGTAGTACATTATGACCAAATGGATTTTATCCCAAGATGTAAGGCTGATTTAGTATTTGAAAATAAATCAATGTAATGCACTCTATTACCAAAATAAAAAAGAAAGCCCACATGAATTGACACAGAAATGGCATTTGATAAAATCTAATATCCAATTATGATAAATACTTTCAGCAAAATAGGAATAAAAAGACCTTTAATCTTATAAAGGGCATCTATGAAAAATCTATAGCTATCATTATACTTAATTGTAAAATCCTGAATTTTCCCCCTAATATCTGGAAAATACAAAGATGTCTTCTCCCACCACTTATATTCAAAATTGTATTGTAGGTAATACTCTGATAATATTATTTCATAATCAGTAACAAACGTTCCACTACACTGTGTTGTGTTGGTGAAGGATTGTTGTATGGGAATCCTACACATGTGCATGATTGTTTTGTAAGTTCACAACTTCTGAAATAAAAGTATATTTTAAAAATTGTATTGTAGGTTCTAGACAGTGCAATCAGGCAAGAAAAAGAAATAAAAGGCATACAGATTGAAAAGGAAGAAGTAAAACTTTATGCACAGAAAACATGATCATCTATGTAGAAACTCCAATGTAATCTACATAAAAGCTGCTCAAACTATTAAGCAAATTGAGCAAGTTTGCAGAATATGAGGTCATTTATATAAATTAATTGCATTTCTATATTCTAGTTATGAACAATCAGAAATTAAAAACTTAAAAATACTATAGCAGATTAAAAAATGTTAAGTAACTTAGGAATAAATCTGTCAAAAGATGTGTAATATTTGCATAATGAAAAATACAAAACATTGCTGAAAGAAATTAAATAAGACCTAAATAAATGGAGAGATATACCTTGTTCATGGATTGGAAATTCAATATTATTAAGATTTCAACCCTCCCCAAATTGATGTAGAGAATCAGTGTGATTCTAATAACAATTTTAATGGGCTATTTTGTAGGAATTCAAAAGCTAATCCTAAAATTCATATGGAAATATAAAGGACCTAGAATAGATATTACCACTATGAAAAAAATGAAAAAATTTGGAAGACTAACACTACCTCATTTCAAATTTTATTACAAAACTACAGTAATCATGACAATGTGTTATTGTCATCAAGACAGACAAATAGATCAGTGGAACAGAATAGTGAATCCAGAAATAAACCCACAGATGTATGGACAGCTGAGTTTTAGAAAAGTGCAGAAGTAATTCAGTGGAGAAAAGATACTTTTTTAAAACAAGTTGTACTGCAAGAATAGGATAAGCTAACAGGATTTTCAAAACATATATCACACCGTATTGAAAAATTATTTCAAAATGGATCATAGACCTAGTGTAAAACCTAAAACTATAAAACTTCTAGAAAAAAAAAACGATGGAGAAAATTTTTGTGACTTTGGGTTAGGGAAAAATTTCTTAAATATGACACCAAATGCATGATCTCTTATAAATAAATGATAAATTGAGCTTCATCAAAATTTAAATCTTCTGCTTTTAGAAAGATACTGTTAATAGCATGAAAAAGCAATTCATCAATTGGGAGAAAATATTTTCAAAGCTTATATATGTTAAAGGACTTGAGTCCAAAATGTATGGTTAAAACACAATAATAATGAAACAAAGAACTTAATCTTAAAATTTAATTTTAAAATGAGCAAGCACAAGGGAGATTTTAGGATGATGGAATTTGTTCTCTCTGGTACTGTGGTAGCAATGATACCCCAGAAATCATGAGTACCAGTTCCCAGATCTTGGTTTCTGAATAACATTTTCCAATAAAAGAAACCAGGGCTCCTTAGAAAACTGACTGATTTTAGAGTTGGGGCAGGAAAAATACAAGATGAATCTGTAACTCATCTTGTGCCAGAAAGTAAAAGAATATTCCTAGAACAAACAAACAAACAAACAAAAGGGTGAGAACATGTCGAAGGGTTATAAAAGCGAACCTGAAAGACCCTCTATGGCCAAAGTTGGAACAACTTGAGTAACAAAATAAATAAGATAATATTGGGTTATAACCCAAATAATAAAATAAAAATAATGATTCCTTACTGATATAAATTAACAGTTGAATAAGTATATAAATGGAGAAAAGACAAATCTTTCTTATGGAAGAATTATAAATAATGTATAGAAGGAATGACAGAAATAGAAAATCACCATTAGCAGAGCACAGTAAAAATTTAAGTGAATCTTTGAAGAGAAACAAGATATTCAAGTAGCCTCAAATATCTCCCCCATATTTTTTCATATTTATTAATTACTTAATTATATTTCATATATATAATATTAACTATATTTATTAATAACTTTGGTGGCTTTGACATGAGAACAGAAATTCTTAGATATACCTTCCTCCATACAATAGAGATTAATTTCCCTCAGCTAGACTGTAGCCTGGACTTAGTGTCTTGCTTCTGACTGAGTATAAAAAGGGAAAAATAGAAACTTTACAGAGGAGAAACCTTGCAGACATCACCTTAATCAAGTGATCTAGGTTAACATTACCAGCGATTAGTGATGTTGATATCTTGTACCCCCTGATATTATGTGATGAGAGCACTTCTTCTCTCAAACCCATAACCCCAGACAAATACCAGACAAACCCAAATTGAGGAACCTTCTACAAAATACCTGACCTGTCCTTTTCAAAATACTAAGGTCATGAAAAACAAGGAGAGACTGAGAAATAGCCACTGACTGGAGGAGACTAAGGAAACAGAACAACGAAATGTGATGTGGTATTTTGGATTGGATTCTGAAAAAGCAAACTAGGAAGAAGAACTAGTGAAATTTGAATAAAGTCAGTAATTTGGTTAATAGTATTGTACTCATAATGTTAATTTCTTAAGTTTGATAAATATGCTATGGTAATGTGAGATGTTAACATTGGAGGAAGTTGAGTGTAGCATACGTAGGTACTCTGTACTATCTTTGCAACTCTTCTGTAAATCTAAAATTAGTTCAAAATATAAAGTTTTATAAAAATGGACAAAAGTTTTAAAAAGACACTCCACCAAAGAAAATATATGGATGGCAAATAAGCAGAAGAAGGGGTGATCATAATTATTATTCACTGGGGAAATGCAAATTAAAACCACAATGAGAAACATATTAGGATGTTTTAAATTAAAAGGACTGACCTTATTAAGTGTTGGAGAGAATGTAGAGCAACTGGAATTCAAATAATTGCTGGTAGGAATGTAAAATAGCACTACCATTTTGGAAGACAGTTTGGCAATTTCTTAAAGAGTTAAACATACACATACCATATTGTCTAGCCAAGAGAAAATAAATCGCATGTCCAAACAAAGACTTGTACACAAATGTCCTTAGAAGCTTTTTCTAAATAGCCCAAAACTGGAGACTACCAAAATATCCATCAACAGATGAATAGATTTTAAAAATTGTGGTATGTTCCATCAATGAAATACTACTCTGTAACCAAAAGGAATAAAAATATTGTTACAAACAAGAAGATGGATGACTCTCAAAGTAATTATGTTGAGGAAAAGAAGCCAGACAAAAATAATACATATTTTATATTTCCATTTATATAATACTTAAGAAAATGCAAACTAATCTATAGTGACATAAAACAGATCAGTGTTTGCTTGGGGAAGGGGAGACTGAGAATTAGCAAAAGGGAAAGATTATGAAGGGGCCCAAGGAAACTTTGGAGGTAATGGATAAAATTCAGTATCTTGATTGTGGTGGTGCTTTTATGGGTGGATACATAGGTTAACACTTTTCAGATTGCACACTTTAAATATGTTCAGTTCCTTGTATGTCACTTATAGCCATATAGATATGTTAAAAATGTATTATATCTATTCTTATTTCATATGTTAAACTTGATTTTAATAATATATGCTAATTTTAAGCCATTAACATATGAAATATAATTAAATAGTGATTAAAAGCATTTGTTTTCAATTTTAGCATGCATCTAAATCTCCTTGAGGGCTTTTTAAAGCACAGATTGCTGAGCTGCAGCCCAAGTGTCTGATTCAGTAAGTCTGGGTTTGAATCAAATAATTTGCATTTCTAACATGTTACCAAGTGATGCTGACTTTGAGAACCACTGGTTTAAAGTATATGTTTATGGAATCAGAAATACCTAGGTTTGAATTCTGGACATTTTGTTTACTAATTGCATGACCTCATAAAATTTTTGTATGTCTCTAAGAACAGATTCCTCTAATGTAAAATGGAAATGGTAAGACTTGCCTCTCAGGGTCATTATACAGATTAAATGATTAAAGTGATTAGTTTAATAATTCTTGGCGTATAATAAGCAACCACTAAATGATAAATATTTTCATTAGTATGGTATATAAAAGACCACTCAACTTTCAATGGTTGCTTTAGTTCACCCATATTTTGCAGAATGGACAAAATGAATAAACTAAGTTTTAAGCATGTGAGATTTGAAATTAAGTACAAACCTTTATTATTAACCACCATAGATAAAGATTTTTCTTCCTTGGCTATTGGAAGCAATAAATAAAAGTATTCTCATGAGCTAGCTTGATTTTGTGCACTCACATTCTCTGTGCTTCAAACAGCACTGTAAGCTTGGGTTAACTTGGTTGAGAATTATATATATATATATATAATTAATATATGCAATCTATATAGTTGAGTCCAAAGTCAACACTAAAATACCAATGTTGGCAAGCATCCAACATTGAAAAACATTGCAATCAACATCTTGAGAGGAGAGTGTCCTCTCCAGAAGCATTGGGGTGGCATAGATGACTTTTGCATCAATAGGTATTTCAATATAGGTAAAGGTCTGTTCCTCATAATTCTTTTCTACCCTCCTCCCCCAGGGAGTTGGTGCAGCATGAATTTAAGAGCCATTTATTTTGCTTATTATCTCTTCCCTTCTTCTTGCCTACTGAGGTAGAAAGAAAGACCCTTATATTTATTATATGGTGCTGTTGGTCAGAATAAGGCCCTATGCATTTATATGTCACTGAAAATAGAGGGAGAAGAACAGAAAACAGTGAAGTAACACTCCCAAAGTGTGCTTGTAAGAACGCTGTGAGACCAGTAATGTGAACTATATTTAACTGATTAGAGTTTTTCATTTCTCACTTACTGAGGCTTTCCTCCAGCATTAGCATTAGCATGATTCCCCATTCAGGGTTCTTCAAATTGCCAATAGTTTCTATGACTCTTGGAAGAGGAGCATATTAAAATCTCCAATTCAAAAATGAAGAGACTGTGGCCAAGGACCCATGATCAGAGAATGGAGAGAGAAGAGGAATTAGTTTCAAAGAAAATGGTAAAAAAATAGCCCACCTATCTGTAGCACCCAGCACAAAGGTTCTTGTTTTTTAGAAATGAGATGAACATTCAGAATATTTTTTTAAAGCATGAAAGAATTTTTGACATTTTAGTTATGTTTTAGTTTTCTAGGCTGCTCAAGCAAATACCATGAAATGGGTCAGGTTAAAGATTGGGAATTTATTCATTCATGGTTTGAGGCTAGGAAAAAGTCCAAATTAAAGCATCATCAAGACAATGTTTTCCCCAAAGACTGGTGTGTGCGACTGGCTTCTGGTGGTCTTTGGTCCTTAGTTTGTCACATGGCAAGGCACATGATGGCCTCTCCTGGCCTCTGTTCTCTTCCTGGTTCCATTGAATTTCGGCTTCTTGCTCTCACAGCTTTCTCTCTGTCGGTCTGAATTTCAATCCACTTGTAAAAGGCTCCAGTAATAGGATTAAGACCCATCCTGACTGAGGTGGGCCATATCTTAACTGAAGTAACCTCACCAAAAGGTTCTACTTATAATGGATGACACACTCACAGGAATGGATTAAATTTAAGAACATGTTTTCTCTGGGATACAAAGGCCTCAAGCCATCACCAGTTGCATTGAAATAGCTTAGAACCTTTTAAAATATTCCCTGAGGAAAATGTAACTGTGCAAATCTGAACTTGAGTTTTGAAAATAAATGCTGTGCAGTTCTTATGTAAGGTGACTTAAGTAAGGTGAAAAACTTCTTGCAGACAAGTTTTGGGGAAAGTGGGTTGGAGAGCAAATATGCATGTCTGATGCTGGAATTTGCTTACGCCAAGGCAGAGCAGCAGGAGTCCTTTTGATTAAGACCCTGATGAGCCCCAGGGAGAGGCACTTTGGACTGATGGCCTCATCTCTGAACTTTGGAATAAAGGTTCTAACAAGATTGGCAGAAAATTTGCTTTCATCCTATGGATGAGTGAGGGTCCTGAGGGGGCATTTGGCACACTTTTGAGGTAAAGAATAATGGATGCACCCAGGTTCCATGCCAGGTCACTGCAAGGGATACTCAAACATCCTAACCTGCCCTAAGAAAGCTGAGCCATGTGTCTGTACAAAAGATGAGAAGAGCACAAAATTGAGAAAGTAAGCTCTTAAGTGCAAGTGTTGTAATACCAATGGTAGAGAGCCTTCCCAATTGAGAGCATGGCCAATGGTGTGTGTGTGTGTGTGTGTTTGGGATGAGGATTGCACAGAACAACAAAAGGGTCAGTGTCACAGCATCCACATCAGTGAAAGTGACAAACTGTACTGCAATGCCTGCTAATTAAAACCCCATGAAGCCAGGAATGTAGCACCAACAGATAAAAATAGGGGCTTTGGAATGGCCAGTGAGAAGTCATTGCACCTCACTTTAGTACATTTTGCAGATACTGCATTTTTTACAAATTGAAGGTTTGTGGCAACCACGCATTGGGCAAGTTTATCGGTGGCATTTTTTCCAACAGCATGTGCTCAATTCATGTCTCTGTGTCACGTTTTGTTAATTTTGGCAAATTTTTCAAACTTTTTCATTACTGTATCTGTTAAGGTGATCTATGATCGGTGGTCATTAATGTTACTATTGTAATTGATTTGGGGCACCACAAATAGCTCCCATATGAGAAAGTGAACTTAATTGATAAAAGTGGGTGTTCCGTGTAATATTTTAGGTAATCTAGGCACCTCTTAAAATATATGTATATATATATATATATATAAATAACATTTTTGTAAGCAAATACACATATATGCATATATATTTATATATCATTTTGCAAATGTTTGTATGTATTGTGAGAATTTTGATTTTTACCCATAATAAAAAAAAAAAAAAAAAAAGTGGGTGTTCTGACTGCTCCACCTACCACTTATTCTCCTGTTTCTCTCCCTCTCCTCTGGCCTCTCTACTCCCTAAGACACAACTATATTGAAATTAGGCCAATTAATAACCCTATAATGGCCTCTAAGTGTTCACGTGAAAGGAAGAGTCACACATATCTCACCTTAAATCAAAAGTTAGAAATGATTAAGCTTAGTGAGGAAGGCACATGAAGAGCCAAGACAGGCTGAAAGTGGGCTTCTTGTGCCAAACAGATAGTTCTGAATGCAAAGGAAAAGTTCTTGAAGGAAATTAAAAGTGCTACTCCAGTGAACACACGAATGATAAGAAAGCAAAACAGCCTTATTGCTGATAATGGAGAAAGTTTTAGTGGTCTGGATTGAAGATCAAACTAGCCACAATATTTCCTTAAGCCAAAGTCTAATCCAGAGCAAGTCCCTAACTCTTTTCAATTCTATGAAGGCTGAGAGAAGGGAGAAAGCTGCAGAAGAAAAGTTTGAAGCTAGCAGAATTTGGTTCATGAGGTTTAAGGAAAGATGCCATCTGCATAACATAATAGTACAAAGGGAAGCAGCAAAGAGCTGATGTAGAAGCTGCAGCAAGTTATCCAGAAGCTCTAGCTAAAATAATTGATGAGGGTGGCTACACTAAACAACAGATTGTCATTGCAGACAAAACAGCATTATATTGGAAGGAGATGCCATCTAGGATTTTCATAGCTAGAAAGAAGAAATCAATGCCTGGCTTCAAAACTTCAAAGGACAGTCTGACTCTCATGCTAGGGGTTAATGCAGCTGGTGAATTTAAATAGAAGCCAATGCTTATATACCATTCTGAAAATCCTTGGGCCCTTAAGAATTATCCTGCATTTATGCTGCCTGTGCTCCATAAATGGAACAACAAAGCCTGGATGACAGCACATCCATTAACACCACAGTTTATTGAATATTTTAAGCCCACTGTTGAGACCTGCTGTTCAGAAAAAATATTTCTTTCAAAATATTACTGCTCATTGACAACTCACCTGGTCACCCAAGAGCTCTGATTAATGTTATTTTCATGCTTGCTAATGCAATATCCATTCTCCAGTCCACGGATAAAGGAGTAATTTTGACTTTCAAGTCTTATTATTGAAGAAATACATTTCACAAGGGTATAGATGCCATAGTATTGATTCCTTTAATGGATCTGGGCAAGGTCAATTGAAAACCTTCTGGAAAGGATTCACCATTCTAAATGCCATTAAGAAAATTTGTGATAGAACAATATGCCAGGCCCTTGATATTGATGCTTGTGCTTATGAACCTCATTCTTGTGAAACTGAAACTTAGCCTAGTATTATATATTGCCTAAGTGTTACCTCCTGAAAGCCTCCTTGTTGCTCAAATATGGCTTCTCTCTAAACCAAACACAGCATATAAATGTACTACCTTTCCCCTGGCATGGGACATGACTCTCAGGGATGAGCCTCCCTGGCACTGAGGGATTATTACCAAGTGCCGACTATCAATGCATTTGGAAAAAGATCTTGACCAAATGGAATAAATATGAAATACAAAATAAGTTTTTATGGCTAAGAAATTTCAAAGTGAGTCAGCAGGTCATCCCAGAGGTTACGCTTATGCATGTCTCAGGAGGATCTCATTGACTGCAACAGTAAACGGTGCCTCAAGCAGGAGGCTCCTGAGGGCTCTAGAGACATCTAGACACTATAGGCAGGGGAAACAATTGAGTGAGCTTTAACTTGGAATATATAATCCCCAATGTAAGAGTTAGACTCATTTATAATTTTCCTACACATGGCTCTTATGCTCCTTTTATTTGAACCTATAATTATCACTATACTCATTAAATATATGTCCCAGAGACTTAAATCTTTGGTCTGTTCATATGCTGGTTGAGCACTCAGTCTCAGCAGAGTTGCAACACCTACTCTCCAGTTCATCGGACTCAACCCAGGACAACTAACCAAAAGGATGATGATGGACTACACCCATACCAAGAAATAAAGAGTATCTACAACTGCAAGCAAGACAATTCCATCTATCTGCCCCATGGTATCTAAGCCACCTCTCAATCAGAGGCAGAGCGGGCATCTCCATCCCAAAATCTTCAAAATTGAGGAATTAACAAACATAAGGGGGGAATGCAAATATGGTCTAAAGTAGACTTATTATTATCCTAGTAATGGAAGAACTCATAACATTGATATAAAGGCAATGGTCACCAGAGGTTCTGAGGAGAGGGAGAGAGAAGAATAGCTGTAACATGGGGCATTTGGGGGACATTGGAATTGTTCTGAATGGCATTGCAATGACAGATACAAGCCATTATATATTTTGTCAAAACCTATAAAATTGTGTAGTGCAAAGTACAAACCATAATGTAAGCAATAGACCATGGTTAGTAACAAAGCTTCAATATGTGTTCATCAACTGTAAAAAAATGTACCAAATTAATGAAAGATATTGTTAATGGGGAAAAGTGTGGAAGGGGGAGGGTGTGGGGTATGTAGGAATCCTCCTATACTTTTGATGTAATATTTATGTAATCTAAAGCTTCTTTAAAACTAAAAAAAAAAATTAAATTAACAAAAGAACACTTGTGATTCATGGGAGGATGTCAAAATATCAACATTCACAGGCATTTAGAAGTTGATTCCAACCCACAAGGATGACTTTGAGATGTTCAAGACTTCAGTGGAGGAAGTAACTGCAGATATAGTGGAAATAACAAGAGAACTAGAATTAGAAGGGGAGCCTGAAGATATGACTGAATTGCTGTAATCCTATGCTAAAACTAATGGATGAGGAGTTGCTTCTCATGGATGGAGAGTGGTGTCTTGAGATGGAATCTGCTCCTGGTGAAGATGTTGTGAACACTGTTGAAATGACAACAAAGGATTTAGAATATAACATCAACTTAGTTGATATAGCAGTGGCAGGTTTTGAAAGGATTGACTCCAATTTTGAAAGAAGTTCCACTGTGAGTAAAATGTTATCAAACAGCCTCGCATGCTGCAGAGAAATATTTAGTGAAAGGAAGAGTCAATCGATGTGGCAAACTTTATTGTTGTATTACATTAAGAAATTGCCACAGCCTTCACAACTTTCAGCAGCCACCACCCTGATCAGTCAGCAGCCATCAACACTGAAACAAGACTTTCCTGCAGCAGAGAGATTATGATTTGCTGAAGGCTCAGAAGATAGTTAACAGTTTTTAGCAATAAAGTATTTTTAATTAAAGTATACACATTGTTTTTAGACATAATGGTATTTCGCATTTTATAGACTACAATACAGTGTAAACATAACTTTTATATGCACTGGGAAAAATTGTTACTCACTTTAGTGCAATATTAGCTTTATTCTGGAACCAATCCTGCAATATCTCTGAGGTATGCCTCTACTGAATTGACTGAGAGAAAGAATGGACTTGGGGAGAGGATGGCTTGAGGTCCAAGCAACATTTCTTGTGATGCCTAGTGACTATTCCCATTATCATTGTTCCTATAATGCATATGACTCCAGTTCCCCCCATATTTGTGTGGAGAACCAAAGGTCCCCCAAACAACACAATGCCAAAATGGCTGAGGACTAGTGATGGAGAGAGAATCAAGCACGGCAAATGTGTGTGGCAAGCAGACTATATTCTTGGCGGAAGTAAACCCAAATTTTAATACAAATATTCAAAAAATGGTTAAAAGCATAAGGGTCTTCAATTCAATGACCAATAATGGAACATGCAAGAAGGTAGGGATATCAGGACAAGTTAAGCATATCCCAGTTCTTTGTAAATAAGTATACTACTTGTGTATGACTGGAGCTATAATAGGAGAAAATGAAGTATTTTGGAAGAAAAAGCAAAAAATTTAAATAGTTACAAAAATGCAATATATTGGGAAAAAAACAGTGGATTTGAGGTTAGCATTTAGTAGTTTGGGGTTTGGGTCTTGAATATAGTCTTTCAAAGATTCAAAAACCAAGAGAAGTAATTTACCCAAATTGCAAGGATACAGTATTACTAGACTAGAGATTATCCCTAGGACTCCCAGTCCATGCTCCTTCTACACCCCCTTATTACTGGACAGCATACTAGAGTCTTAGGATGGGGACACTTTTACAAAAACACTTTTTTTAAAAAAGGAGAGAGACTAACAGCTATGCATTATTTTGTCTCCTGGGTCAGCATTCAGAGAGAATGACAGCATGTGCTTAAAAGCTATAGCTTGCCGATTATTAAATATTAAAGACTTTTCTCGCTGCCAGTTTTGTGGTTCTTAACACAGTAAGACTTCTCAGCTAAGGTAGTTTCAAGGGGCAAAGAGTAGAATTGCACGGATGCTTTATAGTAAAATTCTAACCAAAATTACCTTTGTCATAAAAGACATAATCATCTTCTCATGAGCACACACTGGAACTTGAACAGCAATATACCACAATATACCACAGCAATATACCAGAGTCATTTGGAATCAATCTGGCAGGTAGTAGCAAAGAACCTCCCTCCTTCTACCCCTTCCCCCAGCCCACTGCAGTGCAGTAATGGATCTGCTTCTGGCCTGTGAGAATTTGTCTATAGGGATATTGTATTAGGGTAGAGAAAACAATCGATTTCTTTTTGGGAATATGTTCTAATTCTAAAGGAGAAGAGAAAAGAGCACTAAATCTATACACAGACTTCCAAGGCAGATTGCTGATTATCTTTGGGATGTTTTGAACACACTATGGAATACGATGTTTTCTAAGATGCGTTGTGCTAATTCCCTGCTACTTTCACCTAAAAGGGACTTCATTAATGGACAAAAAGCAAGAGGATGGGGTTCCTCTCACTTATGCTGAAGTCTCTTTCCATGGTGCTCAAGAGCAATGTTCCTGTGATGCTCTGGTATACCTGGAGGCCAGTGCAGCCAAAAACCTCCCTCTCTTCGTTCACTGAAAAATAACAAACATCAGTTAGCATTTATTTATTTTTTAACAAATATATTAATACAGCATAAATCCATCCAAAGTGTACAACCCATGGTATTTGGTGTAATCACATAGTTGTGCCTTCATTACTTCAATCATTATTGGAGCATTTTCATTATTCCAATAATAATAATGATAATAAACAGAAAACAAACAAAAATTCATCACCTCTCAATCTCTCTATGCGTCCCCTGCCGTACATAGCTGCTATTCTGTTTTCATCTCTCTAGTTTATTTGTATTTATATTTTGTAAAAACAGTCTTATATATGCAATATCACCCATATTCGTATTTCACATGAGGTTTTACTATGTTACACAGTCCCATGTTACATTTTTTAGCTTTCCTTCTAAAATATCAATGACCTTACATTTCCCTTTCAACCACTGTCATATCCATATAATAGCTCTGCTGGTCACAAACACCATGATGTGCTCTCACCATTTCCATTCATTTCCAAAGATTTAAAATTCTGCGCAGATTAACCCTCAGCTTTCCATCTCTACAGTCATTTTATTTTCTGGTGACCTGTATCCTAAGTATTAACTCCATGAATTTACACAATATACTTAGTTCATAATAGCACAATTGTACAGTATTTGTCCTTTTGTGCCTGCCTTCCTTCGCTCAACATAATGTCCTCCAGGTTCACCCATGTTGTCATTTGCTTCTCAGCTTCATTTCTTCCTACAACTGCATAATATTCTATCCAGTGTATATACCACAATTTGTTTATCCATTCATCCAGATTGATGGATCAAGTTGTCCACATTGTTGTCCAGGTTGATGGACACCTGGGTTATTTCCATCTTTTGGCAAATGTGAATAATGCTGCAAGAACATCGGTGTGCAAAGAAAGGTCTGCTCGTGTCACTGCTCTCAGTTCTTCTGGGTATATACTTTGTAGTGGTAATGCCAGGTCACATGGCAAGTGACTTGATTCCAAAGAGTGCAGTATGGAAATGGAGAGAAAAAGAGCATTTTTAAAGTGGAGAACTCTGACAAACACTAACCAGCTGGGTGGTCAAGGTTAACATTAACAGTGATAAGTTATGTTCATAGTATGTACCCTTGAAATGATGTGATGAGGCATTACCTTTGTGGCCTTCCTCCCCAAAATCCATAACCCCAGTTTAATCATGAGAAAAATATCAGATAAATCCCAATTAAGGGTCATTCTATAAAATACCTGAGCAGGTAGCAGATGTGGTTCAAATGGTTGAACTCCCACCTCCTACATGGGAGGTCCCAGGTTTGGTTCCTGGTGTTCCCTGAAAAAAAAAACAAACAAGCAAAAGAAATGAAAAACCCAACTTAGGGAAGCCAATGTGGCTCAGTGGTTGAGCGCTGGCTTCCTACATACAAGGTCCTGGGTTCAATCCCCGGCCCCCGGTACCTCAAAAAAAAAAAAAAAAGAAAAAAGAAAAAAACAACCTCAGCAGTTCTTCTCAAAACTGTCAAGATCATGAAAAACAAGGAGAGTCTGAGAAACTGTCACAGTCAAAAGGAACCTAAAGACACATAACAACTAAATGAAATGTAGTATCTTGGAAGGGATTCTGGAACAGAAAAAAAGGACATTAGGTCAAAACTAAGGAAATCTTAGTATTGGAGTATGGATTTTAGTTAATAATAATATACCAATATTTGGTCATTAATTGTGACAAATGTACCAAACTAATAAAAAATGTTAAAATAGTGAAAACTGGTTGTGGGGTATATGAGAATTCTCTGTACTAACTATATAATTTTTCTGTAAATCTCAAAGTATATTAAAATAAAAAGCTTATTAAACAAAATGAACTAAAGCAAATTCAAATCATGCTGTATTAATTCCCTAGAGGAAGAGGGTAGAAACTATATAGAGAGACCAGATCTTTGCCTATATGGAAATACCTATTGAAGCCCCCTATCTGAATCCAGTTTGCTGAATTATAAGCCAGTCTGCATCATTTTCCATAACTCATGTTGACATGTGTGTGGTAATGTAGCTTCTGCAATAAGCCTTAGGACACTTCTCTTCCCCACCTTCCTTCCCACCACCTTCTCCAACCCCTTTAGAATTGAGCAGCAGCATCAACTCAGTATCACTTTAGAGGACCTTTTAAGAAATTGGTAACATTGTTTAATTCACTAAATTGTCACTTCTGAAAATATAAATTTAATCCCTTTAAAAAAATGTTTATGATTCAGCCCTATTATCTTTTCTACTCTGATCTATCCAGTGTAGGTAAGCTATCAAATTCAATGAGCCTCAGTGGTTTCTTTCCTTGGTTTTCCATTTCAACATACTTTTGTCTGTGTCAGCACTGAATACTGGATGGGTGGACCTTAATATTAGAAAGACCATCTGGAATAGATGGAGAAGAATTTGTACCCTAAATGGATTTTGTCCTCTGTACCTCTCATATCCACTTTTAGATTCTCTGATTGGAGTCAACTTAGCTCCTTTGTAATTCCCCAACAAGGACATCCTCCCAGCCCAGTCCCCCTAAAATGGTGTCTAGTCATGCTGTTCCACATCTTTTCCCTCCCTTTTCAAAATTCTTTACAGTGCTTTGATTTTCATCACCTGTCAGGAAGAAAGAGGTCCATACACTTATTTACACTATGGTATGACTGATAAAAAGCAAGTGCTGTTTTCCTTGAAGACATTGAACCTTAAAAGGATTCCCTGGTAGGTGTTCCTATGGTGAACAGTAAGGCAAGCATATGTGGGACTATTTTATAGTACAGGTCTTCTGTATATTCCCCAAGTTTAAGGAGACTATGCATCCAGGTTTGCCCACAATAGGCCCATTTTATGTCTGTTGTCCTGGAGTAATTATTAGTAGCATCCCCATTCACTCTTAAAATTGTCCCAGTTGGACAATATATGTTCATCCTACCGAAATAATCCAAGACATAATCTTGCTTCACTAGTCAGGTTTCTATATGAGGTATAGAAGTGATGAGGAAGCCAGCTGTTGATTACTTTCTCCCCTACTTGGTAAAGGATGGGTATTATTGAATGACCATTAACCATTAACCACACCCTATTAACAACAAAAAGAATTTTTTGTTGTTGTTCATGGGATGTAACTAATTTGTACCTAACCCTCTGTTATTTTGATTTGTCTGTAGAGTTAACTCAGGATCTCAGGTGGTCTTCACATCCATTTCTGTATTTTGAGAGTTCTTTTGAATGAGTTATATCCCCTAGGAAAAAAATAACAAGCTAAATGCCTCCTAACCATGCTCACTAAAGTTTTCCTATGAACAGCTAAACTCTTCAGATACTTGTCAGAGTGTAACCAGAGATACTGCTGCCATATTTGAGCTGAGGTTATCTGTGAGGTAATAATATTTAAACCTGTTAATATCCTGCAGAACCAGATTTTTAGAAAATCAAAACTAAAGTATAAAGCCACTTAAGGGAAGGAGAGTAAGCCATAAACTTGCTTCTATAGGGTAATATGCCTTTGCTTGTTCAAGGTGGGTTGGCCCAGGTCCCATGGTACTATGTGCAGTCCTAGCAAAGACTGATTTGACTCCAAATTTTTTGCTTTATTCAGGTTTTGGAGGGTATAATAGTCTGTTCCAGAGAAACAGAACCAACTGGATATATGTGTTTATATATATTAAGAGATTTATGTTAAGGAACTGGCTCACATGACTGTGGTAAGAGCTGGCAAGAGCAATGTTACCATCTTGAGTCCTAACTGTGTATGAGAGACTGGCA
Source organism: Tolypeutes matacus (assembly GCA_026826555.1). Lineage (NCBI taxonomy): Eukaryota > Metazoa > Chordata > Mammalia > Cingulata > Chlamyphoridae > Tolypeutes > Tolypeutes matacus. The sequence continues at coordinate 2,113,349 of JAKSZT010054419.1, read as the reverse complement.
CCCTGGACATTCTGAGGGAAGTTCATGTAGTCTTCAGGAAGAATTTCTTCTTCTCTTTGGAACTCTGATTTCTTTACTCTTAAGGTCTCCAACAGATTGAATGGAAGGCTTCCAATGGATTGAATGAGATCTACCCACATTACCAGAGGTGATCTCCTGTACTTAAAGTCAACAGATTGTAGATGCTAATCCCATTTACAAAATACCTCCACAGCAACATCTAGGCCAGTGTTTGACCATACTACTGGACACTATATCCTAATCACATACAATTAGCCATCACAGAGAGCTTTGGAGAACTGAAATTTAGGGATGTGATTTTCAGACATTTTATTAGCTGAAGAACCTTAACAAATGAAATAGAAGGAAGGTGAACTCTTTTGTCTTCCCATCCCCCAGTCTCCCATTCATGATGTGACCCCAATGCACCTTTTTGACAAACTCTATTTTAGGGTGAAGTAATGACAACTACATTAACAATGTGAGCACTAGTTCTGCCCACAGCATTTGGTATAATCAAGGGTCCAACTCACAGACCACCACAGCCAGTTGCCCCATTCAGTCTCCCATGCCCTGGCAATTTCAATTTTCCTCCAGAGGAACTTTTTTCAGCTTGATGTTTATCTTTCTAGTTGTTTTCTGTGCATTTAGGTGCATATATGTACCTAAGAAATACATAGTTTTGTTTTAAGATGGTAATATACATAAATGTATTTATACAGTGTGTATTGTACTGTGACTTTTTTCCCCATTCACTGACATCATGGAGATCATTCTATAGCATTACTTTTAGATAGATTGTATTCTTTTTTAATAGAGCCATATTATCCCAATTTATAGGTAACAACAATTTAATCACTTTAATATTGATAAAGTTTAGGTTATTTTCAATTTTTTACGTGGATAAAAATGCTTCAATAAATTTCAGATGTTTATTTGTACTCCAGTGTAAATATTTATGTAGAGAGATTGTCATATAACTAGAAGTGCCAGTATATATATATATATATATGCATAATTTCTTAATTAAATTCCAGAAGTCTTTATCGATTGCTATCTTTCTTGACAGAGTATGATAATCTCTCCTCAACTTCAACAAAATCAGAAACTGATATTTTAATTTTTCAACTTTTGCTCTTCTAAGTATGTCAGAAGCATATTAGAGTTTCTAGTTATCTTATAGTTATCTACTTGCTCAATTCAGGCAATATTATCTTTTACCCCCTTCTACCTATGTAAAATAAGAAATTTAGAACTCTTTTCTTTCTCCTCATCCTTCCATACATCCCAGTCTTAGAAATTATAATCAGATAAATGTTACTAATTATACATTTAACAAATTTTTATGTTGTTATTCTCTTTTGTAAGCTTATATTGAACAATAATCATATGATTAGTTTCAATACTTAAATTCAGAGTATGATAATGCTGCTTTTTCTTTCTAGAGCTATTTCTTTTCATTCCTCATTTGGCACAGCAATAAGTCTTTCCCCTTTGTTAAATGAATATTATCCAAGGTCAGGTTGCCTAGAAACATACTGAGACAGAGATGTACATGCAGAAGATTGATTGAAGAGTGCACTAGAGAACAACACTTGTAAGGGAGCAAGAGAAGTAAGATAGGCAGGAGAACTGTTATCCAGTTGCAGCAGAGGCATTCCATGGAGAGCTCTGGAGATGGGATGGCCCTTTGGAGTTTAGCCAAATTGGGGCAAGGAGACCAGATGTTTGTACCTCCACAGTTACCAGTCATTGGATGTGGGCTGCTGCCATGGAGGAATGTAATATTGGGCTCCCTTCTGCTGAAGACAATTCCTAGAGAGGGACTCAGCTATGAGCCCTCAACAGCCAGCCCTTCCAGCAGTTGGGAGAATGAGTACCCCTGTCCCAAGGTGGAAGATCTACAGAATCTACTAGAAATAGAAAACTCACTTTTACAATGATTTTAGCTCCCAAGCTTTTTCTCCTCAAAATTTCTTGAGGGTTGTTACTTGCTTTTGGGATTTAATGGTGCAGGAGGAAGTATGAAGCTGGTCAGATTCTTATCATTTTCTAGGTCTGTTTTGTCTACCCAGATGCATTTTCCTTTTTCTCAAAATTCAAAACTTGCACCAGAATCTTTTAGGAATGTGTGTCTGTTCATTGATGACGCTTTGTACCCAGCAATTGAAGAACATTTTCTTCTGTTGTATCACCAATTATTGTACCATTTGGTTCCTTTCCTCTACAGGAACACTGAGGTAACAAAATATTTTGATTAGGATCTACTTGTTACAGTTTATCTTCACTTATCACTAAATGATAGGGTATTAAACCAGACCCATTCCAATGTGGGTTCCCCTTGGCCTCTCTCACTGTCCAATTGTATACTGAGAGAATCTCCTACTGTGATATTTACCTGAATGACAATCCATATACACAGCTCCTGACCAAGTATCTGGATTCTGGCAAGCATTACTCTATTGCATCTCTTGTAACCAGGAAGGGATTTTCTCTTGTTCCTTTATGGAGTCTAATATATTCCTAAATAACTAGAAGCATTCTAGTTTTTTTCCAGTTCTCTTATTTTACGTATGTATGTATATATATTCATTTATATATTTCCTTACTTATTTTGCTAAATTATTGCATAAAGCTCCATAGACTTGAGTATGCGTAAGCCCACCACACTTCTTCTAACTTAAGATTTCAGAAGGCAATTTGCCACCACCTTGGCATTTGAGCACTGGTTGTGTGCCTATCTAGGGATTTAAAGCCTTTCAATGATATTTAACAACATAAAAGAGGTACGAATTAGAGCACAACAACAACCCTAGCCAAACTTGTGTGCATGTTCATAGTGGTTACTGCCTTCTTTCCTGGTTGGGGTAGGTTCAATGTCTCTGAGATCGGGGGATGTATACTTAGAGACAAGTGGTAGAAATTTTTTCTTAGCTTTCTCCTTTATATTTCCAGTATTTGAATTCACAAGTTAGAGTGCACCCTGGGCCTCCAGTGCTATGCTGACCATTTTCCTATTCTCTTTAAGCTATAGTCATCACCTTTCCCTTGCTCTGCTCTATACTGCAGCAGACAGAACATTCCAGGATGGATTTCCCACACTTCCATGTCAGCTGGCTTCTGATTGGGACCTGACAAAGAGAGGCACTAATAGTAGATTGGAATATGGAAGGAAATGAGATGCTAAGCTATTTCTCTACCCCTTTCTAATTTAAGCAAAGCCCTTGAAAGGGGCTATGGCTCCTTCAAGGCACCTAAGTTCCACTAACAGTGCCATACTCTCTGTTCCCACTCCTGCCTTGCAGATGTCTCCATGATTCCAACCCTCAACAGATGGCTCCTTTGTCTCTTCAGCCCTTGTGATAGAAGCAGCTTCTTGCTATTGCCAACCTCTGAGTTGCCTCACTATCTCGCATTTGGTTTCTCTGTTCTTCATTCACCTGTGTGACCAATTCCCTTATTAAATTTTTCTTTTAGAAAACTTATAGATGTTTCTATTTTCCTAAAGCACAGACCTGATTCATACAATTAGTTTCTCTAACAGGTTCTTTTGTTCAGTAGCAATCTCTCTTATAGATTATTAATTTCCAGTGTTGTTGCAACCTTACATCTCTATCCATTTTTTTTCCTGAATATTTCAAGGGAGAAATATAGAATGGCAGATGAAATGTCATTAGCTAACAGCTTCCATAATAGATTTGTTCCTGGCTGCACAATTAAGTATAATTTCTTTATATCCTGAAGCCATCATTCTTTGTAGGAAACCATCCACAATTACAAGGTGAAAAACAGTGAGAAAGCAAACTTTTAAGAGTCATTATCTTATTTGAAAGTTAGTTTTATGATATATTTCTGTAAGAAATTCTGTTATGAAGAGTTAGTGGCAGAGATCAAACAATTTTTGAGGATGCAGTACTAGTAGGAAGTAACTCTGTGTTTAATCGGGGCTTGCCAGAAACTGTTGCCATTTCTGGCACAATATGTTTGGTTGGCATGTTCGTTCTAGCAACATTTGGTTGTCCAAATATCCAGAACAAATCTAGAGTTCAAAAATTTTAGAGGAATGATGGAAATTAAACTTATTGAGTTTCAGGAGTTAGCTAATGGGAAGGGAACCAGAGTCTAAAATATGAGTGTATGGATGATCTGTGCCTTGTTATTGAAACAAGTATCTGGCATTTTAAGGTCAAATTTCCAGTGTGATTTGGTACCTCATGAAATACAAATATTGATAAGTGACTTCTGATTGGAGTCTCCTTTCGAACATTTGTGTTTTCATTCTTCCCTCCGAACAGTGAAATGAACATTGGAAAAAGGAAATAAATTAGATGATTCAGCTGTGAACTCTGCTGTATAAATCCCATATAAAAATACTGTAGGAATAAATTGTAGGCCAACTACTCAGCATGTAATAAAATTTTGTCCTGATTATCAGAAAGCAGGGAGTACTACTTCACTTCAATGAAAAAAACTGCAAAGCAATTTAATTTAGAACCTATTAGTCTAATTGGGCCCTTTTTACTTTGGTAAAAGTGTTGTTACTAGAAATATCAACATACTACAAGTGCTGGTATATTATACATCTCCTGTTTAGTTTACCCAGTTGGTTTGTTCCTAGATTTTGGAAGAAGCTCTGTGCCTCAACTGCGTATGTACCAGACTCTATTGGACTCCTATTCTACCCGAATAACTGTCAAAGGTGATAGTCAGTGAGGATGATGTTAGCTGCTGTAACAGATGATTTTTGAAATCTCAAAGGCTTACTTAAATTAATTTATATTTCTCTCAAATGTCATAGTGTCATAGTCTAATAAAGTCAGCAGGGGACAAGAATTGCTTGACATGGACATCCATGGACCATGGTTCCTTCTGTCCTTTAATGATTCCACCATATTCAATATGTGGCCTCCAAAATTTCACAGAAGAGAAAGAGCATGTGATGGATAGGAATTTTTATGGCCAGGTCTGGAAGTGTCCTGAGCCACTTCTGCACATATTCTGTTGGTCCCAGAACTCAGTCACATGGACTTTACCTAATCTCAGAGGGGATGATAAATTTAGCCAAGTTCTGTACAGGAGAAAAAGAAAAAGTTAGTGAACAGAGTAGTAGTTTTGGCACAATGGTCCTTTGTAGGTCCTGTTATTGGGCTTTGCATGACCCAAAAGTTACTGTAGCACTGAACCTTGTAGTTTCCACAATAGCATTTGAGAATCTGGCTGGTCTGGAGGACATGAAAAACTCAGGAGAAGTGAAGACGAGTATTTTAGTCTGTTGTGATGCCAAAAACAATATACCAGAAACGGGTTGGCTTTTATAATAGAGATTTATTAGTTTACAAGCTTACAGTTCTGAGTCCATGAAAATACCCAAATCAAGGCATTATCAAGATGATACCTTCTTCCTGAAGACCAGCTGCTAGCAGTCCTGGACTGCTTTGTCACATGGCAAGGCACATGGCAGCATCTGCTGGTCTCTACCTTCTCTTCCAGGTTTTGTTGCTTCCTGCTTCTTGCTTCCATGGCTTTTTCTCCCTTTGTCTGAATTTCATTCTCTTATTAAGGACTCCAGTAAGAGGATTAAGACCCACCTAGAATGAAGTGGATCACATCTTAAGTTGAGATCCCACTCACCAAAACTTACAATAGGTCCACACCCACTGGAATGGATTAGCTTTGAGAACATGATGTTAAGGGGTACATACAATTTCGCACCACCACACTCCACCCTCTGGACCCCCAAAAGTCATGTTCTTTCCCTATGCAAAATATAGTCATTTCATCACAATATCTCAAAAAGAATTAAATCATTTCAGTAACAGTATTGAATACAAAGTCTCATCAAAACCAGTTACAGGTGTAGTCTGTCCTGGGACACAATTCCCCTTTGGCTATGAACCAGTAAAATGGAGAACAAGTTATCTGCTTCAGATATACAATGGAGAGATAGTTGTAGGGTAAACATTCCCATTTCCATAGGGAGAAAGTGAAAGGAAAACTGGGATCACAGGTCCCAAACAACTCAGAAAGCCTGCAGAGCATACTTGATTAGATTTCAAGGTCTGAGTATCATCTATAGAACAATGCTTTGTCCTCAGGGCCCGATGGAAAGGTAGCCCTATCCTTTTCAAGGAACCACGCCAGTGTTTGATCAGAGCAAGACCACTCTGCAAGTCCTTGAAAAGGGTGGGGCTGCCATTCTGTCAGGCCCTGAGGAAAAAACATTATTCTATAGATGACCCTCAGACCTTGAAATCTAATGGAGTATGTCTTGCAGGGTTGTGGAATTAAGGAACTATGACCCCTGTTTTCCTTACAATTTTCCCCTATGGTAATGGGAACATTTATCCTATGACTCCCCCTCCTTTTTATATTGGAAGCAGATAACTTGCTCTCAGTTTCATAGGTCCACAGCCTGAGGAAAATTTTGCCCTAGGACAGACCACATCTGTAACTGGTTTTGATGAAACTTTGTACTTAATATTGTTACTGAAATGATTTAAGGCTTTATGGGATATTGTGATGGAACTAATGCATTTGCATATGGAAAGAACACGCCTTTTTGGTGTTCAGAGGGTGAAGTGTGACATTTTGAAGTTGGATGGACCCCATAAGATCATGTTCTTTAAGCTGATCCATTCCTGTGAGTGTAAACCTATTTTAGGTGGGACCTTTTAATTAGGTTACTTTAATTAAGGACCTTTTGGTTAAGTTACTTCAGTAAGGCATGGCTCAGGATGAGTCCTAATCCTCATACTGGAGTTCTTTATAAACAGGATGACGAGAGAGAGAGAGAGAGAGAGAGAGAGAGAGAGAGAGAGAGAGAGAGAGAGATCCCCACAGAAGCAGAGAAAGGCACTGTAGCCAGAAGCTGAAAGCAACAGAACCTGGAAGAGACCCGTAGATGCTGCCATGTGCTTTACCATGAGTATTAGTCAGCCAAAGGGGTGCTGAGGCAAAGTACAAGACCCTAAAGAGTCCAACTCAAGGTACTGTCAGAGGTACTTTCTCACCCAGTCTGTTACTACATGTTGACACAAGATGGTGAGCAAAATCTGTGAAGGTTCAGCCTTCCTCTTCCCTCTTAAGGCTCCATGGATCCAGCTTCTTCTGATCTCAGCTGTAGGCTGGCATAAGGCTCATCTTTCTTCCTGGGGCTAGTTTCTTTCTGAGCTCAGCTGCTCTGTTCTCATCACAAGGTCAGCCATAAACTATCAGGTGAATGGATCAACTCTCTTCCCAGGGCCTCTGCCTTGTCTTTGGAGCTGTCTCTCTTCCTCTGTGTATCTTCTCTCTGTGTATCTACTTCCCTGTTCTTGGCTGAGCATCTATTTATGTAGCCCGCCAAGGGGGCAGGGACTCAATCTTGCACTCCTTAATGATGTGGTCACATCAAAGCCCTAATCTTGATTTAATAAAGTACAAGTGAAACCTCTGAATCTAATACAATCAAAGGGGTATCACACCCAGAGGAACAGACCAGTTTACAAACATAATCAATATCTCTTTTTGGAATTCATAAATAATATCAAACTGCCACACCATGTGAGAAAGGAGCCCAGATTGCTGGCTGCCAGTCTTAAGGGAGAAAGCATCACCTGATGATACCTTGATTTGGACGTTTCTCTCAGCCTTGACACTGTAAGCTTGCAACCTAATAAATCCTCATTGTAAAAGCCAACTCATTTCTGGTGTATTACATTTCAGCAGCTTAGCAAACTAAAATACCTTTTTTCCAGTTTGCAATGACACATTCATCATTTCTGTCTAAGGCCTCATCAGAAGTACCTTTCGCATCCATATTCTACCAACAGCCTCTTCAAAGCAATATAGTCCTTTTCTGTCAAGCATCTCACAATTCTTACTGCTGCTACTCACTACCCAATTTAAAAGACTTTTTAACATTTTTGTTATTTGCAATAGCAGTACCCCAATTTCCTGGTACCAAAGTCTGTTTAGTCTGCTAGCTGTCAAAAGCTATACACCTGAAACGGGTTGGCTTTTACAACAGGGATTTATCAGCTTACAAGATTACAGTTCTGAGTCCATGAAAATATCCAAATCAAGGCATTATCAAGACAATACATTCCTCCTGATGACTGGCTGCCGGCGATCCTGGGCCCCTTTCTTACATGGCAGGGCACATGGCAGCATCTCCTGGTCTCTCCCTTTTCTTCCAGGTTTCATTGATTCCAACTTCTTGCTTCCATGGTTTTCTCTCTCTTTGTCTGAACTTCATTCTCTTGTAAAGGACTTCAATAAGAGGATTAAGACCCACCCTGAATGAGGTAGATCGCATTTTAAGTTAAGATCCTACTCATCAAAAGATCCTACTTACAATCCACAGAAATGGATTAACTTTAAGAACATACTTTTATGGGGTCAGTACAGCTTCAAATCATCACATCCAGTGATGACATTTTATGGTGATTTTATCGAATATTTTTACAATACATTTTTGTTGTACATTTCTTAATATTTTAAAATAAGTGTATAGCAATAATAAATAGCTTCAAGAGGCATTTAAAGCATAAAGGACACAAAGTATCATGAATGTCAGCTATCCTGAACCCCATCAGACATAGGCATCATAGGGCCAAACTATGAATGACACAAACTTTATGTCCTTTTGAATTCTGGGTTCATGGAGTAAACTAGCAGGAGGAGGCTTTGCCAGCTCCTGTGGATAGACCGTTCTCATAGCTGTGTATGGAAGGTCTCCTAGCAAGGCACCTGCACAGCAATGGGAGAAAGTCAGGAGTTGAATAAAGGGAGCTCTCCAGGAAAAAACAGTGACATCAGCCAGGGAATGGCTTTGATACCTGGGGCTGAGAACAAAGGAGAGATGGTTGTTCTCATGCAAAGGCTAGAAGAATTTTGGCTATACAGTAAACTGCTTTGCATACTTTAATAAAAGCAATCATTACACAACAGAGTTACATCTGCATTCTTGGTATATTCTCTCTTTAATCCTTAGAGCCCTGTTAAGCAAAGCATTCAAATTCACTACATGATTTCCTGTCTTCTTCGCTGAGAGAAGATTGCTGAGTTTAAATCATGCTTGAAAACTCTTTGCGACTTCTTCTTTTATGAGGTAGAGGCCTTCCCCTTGAATATGGATTGGCATTAGTGACTTGCTTCTAATGAATATAATACAATGCAAGTGATACTATGTGACTTCTGCTACTAAATCATGAAAGGCTTTTTACCTGGCTCTCTGCTTCTCTTCCAACCTTTATTCTCAGAAGCCAGCTGCCATGCTCTGAGAAAACTCGGATCACACAGAGAGGACACATGTAGGCATTCTGACCCATAGTTCCAACTAAGGCCCCAGCTGACACCCAGCATCAACAGCCAGAAATATGAGTAAGGAAGCCTTCCAGGCAACTCCATCTCCAGCCACCATTTGACTACAACTGCATGAAATACCCCAAGTCAGAACCACTAAGCTGACCCCAGTCAATCATCAGAACTGTGAGTTATAAAAGTCATAATAATTAATATTTGTTTTTGCACACAGCTAAGTTTAGGGTGGTTTATTAAGCAGTTAGATATAAACAAAACAAGAGACAAAGCCACGGGAGAACTATTCTCATTTTTGTCAAATTTCTCCATGCATTGAAGACACGTTTGAAAGACCAGACTACCTGGAATCTGGGGGACAGTGAGCAGAGTGATTCAGACTGACTTAAGACCAACTCACAACTAGTGCAGAGCCCTAGAGTGAGGGAGAAATCATTCTCTCCTATATCTTCCACAGTGACACACCAAAGAAAATACAAGAATATTTCAAATTCAAAATGCTTGTTCCCCATGCCTTATGTAAAATGTAAGTGAATGAAAACATCTTTAGAAAATGTTGACATGTTTATCATTCTGTAGTAGACATTATACAGAAAAGCTTCTGTTAACAATGCAAATGCAGGTCCAAGACTGGTTGTACCCACCCTGCTCCCACCCACAACAATAGGGTGACTCCTAAGCCATTTATTCTCTCTGAGCTTTGTTTCATCATTGGCAAAATACTCATAACATATACTGTTAAGATAGTGCAACATCCTTTTAAGGAACAATTGAGATAATGTATATAATTCACTGAGTCCAAGGTTTAACAATACCCAGAAAGGTACAGTAAATATTAGCCAATTTTATCATACATGGTGTCTCCTCTATCAGTAGCATCTTACCCTGAGGAAATACCAACCATTAATTTACAATCTGTCTGATAGGCCTCAAGTTGGTGACAATTCAGCAGTAATTATGGGGCTTGCTTTCCCTCTCCTCTTGAGACTTTCTGGCAGAGTCCTGGTTGCAGCTCAGCTAAGTGCTCGCTGGGTGATCTTGAGCAAGTCCTTGAACCTCCTGCATTTTCCCATGTGTAAAATGAGAATGATAATAGCTACTACACAGGATGGCAGGGGGAATGGAATGAGACTATGTGAAGGACAAAAGCCACCCCAAAGTCAGGAAGAGGGACAGATTTGTCTTTTCCTAGCAGTGCCTACAGTTTCTTAGTTCATAACTTTTAAAGATTAGGAAAATAAAACAATCTCAGGAACCATTTGCTTTATGTAAAAAACTGGGATCTTTTATTTTGCTTGCAGTGTTCCCAAGTGGTGTGGAGGGAACACTACACAGGGTCACAGCAGTGGCACAGGGCCATCTGTCTTTACTGACAGAGTCAGCACACACGTTGATGTGGCAAGGCTCCTGAGCTGGTACTGCTTTCCCTCTGTACTAAGCAACCTGGGATTGAGGCTCTCAGAAAGGGTATTAATTTTGGAGTCTTGGGCAAAACTAATCTCATTTCGTGCAGGGCTCTTTAATTCTTCTCTGATTTTTAAAAAGTATATAATTTTTTTCTCCTTCCTTCCCCTTTTTTTGACAGAAGTGGGTGTTTGTATAGTCACTCATTAAATATTTCTGAATAGGGCCACAGTTGCTGTAGCTACACAACCCAATTAATAACTGAATTTGTAGACTCTCAGTTTCCAACAGATTCCGCTTTAGATGAAATATTCCTTTCCTGTATTTACACCATCCCCACCTCAATGTATATACCATCCCCACCCCAACCCAAAACCCCAGGAGAGTTATTATGTAAAAGAACACCATCCAATCCTTGTTTTAATTTACATTAATTATTCTTTATTTTCCTGAGTATTAATAGAGATGCTAAATAGTTTAAATTGCCAATATTGATTCTACATCAGAATAGAGTATATGTTATATTTCAATATGTACTTTAGGAAAGTATTAATATTTAAGAACCCAAAGCTTCAGCTTATACCTCAGTTTGGCAAAGGTAATACTACTCTGTCTTAATATTTGGAATGAATTTGACATGCATTTTTCCCTCTTTCAACTGCCTGTTTTGGCAGTAAAGAATTGAATTTCCCATCAAGGCACAGTACAAAGAGAATGAGATTTGTAAATATTAATCATTCATATGCAAATCCATAAATTCCTATTTTCCTTGCTGATTTTAATACTGTCAACATTCAGTCAAATTGGTCTCTGTCTCACATTTTTAGCAGCACATTAAATTGTGTTTAGATTACAAGAAAAATGAGAGTCAGTCACAATGAGAATGAACTACAATGATGAGAGAAAAATAGGTGTTTGAGGAAGAGAACCATTTCAATAGCTCAAAGTTTCAACCAAAAAAATGTGGTTCCATTTTTAGACCTTCAGCACTTTCTCCTCCAAAGCTGCAGAAACTTAGTAGCATACCAGTCTCTCATTATTTTCTGTAAAACAATGATCAAGAAACAAAAATTACAGCTGAATAGATACTGATTTCTTTAAATCACATTGACCTTCTAAGTTAGAGTCTAGAAATTACCAACCCTGTAGCATTTTGCATTTTCTAAGGTATAGATAAAGAAAGTAATGTTTGAGCAAAGCATTTACTCTCAAGTTTTAAATCTCAGGCACAGTTCACTGAGGATGACTTATTGTAATATACCCAAAGCATACCCCATACTCAACCTATAAAGTCAACTCCAACAATTTGCACATTCACACTCATGTTCCCTGTGTTGTTAAAATTGTTCTTATTAAATACTGTTATGTAGAAGAATCTTTAAAAATATATGTAATATAAAAACAATAATACAAGAACACCATGTTTAAGAAAAAGAATGCTAGAGGATAATATAGGGAATGTATAACAATGATTTTTGTGGTAGATGTGGCTGGTGGTTAAGAATATAAATACAGGGAAGCAGATGTGGCTCAACCGATTGGGCTCCCATCTACCATATAGGAGATCCAGGGTTCGATTCCCAGGGCCTCCTGGTGCAGGTAAGCAGGCCCATGTGGAGAGCTGGCCCACTTGGAGTGCTGGTCTGTGCAGGAGTGCTGGCTTATGCAGAGAGCTAGTGCAGCAAGATGACTCAACAAAGAGAGACACAGAAGAGAGACAATAAGAGACACAGCAAACCAGGGAGCTGAGGTGGTGCAAGAAATTGAGCACATCTCTCCCACTCTGGAAGGTCCCAGGATTGGTTCCCACTGCCATCTAAAGAGAAGACAAGCAGACACAGAAGAACCCACAGCAAATGGACACAGAGAGCAGACAACGGGAGTGGGGGGTGGGGGGCGGGGTGGTGGGAATAAATAAATAAATCTTTAAAAAAATACATAAGGTAGGAGATTATGGTTTAAAAAAAAGAATATAAATACAGGAATTTTCTTCTACAAGTTGTTAAGAATGTGGTGATACATGGGAAAATATAACTAATGTAATTTATAGACTAGAGTTAACAACAACATTGTAATATTTTTGTAGCAAAAGCAAAGTTGGCACTGTATTAATGCTAAAGGTAAAAAAAAATATGGAGTTTGGCTTTGTGAGATTTGAATGTGATTAAACATTTTTTCTTTTATTCATTTTACTTCATTAATAAGGAGACCTTGACTATGTCATTTAACTAATCTGTGTTTATCTGTGTATCTTTCTGAACACTAGAGCAACAATTGAGTTAGTAGTCAGAATTAGATGATATCAAAGTGTCTAGACAACTTTTTAGGAGTAAGGCTTCCATAACTTGTTGAGTTGCCTTTTTCTATTTTATTTTTTTGAATTTGAAATTAAAGTTATTTTTTAAAAAGAAAAAGAATATCTTTGCGATCCTCTGTGTGAACCACTTGAACTCAACATTCTATGTATATCTCTAGTGATTTTTTTTTTGCATTAAACTATGTTTTTAATATGGATAAACCATAGTCTATTTTAATTTTTTCTTAGTAACTTTGTCTGGTGTATCATTTTTCCATCCTTGTACTTTCAATCTTACTATATCATTAGAATACTTCAACTTTCATCATAATTTTTTCAATTTCTTCTCCCAGATGTAAATCACATAGAAGTTCACTTAGTGAGGATCTATTGGTCACAAATTAAAATCAGTTTTGTTGTTCTAAAACTATCTCTATTTTATTTTCTTTCTTGAAAGGTATTGTCCTTCATTTATGGTTTATAATTCTAGAATGGTATATTTTTGTCAACAATTTGGTGATATCATTTTGTTGTCTTCTTGCTTTCACTTTTGTTGATGAGCAGTTAGCTGTCAGTTCAAATTTTATTACATTAAAGAAAATAAATGTAAAATTGCAGCTTATAGCTGTTGTCATTTTTTAATGTGTTATAATTGACTTTGCATGGTGTGAAATAAAAGTTTAAACACTGGTATATTTCAGGTGTACTTGTGTTTATGTACTCCTGACATAATTGTATTAAAATGGAATAATACTAATCTTGTTAAAAGCAATAGACCTTCTGAAACTATTGAAGCGGGAATATGATATATGCAATTTAATTTTAATTCCTTTTCAGACTTGGACTTCCTGCATGGATATATTTACCTTTTGAATAAAAGGACCACAACTTGTATTTTTTTTTTTAAGATTTGAAATATATTTGGAATCTTGAAAAAAAAAAAAAAAGAAAATAAATTTTCTCTTAGTTGCTTTGGGGATTTTTGCTTTGTCTTTAGTATTTTGCAGTTCCACTTGTCTATTTCTTTTTCTTTTCTTTTTTCGAAGCCCAATTTATCAATTGTTTATTGATTGTGTTTTGGGGGTTGTTTCTAAAATTCTTTGCCTATCTCAAGTTTAAAAAGATTTTCTCTTATTGTTTCTACTGGAAGTTTTATTATTTTTTTATATTTAGCTCTATGATCCATTTTTACTTAGTTTTGTCTATGCAAGATATGGATTAAAGTTTTTTTTCATGATTGGTGTTTTATTGTTCCAGCAATTTGTTGAAGAAACTATTTTTTTCCACTGAATTGTCATTGCAACTTTATTGAAATTCAGTTCACCATGTTTGTGGGGGTCTATTTTTGAATGCTCTATTCCGTTCCATTTATCTAATTATCTACCTTTTTACTAACATCACAATATCTTATTACTGCAGGAATATAATAAGTATTTAGGTAGTGTTAACCCTCTAAAAATTACAACTTGCAGATGTAATTTTTAGTCCAGATAAGATGGAATGAGCACATTTTGCCCTTTCTCTCTACTGAAGGCATCTATAAAACCTCAACAGAATGCATGGAACAGCTATTTGAGGACTCTGAAAAGCAAATATAAGTAAAGAGAATGGGGAATGCAATCAGAATTCAAGGTGCCAATGACACAGTGGTAGGTTTTCCACTTTCATTCCAAGTATCTCCCAGTCTCAACATAACAAAGCTCAAAATTCTTAAGGGAGCACCGTGGTACAAGTAAAGAAATATCTCTTAGAAAAGTTCTTGGTTGTGGGTCAAGGAATAAGAAAAGGAACTCTTAAAATTCAGATATTATGGGGGAAATCCTCTCTTTTTTCTCCTTTTTTTTTTTTTTTACTATTCTCTTGCCCCAGGGCAATTTTATGGTCCAGGCAGTGACAGCAATAAAAGCAACTGGAAATATAAAATTGCAGGAGCAAAAGCTCTGAGGATAGGGAAACTAACTCTCCCAGCCAGTAAAGTTGTAACTCCAAGAGGACAGAGCCAAAACCAATTATTTTTGTTTTACTCTCTTATTCCTCCCACCATTTGACTATGGCACAATCACCAAGGTGGGTGATTTCTGGCAAGAAGACCAAAAATAAATCCCCAGGGAAATGGAAAGTACCAGGGAGATAGTGGAAAGGAAGGATCTCAGAAGAGCAGCCCCATAAAGCTGTTTGTGATCTTTTGATTCACTGTTGACCTCTCCATGCAGGGATCTCATCATACTTAGCATGCCAGAACCATTAAGAACTGAGTGAACCATTAAGAATTTGGTGATGCACACACAGGGAGCATCCTAATAGCACTGCAAAGGTTTTGAAAACAAAACTGACATTGAAACCATAACCACTTGAAAGGGGATTGGAAGTTGTAGCTCAAACCTAACAAAGTCAAGTGCCTGCTTAAACAACAACAACCCCCCCCCCCCTCTATTCTCCATAGGTTTTACACAAGAACCCAGAGGCTCATAGTTCAATATTCAAAATGTTCAGGATACAATTCAAAATGATATAGAATATGAAGAATCAGCAAAATCTTAACTTGCATGGGAAAAGGCAACCAATAGACACCAATGCCGATATGGCATAGATACTGGTATTAGCTGACAAACACTTTAAAGTAGCTATTTAAAAATATTTGCATGCACAATTGTGAACACTCTTGAAACAAATGTTAAAATAGAAAGTATCAGCAAAGAAAAAGAAGATATAAATAACCAAATGGAAATTTTAGAACTTAAAAATATAATAACTGAAATTAAAAGCTCACTGGATGGGTTCAATAGCAGAATGGCGATGACAGAGGAAAGTATGAATGAACTTGAGGATAAATGAATAGAAGTGATCCATATAGACAGCATAGAGAACAAAAGATTGAAAAAAACTAACAGAGAATGTGGAGCAACAAAAAAAGGTTTAACATTCATGTCATTTAAATCCCAGAAGGAAAAAAAAATGAGCAAGGTGCCGAAAAAATATTTGAAATACATAATGGCTGAAAACTTCCCAAGTTTGGCAAAGGACATAAACCTTCAGATTCCAGAAGCTGAATTAACTCAAATAGGATAAATCCAAAGAAATCTACATCCAGATATGAAAGTGCTGACAACTAAAAGCAATGAAAAAATTTGCAAGCCAGCCAGAGATAAAAGATGCATTTCCTATAGAACAATGATTCTAATAAACGTAGACATTTCATCTGAAACTATAAAAGCCAAAAGAAGTGGCACAAAATTTTCCAGGTGCTGGAATGATAGAATGGCCAATTCAGAATTCTACATCCAGTGAAAATATCTTACAGAATTAAAGTGAAATTAAGACATTCCCAGATGAAGAAAAATTAAGAGATTGTGTAGCTACAGATCTACTGTACCAATCAGGGTTCCCCAGACAGAAAGAAGAAATAGGAGGTGCACGTGCACATGTGTGTATTATGTTTGCATAAAGAGATTTATTTTACAGAACTGAGGACTGGAAAGTTTGAGATTCGTAGGGCAGTTTGGCAGGCTGGAAATCCCAAGGGGAGTTAATGTTGCAGTCTTTAGGCAGAATTTCTGCTTTTTCTGGGAACACTCAGTTCTTTGCTCTTCAGGCCTTCAACTGATTGAATGAAGTCATCCTTGATTATTGAGGGTGATCTCCTTTACTTAAAGTCAATAGATTGTGGATACTAACCCCATCTACAAAATAACTCCACAGCAACATCTAGGTCATTTTTTGACTAAACAACTGGACACCATAACCTAGCCAAACCGACCCATAAAATTACCCAACATGCCTACCCTAAAAGAATTTCTAAAGGAAATTCTTTGGAGAGATGGAAGGAAACTTACAATATCAGGAATGATGGAAGAACAACAGAAATGGTAAATATTTGGGTAAATATAGTAAATTATCTCTTGTGTTCTGCAATATATATTCGATGGTTGAAAGCAAAAACTATAACATTGTATGATGAAGTTTTCAATGTATGTAAATGCAATATATAACTATAGTTAAATAGTATACAGGAAGAAAGATTTAGCATACAGGTGGCAAAATTTCTACATTCCAATTAAAGTGGTAAAACATTGATTATAAGTGTTTTAGTTTGCTAAAGGCTGCCAATGCAATATACCAGAAATGGGTTGGCTTTTATAATAGGAATTTATTAGGGTAAAAGCTTACAGTTCTGAGGCTGTGAAAATGTCCAAATCAAGGCATCATTAGAGCTGCTCACTCAAGGAATTGCATCTGAGGGTCATCTAAAACACAGATGGTGGCGTCATCTAAAAATGCTTCCTCTCGGAGCTCAGATGGCACATGACAGGGCGTAATGGCCACTCACATGTCTCTCCCCTCTTCTCCAGGCTTGTCTCTTTCAGCTTCGAGCTGCTCTGTGGGCCTAGCCTCTTAGGGGACTTGTTGCTTCAGCTTTGGCTACTCCATTGATTTAAGCTTCAGGCCTCTCTCTCAGCCTCTCGGGGTTTCTCTGTCTTTCTGTGGCTATAGGTGACCCTGAAGTCCTCTCTCACATGGCAGAGTAAAATGGCAGCTCTCTTTCTCTGTGTGTTTCTACTTTTAGTTCTCCATTTATATAAAGCTCCAGAAAGTGGGCCAAGACCTACTCTGGATCACACCTCACTAAAGTACTCTAATCAAAGACTCCCAGCTGAATCCAATCCAATCAAAGGGTCCCACACCCACAGGAATGGATTAGCTTCAAGAACATGATTTTTTCTGAGATTCACCAAAGCTTCAAACTGTCACAATAAGTAAACTGCTAAAAGTTAAGTATGCATTTTGCAGTCCCCAGAGAAACCACTAAACATATACAATGGAATACTAATAACTGTTCAAATGACACAAAAGAAAGCAGGAAAAGAGGAAACAGAAGAATTAGAAACATGAAACAAACAGAAAACAAATAATAATATATTACACCTAAATCCAAATATATCAATAATTAGATTAAATGTAAATGATCTAAACATACTCATTAAAAGGCAGACATTGTCAAAATGGACATATTTGCCAACTTTGATCATATCCTGGATCGCAAAATAAACCTTAATTTTTAAAAAAGAATTAAAATCACACAAAGTATAGTCTCTTACCATAATGGAATAAAATTAAAAATCAATAATAGAAAGCTAACAGGAAAATCTCCAAACACTTGGAAATTAAATGACATACTTTTAAATAATCTGTTGGTCAAAGAGCAAGGCTTAAGGGAAATTAGAAAATATTTTGAAATGAAATGAAAATATAATATATCAAAATTTGTGGGGGGGCGGATGTGGCTCAAAAGGTTGGGCGTCCATCTGTCATATGGAGGGACCTGGGTTCATTCCCCGGGACCTCCCGGTAAAATAAAAATATATGTATATAGAAGGCGCATGGGCTGTCAGGCTCTGTGTGCCGGTGAGCCGCCAGGCCCCGGGAGCCATACAGCAAGATGATGACGTAACAGGAGAGAGATGCAAGGGAGAGACAAGACGAGATGCTCCGAAAGGTCTGAAAACCAGGAACCGAGGTGGCACAGGTGGCAGGAAGCCTCTCTCCTACATCGGAGGTCTCCAGGATCGAATCCTGGTGAAGACTGGAGGAGAAGGATGAGAAGAGATGGCAGGAAACAGACACAGAGAATTGCCCAGTGAATGGACACAAAACAGCAAATGGGGAAGGGGGGGGTTTAAAATGGATAAAGTAAATAAATAAATCTTTTTAAAAAATTGTGGGATGCAGCTAAAGATATTCTTAGAGAGAAATTTATTGAATTAAATGCTTGTATTAAAAAAAAAAACCTATCCTAATATGTAAAACCATGAAATTTTACAACACTGTAGCCACAAAACATATCTTCAGAGAAAATAAAAACAGATTATACAATAATATAAAGAACTGGATTCAAAATACCATTAGATGTATAAAGAATAACAGTGGAAACTAAGTCATTGAGCAAGTCCCTCTAAATTCTGAGGGAAAATGATTTCTTAGGCTTCTGTATTCAGTGAAAGTATCAATCAATGTTATAGATAAATTTTTAAAATATTTGGACATTCAAGGTCACAAAAAAGTTTCCTATGCACCATTTTTAAGAAACCTACTAGAAGGCGTGCTTAAATTAAATGAAAGAACAAGCCAAAAAAGTAGAAAAAGATGGGTTCCTAATATCAGAGTTACTAACACAGCAGGAAAACAAAGGAAATTCCCAGAATTGCAGAGAAGGAAAGTCTTAAAATGACAGCAATGTAGCAGGCCTGAAAAGCACAGAATCAGGAAGACTGAGGTCTTCAAAAAAATCTCTTCTCACCACCCCTTCAAAGAAATGAACTGACACATTTAACTGAATTTAGAGGATTTTCACAATTTTATTAGTGAATGTGAAAAGATTCAAACCTTTCTTCTTTTCTGGACTCTTACATCCCTGTCCCATCACCAGGTCCCAGGCTATGTTCCCTGCCCATCTCACCCCATCTGTACCCCTGCCCTAGTATATAGGCTGTGGCAACAAAATTGCCATGTTTGGGTATATGAACATAACATGTGAAGATGGTTTCTTCTGCGCTCACTACTTTTGTCCCCACCCTTTTTTATTCTCAAAGCGAGGAATTGTAGGCACAAATCAAAAGTCAGTTTTTCTGCTCTGGTATTCTTTTAATTTTTGGTTTCTACCACCACGCTAAGTATTATACATATTTAAACATGCATAAGGTAACATGCTAGACAACCAGCAAGATGATGGCAGATTAAGGTGTTCCTAGAGTCAGCTTGTGCTACAGGGCAATTAGTAATCACCCAGAGCTATCTAAAGCACCTGTTTGGGGGCTCCAGGAGACCAGAAGAGCATCTTGCAACATCCTTGAAAGAATGGAAGGAGGAGACTGCCCATCTGCAGAGAAGATTTGTGAGTAGAGCCCTCCATACCACAGAGGTCGGTGCCCAGCCTCCACTGGTGGCACAAGCCGCCTCGGGAGCTATTCTGTGGCTGGAATTGGAAGCTACATTCCCAAAAACGGGGGAGGAAGAGACGGTCAGGCACCAGCCTCAGCTACTGATTAGTAAATTCGGCGGGCTAAAGTATAACCCTAAGAATAGCCAAAGTTTGAACCTGTCCAAGTCAGAAAGAGGCCGGTAGCTGCTATTTTAGCTCCGCCCCCGGCATGAGGGGAAGGGGGGCTGACTGAAAATCACGTGCTGGTAGGGACCGGCTTCTTTCCATCCAGATCAGATTGCAGCTCTAACGGAAGCCCCAGCTTCCAAGGAGGAAGCCGGGGGGAGCTGCACCACACCGTGGAGGCTGGTGATCATCCCACTTTGGTGGCGCAAGCCGTCCCAAGAGATAATCTGTGGCTGGAGTTGGAAGCTCCATTTCTCAAAAACAGGGAAGGAACAGATGGTTGGGCACTGACTTCAGCTACTGATTGGTAAATTCAGCTGGCTAAAGTATAACCCTAAGAACAGCTGAAGTTTGAACCTGTCCAAGTTGGAAAGAGGCCGGTAGCCGCCATTTTGACTCCACCCCCAGCATGAGGGGAAGCGGGGCTGACTGAAAATCACAGTGAGGTGCTGTTGTGCTGAAAATAAAACAAACATCCTTTTTTTAAAAAGGGGTGCAGAGCAAGTTTATTGAGCTAAAGTTGCATTAATGCAGGAGCAGCACCAAAAAGAGGTTTCTGCTCAAAGGGGTGAGCTGGAAAGCAGCTTATATGGCTACTTGAGACAAAGGAGAGGGGTGGGGGAATGGGGAAGGAGCATGATTTATGGTTAGTACATGTGTTACGTGAGCTGCGGGGGCTATGGGAGCTTTGGGGCTGTTTGGGCAGGGTGTCCTTGAGACCCAGTTTATTAATCAACAAGCAGGATGTGCATGTAGGATGGCAGCCAGCGGGTGAAGGTCAGCAGGCCTTGCAGTTGTCAGCTTGAACTCTTTGTTACAGTTCTTCCTCTCAGGCTGAGGCAGGGGGTTTTATCACCACCGCAGAGGATTATTGGTATGCCACCCTGCTTCAGTTAGCCTCTGTTTCTTTATAACTCCCTGGAAAAAATGGAAGCTCAAGTAAATCAAGATGGTTAGTAAATTCATTTACCATTCCAATCTCACATTTCTCCTTTTGGTCAAAGACCAAGTATGACAAGTTTGGGGCTTTACAGACTGATACTCTAAATCTACAGGTGACAGGGGCAAAGTCCGGGGGCTTTGAGGATCTGTGTGATGAAGTTGGTGATGATGCAGATGAAAACAGGTCCTAGGAAAAGGATGATGATTAGACCAGGGAATACAACCAAGAGGTGTTAGGCAGAAACCCTTTAATTGATTCCCATAAGTCTCTTGGTTGCTGGTTTATTCTGTGAAGCCATTTGGCTGTTTGAAGATTTCCTGGCTGTTAGTCTCGACTTGTCCGGTGGTGTTGATCCAGGTACAACAGTATGTGTTTGCAACTGCACAGACGCCTCCTTCTTCTGCCAGTAGGTAATCTAAAGCTAATTGATTGTTCATAGTTATGGGTGCGAGGGAATTGAGAGAGGTAGTTAGTCCTTGCAGGGTTTGCCCCGTTTCTTGAGCTACAGCTTCAAGGGTGGCACTGAGGTTGTGGATGACATGTTCTTGGTATCCAGAACCTATCCAGGGGGCTAAAAGTACGAGTCTGAGCCCTATTCCAGCAAGAATTAAACCGATAGCCCTTTATTTCACACGGGACAGGTAAAGTTGTAAGGGTGGAAGTTGGGGTCTATTACAGAGCCAGTTGTGCATTGTCCATTGTCCATTGGGCTCTGGGCAAGTGAGAAGGCAAGGAAATGCTACAGGCCCTAGAGCGATATTGCATAGGAAGGTGAAAGGTGAGGGGAGACAGAAAAGTCTTTGGTCCATGAGGGAATAAGCAAAAGAACAGTGTAAGGGTCATTTTAGTTAGACAATTGGGCTAGGAAAAACAATGTTCGCTATAGTGTCTATAAAGGCAGTGGAGTTAACTGCAGCAAATAGAAGATAACAGAGTTAACAAGGGTCCCTAGGGAGCCAGTCAGGGTGTTCTTGCTCTTGGGGTAGAACTATGCATTAATTAAGAGAAGAGACAAAAAGGATTTTAAGTGTACTCAGCCCACATCCTGAGTCTTGGGAGAGCTGTCTGCACCAGATGCTGGCTGCTTCTGGACCCTGTGGAGTTGCAGGGTCAGGACTCCGATACTTTCAGTAGTCCACTCGGGTAATGGGGGCTGGTTTTAGGTGCAATAAGTGAATACAGGAGTTGATTCCTCAAAGCTTTGCCGCAGTGGGGGTTGTAAGGAGGACTCAAAAGGGCCCTTTCCACCAAGACTCAAGTCCATGCTTCCGAAGATGTTTCCAATACTCCCAATCTCCTGGTTCCACAGGCAGTGGAGATCTGTAGCGAGAAGACTCAAAAACAGTTTTGTGGAGCTCAGAGAGAGTTTTCGTGAGTGTTTTTGGCAATAGGTAGCCAGTGAGGAGATAACTTTGGCAGTTTGTGATCAGGGAAATAAGGGTGTGGATCTGCCAGTAACTATCTCATAGGGGGAAAGTTGGTGAGGGCCGAAAGGGCATCCCCATAAATTCATGAGGACTAAGGGGAGAACTTTAACCCAGGGGAGGGAAAGTTGTTCAGTAATTTTTTCTAGCTGTGTCTTGATCAAGCGATTGGTGTGTTCAACTAGCCCTGATGATTGGGGGTGATAGGCACAGTGGAGGCGCTGCAGGATGGGCGAAGTTGACAAGTTTAGAGAGGGGTTACCCTGTAAAGTGGGTACCATGGTCACTCTGGATTTCTCAAGGAACTCCCCACCAGGGGATTATCTTTTCTAACAGAATTTTGGATACAGATGTTGCAGTTGCTTATCTTACAGGAAAAACCTTTACCCCACTGAGGAAACATACAGACCATAAAAAAGCAATACCTATACCAGACAGGAAGGGAGTTGGATGAAGTCAATCTGCCAGATCTCAAAAGACCCGTGAGGTGGAGGGAACTTACCGGGGCAGGCTGAAAGGGTCGAACGGGGTTATATTGAGGGCAGAGGCTGCAGCTTGCAGCTGCTTCTTGAGCTGCAGGTTTAAAATTTCCCCACCAATACTTCCTTACAGGAATTTCAAGCTTACTAGGAGCCCAATGGGCTTGGGTGTGAAGGTGAGTCATCATTGGGCTAATGAGGACATCTGAAAGGACGAGTAAACTGTTGGGTTCAACCCAAAGTCCAATATAGGGATCTTTATGCCCCCCTTGGCCCTCCAGATTTTTGAGATCTGGAGAGACATAGTTTGCTGGGCTTGTACAATGTCATTTATGGATGGCCCTTGGGGAGGGGGTGGGGCATTGGCACAGTGCTGAGGGGAAGGCAGGCTGGCTTGGCAGGTTCCAGTAGTTCACTGGGTGTTCCCTTGATGAGCTGCCGTGTCTGCTAACGCATTTCCTCGGTCTTCTTCTGAATCAGCTCTGCTATCCTGCAGTTTTCACTATTGCTACTGCCTTGGGGAGCAAAAGACTTTGGAGAAATTCACTTACTCAAAGCTTATTTTTGATGGGCTGGCCAGAGAATATAAGGAAACCTTGGTGTTTCCAGAGCATGCCAAAGTCGTAGGCTACTCCAAATGCATAGCGGCTGTCTGTGTAAATGGTAACTGCTTTACATTTTGCCAAGTGGCAGGCCAGCATGACTGCTGTGAGTTCTGCCTGCTGAGCTGAGGAAGCTTCAGGGAGGGGACCATGTTCGAAGATTTCAGAAGAGGTTGTTATTTCATATCTTGCAACTAGATACCCGTTTTTATTATAATAGCAGGATCCGTCTGTGAACCACACATAGTTAGTTTCTTTCAGAGGGGTTTCACTGAGGTCCGGTCTTGGACTGAGAACTGAGTCAAGAAGGATGACACAGTTATGGGGCTCATCTTTGGTGGCTGAGTCAGGTAGGAAAGTGGCAGGGTTGAGAGTCTTAACACGCTCAATTGAAACATTAGGGTTGCTTAACAGGGAGGCTTCTAGGTGTGCCAGGTGGCTTGCAGAGAAATGCCGGATGTGACAGCTGTTAAGCAGAGTCTCTACAGTATGAGGCACAAAAGTTGTGAGAGCTGAGTCTAGGTTTACTTCAGAGACTTGCCTGAGCCAAAGTCACAGTGGCAATGACTCCACAAGTAGACAGGAGGGAAGGCCCTGATTTACTGCATCTAGGGTCTGGCCATAATAGCAGATGGGGCAATAATGACCAGCGCATCTTTGGGTTAATACCCCACAGACATTCCCTCCTTTTTCATTCACAAACAGTTGGAAGGGGAGGGAGTAATGAGGAACCCTAGGGAAGGCGGCTTTAACAGTGCTTGCTGCAGAAGTTTGAAGTTTGGGGAGGAAGGAACTGAAAGGGTTGGGGGAGAAAATGCAAAGTTATTTATGCTACTGTCTACCCTGTTCCACAGCTCTTACAATCTTTCTGTCACCTCTTCCACAAAAGGACCTGAGCGTGGAACAAGGGGTTTATAAACGGTGGTACTATGATATAAGGCCACAGTTACAATATAAACAATAAGACAAGCAATTATAGGAGATCGTGGGCTCTGGGAGTTGCCATCCAGAAGGATGGCTTTTATCTTAAAGATAAGGGAAGAAAAAAAAAAAAGATAAGGGAAGGATGTTTCAGGGGAGACCAGAAATTCTGGATGCTGGCACATATCTGCACTTCTAACAGTCCTATTGATCATGGGTTGTTGCTACAGTAGCAGCCCAGTCAAGGAAGAAGTTAGAAGAAGCCGGGTGAAACTGGAAAAGAAGCCTAAGGGTGCAAGCACAAATATTTAGTAGTTACCCTGAGGGGAAGGGGAAGGTTTTCTCCAGTGAGTAATATAACAGTGGAAGTTTCTCTGTAGGCCCTAGGATATTTGCTTAGAGTGAGCAAGATCCTGGTTCACCATACCACACAAGTTAACTCTCCAGAGGAGCAGGCTGTGATGTCAACGTGTTTTACCAACCCGTGGCAGCCCCTCTGTGGCCACTCTTTTTGTGTAGCTTTAGGGCTGCTTCTTCATCTCTTTTAGAGCTGCCTAACTTTAATTCTGGGTTCCAGGTGTCATGCAGGTACTTAAATTCTGGGGACCTATTAGGCTATACCTAAAGAGCAAAGCATCTTAGGATTTAGAAATAACAGTTAGAGAGCAGAGTTTAGGAATAAATGTGACTGCTGCAAGAGCTTAGAATCTAGGCCCTAACGTCCTTAAATAAAGCTATTTCTAGAGATTATTACTTACAGCTTACAGTAAAAGTTTTGTTTCATTTTACTTTTACTTTTGACCAAGATTATGTTAATCAACAAGCAAAACATAAACTTTTACCTTTCTTTTCCTTTAAAGTCACTTTTTGTTTACAATGGGGGTGACTGCATGCTCTTTTAGAGAACCATCAGATCAAAACAGTGTAACTGATAAGAGATTTTGGTTGTGTAACATCACATTTTTCTAAGAATAACTAAAACTATAACCAACAGTATCATCATGCTGATCTGTATTAGGATGGAATATATAGTAATAACTTTAAAAGTCTTTAAGAATTTTTTTATACAATCCCCAAATATATAAGTAGATGACACATTTAAAATTTTCTTTACATTTTCTTCTTTTAGAAAGATACTGTCTACCACAAAGCAACTTCAGCAATACTGGAAGAAAACTATTTTTCTAGTAAATTTATGAAAACTTAAGATTCTCAATGGAATCAAGATTATCTTCTTGCTACCACTGCCTTAATATATTACACGTTTATCAGAACATTAATATTCCCATCTTAAGAATATATTACTTTTAACAATGTGGGTGATTCCTTAAAATTTCAGAATGATAAATGTAATATGTATTTTTACATATATTAAGTGTATATATTTCAACACCTCAAATTTTACAAGGTGAAACAACAAATTATTTCTAACAATTTGCAATTAAAGATATCCTTAAGAGTTTTATTAGAATATTAAATGTTGTTAGGCCTGAACATTATATTTAAACAGGCCTCTATTTATCACAGTGACCAATCAGTTAGTTAAATAGTTTGGAAAAGACTTAACTTCCAAAACAGCAGTGGCTCTGTATATATACATAGATAGATAGATAGATATAGATAGATATTTTAAACCATTAAGGATATGATGAAGCCATTCTGATAAGGTACAGATTCTTTGTTCTTTATATATATATATACACACATTGATTATCTCAAAAGGACTTTAATATCCTTCCACTCAAAACAGACCAGCCATTTAAGAAAACTGTGTTACTTTAACAGAGAGAAAGTCAAATTTTAGTTTTGCATCAGAACACCATTTGGTAAACAAATTTTGGTTAGCATAGATTATAAACAGATTGAGATTAGGTTTTTTTGGTATAAAGTTACTTTGTGTTATCAAACTTGCTTAATAATGATTTCTCAGAATCAGTCATTTACATTGTAATCTTTCAGTTTAGAAAAATACTTTTACAAATTTCCCATAACCATCCATAAACACATATACTGGTTACTTCATCTCAAGACAAATTCCACCTTTAAATAACCTTATTGAATTATAGCCAGCAATAAGCAAAATTCACTTCCACTAATCTTTTTACAACTTGCTGTATGCATTCAAGTCTTGCCCTATATATTTCCATCCTGATTTTATGAAAACCAGCCATCTTATCTTGGGACAAAACACACCCTCTTAAACAAGCTTTCACAACCCTTCTACTTCTTTCATATCCATTTAAGTCTCATATCACTCATTCTGTTCTGTGAAAAGCTAGTCATTTCAATTTTAGGCAAAAGAATTGTCTTTTTAAAAAGACATTTGTAACAATTTCATTAACCAAAAACTTAAAATTTTCATCATCTTAAAAATTTAACAGACTTAATGCTACCTTATTTTATTAGTATCCATATAAACCTAGGAAGATCATACTGAGTAGAATAAAAACAAAACGATTATGCAAGAAACGTTTTTTTCTTCCATAGCTTAAAACTTCTTTGTTTTCATAATGCCTTAAAATTTCATAATACCTGAAAATTGTAAAAAAAAAATCAAAAGCATACTATCTATCAGGCTCTGGAGAATATATTATAATTGTTTAATTTGTTTCAATCATAGTTTAGAAAAAATTTTCTATAGCTTTTAAGGACCTTTTTCTTTACTTACTGAAATTTGGATTACTCTCATCTCAAAGCTGTTAAAATTTAATTGGGGAATTACAGAACAGACTATACAAAACAAGGTTTATTCTGTAATATCCCCTCAGTCCCCATTATTTTAACTTCCAGGCCTAGTACACAGAATTCTAAGCTGAACTCACATCTTCCCTATCTTTTCATACCCAGCCCATCACCCAGCTTCCCAAACCAGTTTTCAAGATTAAGAGAAGACCCTGGGGGCCTGATAGGCTATAGAAAGATTATGGAAGAATTCAGAAAAACTTTTTAGTTTCTTTCCTTTAAGTAGTTCCTTTAGTCTGATTTTATATGACTTTTTGGCCTGTTTGGCTTTTCTAATCTGGCTTCCAGGGGTATTCATTTACCCATATAAGCACTTCCTTAATTTTTAGCAACTTGAATAGAGGTCTTTTAAGAATTTTCATTTGTTAATTTATAACTACCATCCGGAGGTAGGAAAATATACATTAAACAAACAGACAGACACAAACCACAGAAACACAGAAGTACAGAGATATGAAACTTACTGACTGTTTCCCATGATAGTAGAAAAACAGTAAAAAAGCAGAAACAAGAGAATTCTCTTACCTGATGGCAAAAAATAGAAGCCATGACAGAGGGCCCGACCAGACTTTGGCTCAACAAACAGATTTTGACCTCAACTGCAACATGCCGGAAGTTCAATGATCCAAAAGGGGCTAGCCAGTGAGCCAGAAGACGACCCCAGAGAGGACTGAACACAAAGGATTCCTGCAAGTACCTTGTTCCTCTCCAAAGCACCGGAGGTATTGTCGCAGCGTCTACCTTTGGATCCTACTTCTGTACATCAAGTACTGTTGTGCTGAAAATAAAACAAACAGACTTATAAAAACAGATGCAGAGCAAATTTATTGAGCTAAAGTTGCATTAATGCAGGAGCAGCACCAAAAGAGGTTTCTGCTCAAAGTGGTGAGCTAGGGGAACAGCTTATATGGCTGCTTGAGACAAAGGAGAAGTATGGAAGAATGAGGAGGGATAAAGGGGACTTGATTTATGGTTAGTATGTGTGTTCCATGAGCTGCATGGGCTACGGGGGCTATGGGAACTTTTTGGGCAGGGTGTCCTTGAGGCCCAGTTTGCTAATCGGCAAGCAGGATGTGGATGTAGGATTGTAGCCATCAAGTGAAGGTCAGTAGGCCTTGCAGGTGTCAGCTTGAACTCTGTATTACAGTGGGGACCAGCTTCTTTCCACCCAGTCCATACTGCAGCCCTAACCTGGGCTTCAGCCCCACCTCTGGCAAGGAGGAAGCTGGTGGGACCTGCACCAGCCTCTCCAAGTAACTGCAGGCACATTTGGCTGGCACAGACTGAATAGTTGGAAATCTACCAGGGCAACTGCAGTCATTTTGGACCCACACAGCATAGATTGCTGCCCAATCCTGTAGCTCCATCCCAGCCCCAGGCAGGGTAGGAAGGGTCATGAAGATTCCTCAGTCTATCTGAGCAACTACAGTCTAGGCTTGCATGACTTGGATTATTACACATGGCTGTGGTTCCATCCCTATGCCTGGCAAAGGAGAAAGGCAGGAGAAGCTGTATCAGTCCCTGGGTCAATGTAGGCAGCTTGAGCCTCCACAGCTTATAGCACCAACTACATCCTTGGCTCCTGCTACACAACCAGCAAGGGAGAAAGGGCAAGAAAGCCCTAAACTAAAGAGAGAAACTGAACCCAGAAAAAATACATCTAGTAAACCAGATGCCAAGACACCAACAAAAAATTAAAATCCATACCAAGAAACAGGAAGATACAGCCCAGTTAAGGAAACAAGATAAGCCCCCAGATGACATAAAGGAGTTGAGACAACTAATCATAGATGTCCAAACAAATCTCCTTAATAAATTCAATGATATATCTAAAGAGATTAAGGATATTAAGAAGACATTGGATGAGCACAAAGAAGAGTTTGAAAGCATACATAGAAAAATAGAAGATAATACAGGAATGAAAGGTGCAATAAATGAAATTAAAAATACACTGGAATAATATAAGAGCATATCTGAGGAGGCAAAAGAAAGGATTGGTGAGTGTGAAGAAATGGCCTCTGAAAGCGAACATACAAAAGAATAGAAGAAGAAAAGAATGGAAAAAAAGTGAACAAGGTCTCAGGGAACTAAATGACAGCAAGGGACGTGCAAACATTCATGTCAAGGGTGTCCCAGAAGGAGAAGAGAAGGGTAAAGGGACAGGTAGAATATTTGAAGGAATAATGGTATAAAATTTCCCAACCCTGTTGAAAGACACAGATATCCATATCAAAGAAGCACAATGTACTCCCATCGGAATAAATCTGAATAGACCAACTCCGAGACACATGCTAATCAGAATGTCAAATGCCAAAGACAAAGGGAGAATTCTGAGATCAGCAAGAGAAAAGCAATGCATAGCATAAAAGGGATAACCAATAAGATTAACCACTAATTTCTCATCAGAAACCATGGAGGCAAGAAGACAGTAGTATGATATAGTTAAGATACTGCAAGTGAAAAACTGCCTGCCAAGAATTTTATATCCAGCAAGATTGTCTTTCAAAACCGAGGGCAAGTTTAGAATATTCACAGATGAACAGAAACTGAGAGAGTTTGTAACCAAGAGAATGGCTTTGCAGGAACTACTAAAGGGTGTGCTACAGTCTGAAAGGAAAAGACAAGAGAGAGAGGCTTGGAAGAGTCTAGAAATGAAGATTATATCAGTAAAAGTAACTAAAATATCAAAAGAGTGATGAAAATAAAACATAACAGATAAACCCAAAGGTCAAAATGGGTAAAATAAGAACTGCCTTTATAGTAATAACATTGAATACTAATGGATTAAACTCCCCTATCAAAAGACACAGACTGGCAGAATGGATAAGAAAATATGAGCCACCTATATACTGTCTGCAAGAGACCATAGGATACCAATAGACTGAAAGGGAAAGGCTGGATAAAGATATTCCACACATGCAGTAACCAAAAGAAAAAAGAAGAAAAAAAGAAAAAGCCAGAGTAGCTATACTTAAAGCAGATGAAATAGACTTTAAAAGACACTAGTAATGCGCAATCTGAGGAGAAAGTCAGGGGAAAAAATTCCACTTACAATAGCGACTAAAAGAATCAAATATTTAGGAATAAACTTAACCAATGATGTAAAGCACTTGTTTTTCAAAAAACTACAATGCATTGTTAAAAGAAATTTTTTAAAATTACATAAAAAATTGGAAGAACATTCCATGCTCATGGATTAGAAGACTAAATATCATTAAGATGTCAATTCTACCCCAATTAGCACACAGATTCAATGCAATCCCGATAAAAATTCCACCAGTATTTTTTAAATAAATGGAAAACACAATTATCAAATTTATTTGGAAGGGTAAGGGGTCCCAAATAGCCAGAAACATCTTTAAAAGGAAAAAGAGGACTCTCACTTCTGGGCTGTAAATCATATATTATCTAGCTACAGTGGTAAAAACAGCATGGTACTGGCATAAAGACAGACACATGGACCAATGAAACCGAATTGATGGTTCAGAAACAGACCCTCACATCTATGGTCAAGTGATTTTTGACAAGGCTGTCAACCCCACCCAGCTTGGGCAGAACAGTCCATTCAATAAATGGTGCTGAGAGAACTGAATATCCATAACCAAAAGAAAGAAAGAAGACCCCTATCTCACACCTTATACAAAAATTAACTCAAAACATAAAAAACCTAAATATAAAAGCAAGAATCATAATGCTTCTAGAAGAAAATATATGAAAACCTCTTCAAGACCTGATGGTAGGTGGTGGATTCTTAAAGGAGATAAGAGGACTGAGATGGACTACTGATGCTTAATGTATGTAGAAGTTTTAATTAACTTTACTATAAAAGTGTAGAAATGTATAGAGTTGATAACATATTATGGTAAGTAACAGCTGGTTTATAAATGAGAATGTGGCTGGAAAGGGTAGTCTAGGGATGTAAATGTCCATTGTAAGAAAGCTAGAGAATAATCTAGGGACTGAATAACACAGTAAACCCAAAGGTGGATGAGAATTGTGGTTGATGGTACAGATGCAAGAGTGTCCTTTGTGAACTAGAGCAGATGTATGTCACTATTGCAGGGTGGTGGGAATGTGGAGAAGCATGGGAAAAATACAACTAGAGTGTCCTGTGGACTGTGGTTAACAGCAATACTGTAATATTCATGCATCTATGCCAAAGATGTACTGTGTTGATATGGGGGAGTATGGAAATAGTGTGCCAATATACGCTATGGACCATGGTTGGTGGTAATAGTCTGATGATATTATCTCATAATCTGTAACAAATGTTCCACCACGGTGTGGTGTGTTGATAGAGGGGTGTTGTGTGGGAATTCTGCACATGTGCATGATTGTTTTTTAAGTTCACAACTTCTGTAATAAAAATATATTTAAAAAAAAATAATAGGGTTACTCTTTTTCATACTAAGTCTTCAAAATCCTGTTTGTTTTTTTTACACTTATAGCACATCTGGTTTTGGACACTAAATTTTCATCAGAAATGTTTGGTATGTATGTATTTATTTATTTATTTATTTATTTTTTTTTATTATGGGTAAAAATCAAAATTCTCA
>JAKSZT010054419.1:1999400-2076580 GCA_026826555.1 Tolypeutes matacus | reverse complement strand
TTCAGTATGTTCTCCCAGTGTCTTCTTTATATCCTTAATCTCTTCCTTCAGTTCTTTAAGTTGGTCCATGATATTTGTTTGGATAGCTTTGATTAGTTGTTCGATGTACTGCATTGCTTCCTGGTTTTTATTTTGTGCACTGGACTGGTCCATGTTTTCCAGTTTTTCAGAGTCATTTGTATTTTTCTGTTGCCCTCTGGTCATCATATTATCTTGATGGGTTTGTTCAGTTGATTAGCTTTTCTCTATGCTCTAGAATTTTATTTAGCTGTTGGTTCTGCGTGTGAGTTAAGTTTTCTCTTTGGCAGTTTTTCTTCTTATTTTATTTCCTTACTTCTTTCTATGTTCCCTTGAAGGCAAAAGGTTAGGGCCAGAGGAATGAAAAGATGTAAGGAAGGCAGAAGGATAATAGAAATGTTGATAAAAGTTAGAAGAGGGGCAAAATGAGATTCAATGAGATGAATATTTAACTTGTGTAGGCAGTGTAGAGTAATAGGAAAAAATATGGAGTTCCTATAATGGACTGGGAAAACAAATGGAGGAATATATATATATAGTGATTTAGAAGGCTAGAATTATGAGGAGGTAGAGAAATAGTAGAGAAAGGTCTGAAAGGAAAAAGTTAATACTAATAAAAAATAAAAAAAAAAAAAAAAAAAAGAAAAAAGAAGAAGGAAACAAGGGGGGTCAATGATACCCCTAGGGTCCAAGTGGATCCTTCCTGCCTACTTGTGTTTATCAATGAATTTCCCCACAGGGTTCTATATGCAGGTCCTGAAGCAGCTTTTAGCTATTAAACTAAATTAAAAAGAATTTATTTTTCAATTGTTGAGGTGACCTCACTTTTTTTTTTTTTTTTTTAGCCAAATGCAGGACCCAAAATAATTCCTCCTCTAGACCAACCCCCTTACGGAAGGGACCCTAGCTGGTCCGTGGAAATTAATCAAGCACGTCCCACTTTCCGGACTCCCCAGGTTAGCTGAAACTCTGATGTTAGTCAGTGAGGAGTGCTAAAGACGGCGGATTCCGCCCCTTCTGGCGCCGAGCTCCAGCGTCCCCGGGCTGCTCAGTAAATCAGTTTGAGTGCAGATTCTCGTCTGCTCTCAGCCTGGTGCTGCTTCAGGTCGGCTTATCTGCTCCCCAAAGCTATGGGGCGGTGCAGGCAGCCAGATCGATGTCTAAAAATATAAAATACCCTTACCTGTCTTCCAACCGAACCCTCCCTTCTTTGGGAAGTGTCCCTTCCTCCTGGCTCCGCAGCGGCCCGGGTCTTATCCCTGGGTGGCTAGGGAAATCAGCTGCGTTCCCCGACCAAAATCCCCCCTCCGGTTCACCGGGTGCTGACTAGCTTTTTGCTCTGCTCACACAAGGTCCAAGGGGCGCCAGGCAGCCAGCTCCCCAGAAAATAAAACTTTTTCGCCCCGCCCGCGGCTCCAAATGGCCGTTTTATTATTTATTTCCGTAACCGCGGGGCTCAGCCGCCTGTGCCAACCCCCACCGGCAGCCTCAAAACTCACGAATCTCCACCGTTCGGTCCACGCCGCCGATCCGCGCAGATAGATGTCCCAAGCTTCTCACTCCACGCGTGCACAGCACAGACCCCCGGGCAGGACCCCGTCTCCAATCCGCCTTGCTCTGGGAGCTTGCAGTGTGCGCCCTCCTACACCAACGCCATCTTGCCCCCTCCTCTGGTATGTATCCACTTGTTTGTTTTGTAAGTTCATAATTTTTACTATACACTTGCCGTTTATGTATGTTTGCATATAAATGATATAAAAATCATCATCATGCTCTCTCTCCCTCTCTCTCCCTCTCTCTCTCTCTCTCTCTCTCTCTCTCTCTCTCTCTCTCTCTCTCTCGCCCGCCTTTTGACCCCTGTTCTTGCCTTCTGCGCCCTGCTCTCACTGTGTCCCTCCGCATGGATCAACATGCAAATAAAACCTGGGCATTTATAATCTAAAAAAAAAAAAAAAAAAAATCATCATCATAATAATAAGGTGGATTGAGGGAAAAATACAGCAAATGTAAGATATTTTGGTTAGTAGTAATAGTTTGAGGATACTCTTTCATAATTAGTTACAAATCTTTCACAACAATGCAAGGTTATTGGTGGCGGGGTGAGGTGTGGGAGCCCTGTGTGATGTTTTGATTGTTTTGTAAATTCACAATTATTAATACACACTTACTATTTATGTATGTTTATGTATGAGTGATATACTTCAATAAACTTTTAAAAAACTGAAAAAAGTAACATGCTTGCATGTACATATAAAAATGGTATACAAATTCAATTCTCAAATTCTCTAAAGTGACAATATATATGAGATAGCAGGTAGTATTTTTTAAGGCAGTAGAATAGGAAAAAGAGGTTTTATACATACATACTCTTGTCTTTAAAAAAGGACTGGCATTTGGGTACAACTAAATTTCTAAAAACACCTCTCATTAATCAAATTTTCTTTGATCCCATCACAGCTTTCTATCATTGGCCACTGCATTCTGGAAAACCTCCCTAATGTTTAAATTTGTTCTTCATTTTAATTCTCTGTTTATCCAAGGGCAGAAATAACTCAAGAAAATAGCAGGGGGAAAGCATTTACCATCAGGAAGCTAAGGAAAGCACATTTATGGATCAATTTCATTTAAGTCATCAAAAATGGGGTTATTATCCCTGATGTCACAGACTAGGTGTAGAAGGAAATTGAAAGCATTGGGGAAAATATTAAAAGTTTAAAAGGAATCATAACGATTTCTCTATAAAAGTAAAATCCTCCATGCTGTCTTGGTTACCATCCTCAGACACAATACTAATGTTAAAACAGAAATTGCAGTATTTTCAGGAGACTGTCTCAATTTAAAAACTGAAGAAAAACTATCATTATCTCCTGTGATCAATATTATCATTATCAATACCACGAAAACATGCATTTTAGTAGTCCTTTGAGATTATTTACCTTCGTGGTTTCCACAGAGCCCCTTGGGGCCAGGGACAATGGAAGGGATGAGAGAGCGTTTCCATGCCTTTGTTAGAGAACTCTAATTTCAAGATTGCTTTTTTTTTATTCCCATCAGCCAAAAATCATCAGGAACACTTTTAGTCAATAAAGTTAGGTTTATTACTTTCTGTACACCATGCAGAAATTGATATGGAAGAGGGAATGGGCAGGGGTGGTAGGGGTGCTTATTGCTTATTATGGGGTTAAGTCTTGAGTTATATATCTTTTTGGATGAAGGGTTCAAAGAGGTAAAGGTTTAATTGGCTGCTGTCAGGAAGCTAGGGCAATTTGATGATTGGGTACCTTAATTTTTTTTTAAAGATTTATTTATTTATTTATTTACTTTTATCCTTTTTTACCACCCCCCCCCCATTTTTGCTGTTTTTGTGTCCATTTGTTGGGCAATTCTCGGTGTCTGTTTTCTGCCCTCTCTTCTCCTCCTTCTCCTCCTGTCTTCACCGGGATTCTGTCCTTGGAACCTCCAATGTGGGAGAGAGGCATCCTACCGCCTGTGCCACCTTAGTTCCTGGTTTTTCGGTGCGTCTCATGTTGGCTCTCCCTTGTGTCACTCTCCTGTTACGTCATCATCTTGCTGTGTGGCTTGGCGGGGCCTGACATCGCACTCACATGCGAGGCCTGGGGCTCACCCTCTCACGGGGCCTAGCGGCCCGCACATCTTCTATATTTTTCTTCTTTAAAATTTTTACCAGGAGGTCCTGGGGGTCGAACTCAGGTCCCTCCATATGGGAGACGGACGCCATTTGAGCCACATCCGCCCCCCTGCTATATCTCTTAAGGTTGAACAAAGATACCTAGAATTATAGTCTTTTCCCATACAGGATGATCATATAATAAATCAGGCTTAGTTTATCACCAGCATTTTAAAAACCAGACCTAGGGAGTAAAACTAGGTCTGGGGACACATGCATGGTTTCTAATATAGTGAATGTTTAGCCTACCCTGATTATCACAAAATCAGGACAGTGAGAATATTTGCAAGGGTACCTTGATTTTATCTAGGAGTTAGGAACAATGAAATGGGGCTAGAGTTATCATTGGAGAAGAAGCAGTAGTCACTCATGTTAGCTGAGATGGTGGGGTAGTTATTCATTCTATGGTTGCATAACGTCTTGGTTTATAGCTCTGTTCAGGCATGATTATGAGGGTAATGGATATATTTACTGTCTTGACTAAGGTAATTGTTTCACAAGTATATATATGTCAAAATTTATCAAATTGTGCACTTTAAATGTATACAGTTTATTATGTCAATTATATCTCAATAAAGCTGCTAAAACTAAAAGCAATACAACAGATATAGCTCTGTCCAGGCTCTTGCTACTGTCTTGTTCCATTGGAGTTATAGGGAGTTCTCATCTCATGTTGATAATCTGCGAAATTTTAATGTGCAACAAAGGCATACCATGCCCTTGGTTGAAGCAACTGGGCCTGCTGCCAGCTGTAAGCTCTTGTGTTGCTTTTATTTTCAGTGGCTTTATTAGGTATAACTGAAATTGAAGAGCACAATTTGATAAATTTTTACATATATACACTTGTGAATCCATCACTTCAGTCAAGACAGTGAACATATCTCTTATCCTCAAAAGTTTCCTCATGTTCCTTTGTAATTCTTACCCCTCACCATCTCTCCACCTATCCATGAGCAAACATTGGTCTGATTCCTGTCACCATAGAATAGTTTGAATTTTATCAATTTTATAATTTGAATCATATGATATGTTTTGTCAGACTTCTTTCACTAACCATAATTATTTTGAGATTCACCCATATCATGTATCAATAGAAAACTCCATTTAATTGCAGAATAGCATTCCTTTGTAGGTATATACCACAATTTGTCTATTCACCTATTGATGAACATTTTAGTTATATCCAGTTTTTGGCTATTAGAAATAAAGTTGTTCTGAACATTCATGTGCAGGTCTTTGCACAGACATATGCTTTCATTTCCCTTGGGTAGATTGGGTAAAGGAGTGGGATGTTTAGTTGTTTGTAGAACTTTTTATGAAACTCCAGGTGTTCTTTTTCAACTTTTTGAGTTTTGTGTAAGGTTTCAAGTGTTTTTAAAGAAAGTGTTCCAGTACTGGTAGGGGTGGGGTGGGAAGGGATGATATTTGAAAACTGCACTTCAAGCTAAACTTTTTTGTTTATAGATGAGGTATCTGAGACCATAAAGAATTTATGAATGTCAATAAGCTGGTATCAATCCAGCACTAAATCTCTGGCCACCTCTCTTTAATACTGAGGTCTTGTTGGGGCTCCAGGATGACTATTCCTTCCTCTGTAGAAAAAAGGAAACTCAAAGATCAAATCGTAGTAATTATATTTATATTCCAGGTGGCTTCACGGTACAATCACTATGCTATGATTGATTTTATTTCAAAATGTCTCTCCATCCATTATCTTTGTCATTATCCTAGGTCACATCTCCATCACTTTGTGTCTAAATTTCTGTAATATCGTTCTTCCCTGGCTCTAAGCTCTCCCCATTCCATTGTTCTCTATGTACTGATGACGGATTAATTTCCATTCGCTGGTTTCCTATTTCTTACTCTGTTGAATTCAATCTCCTCTCTCTGGTTTTGAATGCCACCTCTCACCTGAAATCACTGATCATGCTAGTCTTGGGCTTATCTACCCTCAATTCTCCTTAATCGTCCCAGTGCCCTAAAACATGGTGTATTCATTGTCACATCTATGATTTCATTCCTTACATGTGCTCTGAAACATATTTAAACATGAAATAAATAGAAACCTTTTCACTTGTTAAACAATAATGAATTATTATAAATTAAATATAAACAAAACTACAAGATAAGGAAGTAAATTAAAACTGTTACCTCAATATGATCAAGGCTGTTTTCCCAAAACTAAGTTGACGATGTTGGTTTTAATAAAAATTGACAGCTATATTTGAATGTTTCATTTTCTTTTGTTGACTCAAGTCTTTTGATATTGAGAATGATGTGCCATCTTATGTCTCATTGCTATTTTTACTGATGCAATTTTTCAATCTTAACACTGTTCTAATTTTAACTCACCAATCCCTTATTTTTATGGCATGGTCAATTTAATATAGCACTTCAAAATTCAATACTGAAAAAATTAAAATTATGTTATTGCAAATTTACTAATTATTTTTTGTATTTTACTATATACAAAAAAGTGATTGCACAATGAATTCTTTGGTATTGTGAATACAGTCCAAACTGCTATAGCTCTTACTCCATTTATGATGAGACTTAATGTTTCAAGAACAATCTGATGACTCAATTCTCCATTTGAACCACTGTAAAAAGTTCTTCATGTAGCCTGTACTAATATACTTGGCCTTCACTTGTGAATATGATCATAAACAATCTTGGTTACTGGAATTGTTTGTCAGTACTTGGTGAAGAAGTGGTTATCCAGATGATCAAGATTGTCTCTCTATATATTTTTAGATTGACATTGAATTGAAGTTTTAAAAGTTTTTTAAAAATCTTACTTTCTGATCCCTATAAATGTGTCTAAGCAGCAATAGAAGTCTGGAAACCATAGGTTAAAACATGATGACCCAGTATTGCATTACATAATATAGTTGAGAAACAAAAAGGTATTTTGCCAAAATCACTTCACTGCTGAATCCTGTATTTTATGCTTGATAGTTCTGTAAACCCACAACTTTTCTAATAAAGGAAAATTTAAAAAAACTAAAAAAAAAAAAAAAAAGAACAGCAGACAATAGAGATGTAGGATAAAGCTTCCTCTACTCCCAGGTCTTTCTCTCTAGTTCTTCTACCAGGTAGCTAAGCTATCAAATAAATTTAAGCATATGGTGAATTTATTTTTCCATTTATCCATGTATAGCATTTATCTGTCCATTTTCCATTTATAACAGTTAGTTATATTTATCACAAGTGATTCAAATGCAAAGAAATATGACTATGTTATTCCAAAGGTTTTGTTTGCTTTCTCTGCAGATAATAACATCCACTGTGTTCAGCAGTCCTTGAGAATGTGATTCTTGGTTCAAAGCAACAAATGAGAGGCTGAAAAAACTTTGGTAATTACACTATTTATATAATTCTATGAGAAACCACCCATTTAATAAATAAAATGAAATTATGAGGCAGAGTAGAGTGTCCAAGTGAGCAAATACAACAAGAAATAGAGAAAAAAGTGGTATATGAAAAGAAAATGAGAAATACCCTCAGAGAGAGAAAATGAGAAATAAAGTTAAGATACCAACCTGAAAGAAAGATGAATATTCTCTTTTGGAGTCAGTGGAAATATTTCATTTAGTGAAAACAATATCAATTTTAATATTCTTAAATAATAACTTTGATACACGAAGTCCTTTATGAATGCTAATTATAGAATTTTCATTGGTAAATAGTCAATAATAGAGTTTATAATATTCAATTAAAATTCATTGAGGTCAAAGTAATGGTGGTTCACTTTGTTGATAAAGGGCATATTTTATTACTCAGTACCTTTTTTATTTTTTCTGAACCACAGGCTTTATTCAGATCTTACCAGCTTTTCTGTTAAAGGTCTTTTTTCTGTTACACAATTCACTCCAGAATGCCATATTCTATTTAATCATCATTTCTCCTTAGTCTCTTCTGGCCTATGACAATTTCAAAGTGTTTCCTTATTTTTATAACCTTGACAGTTTTGAGGAGTAGTGATCAGCACTTTTGCAGAACATTCCTGAATTTTGGTTTCTCCCAGTGAAAACATCCCTGAATTTGATGTTTTCCCCATGATTAGACTGGGCTTATTAGTTTTGGGGAAGAATATCACAGACATGGTATGCTTTTCTCATTACATCATTTCAGGATATATAAGGGAAGACATGATGCTAATATGACTAATAACTGGTTCTGCTAACTTAGATCCCTTGCTTAATGTACTGTTGCTATAAAGTTATTATTGTTCCCTTTTCTATACTTTATTTTATGCAAATGAGTCAGAAAGGCCAGCTTACATTCAGCAGGGTAAGGAAATGAGGAAGAAGAATTAAACTCCACCTACTGAAGGGGGAACAGCTATATATAGTATTTAGAATTCTTGTTTAGGGAAGATTTAGTTCTTCAACATTTATTTATTCAATAATGTACATATATCAGTATGAACTTAACTATATTTATTCTATAGTTTGGGTCTAATCTGATACTATGTTACTTATATTGTTGCTTGAACTATTCCAGCATTGGGAGCTTTTTTAATTGGCTCCTTTGTCCATTTCACATTCCCCCATTCTTCACACTCCTTTAATTTCCAGTACTACAAGATGTTCCAGGTTCAACTTGTATATTCCCTGCTGCAGCCCTAGAATCAGCCAATTCTACCAGGAGCCCTGGTTCCTTTTATTGAAAAATTATATTTAAAAACCAAGGACTTGGCTTTGGGTGTACTTGTTACTGGGGTGTAATTGCTTCTAGACCCTCTCAGTAGACAGAGCTAGAAAATGGATGCATGTATACTAATCCATATATGCAAATATATCAATAATTGTTTCTGTATTTATCCATCTGTATCTATATTAAGCTAAACATGAGTTCATATTCCATCTCCAACTCTAATCCAGTACCACAAGGGTTCATTCTAGCCTTCCCTCTTGCTTCTCCATTACTTCCTTCTCCAACAGTGAAAAAACTTGACTCCAGCCATTCACTATTCATTATTTATTTGTTCAAACTCTGTATACATGTAAAGTGGTTTGAGAATTGTTAACCCAAACTCTTGTGAAAAACAAATTTACCATCTAAATACAGTGTTTATGTACTGATTCGTTTGTCTTTTGCCTTATAGTTTCCAGTCAAAACATCATTTCCCAAAGTAACTTAGGTCAGCTTTCCCATCTCCTTCAGTGAGATTATGTCATGTATTTGCAATACAATTATATTCGTTTATCAGAGAATAGATTCCAGCATTAAAATTCATTCTTTGTATTGACTATTTCTACCGGTTTTGACAAATGCATAAAGACATGTATCCACCATGTCATATGCTACATACTTACAGTTTCATCATCTTTAAAACTCCTCTATGTGTCTTCTTTTTAATCAATCACCCTCACTCACCCAACTCCTGGCAACCACTGATCTGTTTTCTGTCCCTATAGTTTTCTATTTTCCAGAAAGTCATTTAACTGGAATAACATAATATGTAGAATTTTGGGTCTGGCTTTTTTCACTTAGCAAAATTCACTTAAGATGCATCCATGTTGCTTTGTAAACCAATAGCTTGTTCCTTTTTTTGCAGAATACTATTCCATTGTATGGATGTACCATAATTTATTTATTCATTCACCTTCTGGATGACATCTTAATTGGTTCCAGTTTAGGACAATTATGAATAAAGCTGCTATAAACATGTGTTTTGTGTGAAAATAAGTTTACAATTCACCTGGGTAAACATCTAGCAGTGTTATTGCTGGGTCATATAGTAAGTGTATATTTAATTGTATTAGAAACTGCCAAACTTCCTTCCAAATTGGCTGTACCATTTTGTATACTCACCAGCAATGAATAAGTGTTCCCATTGTTCCACATCACCACCATCATTTGGTGTTGTTGGTTTTCATTGGATTTTTTTTTTTATTTATTTTTATTGTGGGTAAAAATCAAAATTCTCACAATACATACAAACATTTGCAAAATGATATATAAATATATATGCATATATGTGTATTTGCTTAAAAAAATGTTATTTATATATATATATATATATATATATATATATATATATATATATATATATATATATATATATATACATATATTTTAAGAGGTGCTTAGATTACCCAAAATATTACACGGAACCATTCTAATAGGAATATTTTAATCGGCTTCTCCCAGTGACAAATGAAGTTGAACAATTTTTCATATGTTTACTTGCCTTCCCAAATATCATTTTAAAGTGAAGTGCCTCCACTTCAAATCTTCTTCCCAATTTTCATTGAGTGTTTGTTTTCTTATTGTTGCATTTTAAGTCATTTATAGTATATTTTAAAACTCATCACCAAACTCAAAATAGAGTAAAATTTACCCTTTGTTATCTTCTATAAATTTGATAGTTTTATGCTTTATATTGAGGTCTGAGATCCATTTTGAATTAATTTTTGTATATATAAACCCTGGAAAAAATGAGAGGTAACCAGAGGAGAACTCTGAAAGATGATAAGAAGAAGGCAAACTAGTGTGGGACCCCAGGACTGGAGAAACAAAAAAAGTGACAAGAAATCTTATGTCTGTATATCCAGCTGAAGAGGGCAACCAGGACCCAGCATTTTCCAACCACCAAACTAGGAAAAGAAGGTAGTTCCAGATAGAACTGGAGTCTTTCCAACATCACCAAGTGAGATCATACAAGGGGAACTTAATGGGAGGCTTGTTAACAATTAGCAGCCAGGAAAAGTGTTCTCCTTCCCTACCAGGAATAAGACTCCCTTTTTACACTAAGAGTTACTAAATTACATGGACAGAAAAGACAAAAGACACCTTGCCACAACAAGTGGAGGACAGCCAGGAAGCATTGGCAGGGAGAGTCTGCTTCAACAACTGTCCAGTCTAGGAGTCATTCTCTGTTCCATATAAACAGTTAGGACCCTGCAACAACAAACATCCATCCAGGGAAGCCTTTTCTTGTGTCCATGAACAGGTATACAACTGGTTGGGCAGGTAAATCCTGCAGTGACATTCAGCTCCATGTAACTCTGCCTGGACAGCCTCTTTCTTTCCATGGGCCTGTGACTCTCCTCCTTGGTCTATAGACAATGAACTGGCTAGGTGGGTTGGAACACTTGCAAAAAAATCCCACCACAACAAGCACCTGGACTAGGAACACCCTTGTACTTTTGTCCTGAGTTTACCTTCCCCCACTGATGGATATCTAACAGCTAGTCCTTGAGAAACTCCACCCCTTAAGCAATAATGGCAGGGGCTAATAGGAGCTCCAGTGGCACAAGACAAACAAGACCAAAATAACACAAAAAGCCTCCAAAAATTAAACTGCCATTGGTAAA
This sequence comes from Tolypeutes matacus, assembly GCA_026826555.1. Taxonomy (NCBI): domain Eukaryota; kingdom Metazoa; phylum Chordata; class Mammalia; order Cingulata; family Chlamyphoridae; genus Tolypeutes; species Tolypeutes matacus. The sequence goes on along the minus strand of JAKSZT010054419.1, from coordinate 2,065,549 downwards.
CATCCCACAAAAGTAGGCCAAGACCTACTTGTTAGCCCTAAACAGAGTGACTGCCTGGAAAAATGAAATATTTATGTAGGATCTGGAGTCTCCTAACATGATAGACAAAATGTTCAGGATACAATGGATAATCAAACATAACAAGAACAAAGAAAATCAAACTTGAATGAGAAAATACAATGAACTGGTGGTAACACTGAGATAAATAAGATTCTGGTATTTCTGGCAAGAATTGAAAAATCCTTGCCAGGAATAAAAACACTTCAATAATCAATTATCTCAAAACAACTGAAAAACAAGAAATCCAAACAAAGCAATGGAAATCATAAAAAAAAGAACCAAACAAATAATAGAAATGAAAAATTAAATAAATAAGTAAATAGCTGGATTCAATAATAGAGAAGAAATGACAAAGGATAGAATCAATGAACTTGAGGAGAGATCAATAGAATTAACTCAATCTGAAAAAAAGAGAGAAGAGGAAAGAGACTGGAAAAAATAGAACCTCAGAAATCTGTGGGTCAATAGCAAAAGAGCCAACTTTCATATCATCAAACACCCAGAAGGAGAGGAGAAAGACAGTGGGACCAAAATATTATTTGAAGATAGTAGGCTTAAAATTTCCCAAATTTGGAAAAAAGACACAAAATCAGAAACTTAGTGAATTACAAAAAGGATAAACAATTAACATTCTGAAAACTAAAGAAAAATCATTAAGAAATGATGCAGTACCTATAGAAGAACAGTGATTCAAATAACTGTAGAGTTTTCAACTGAAGCTGAAGAGGCCAGGAATAAGTGTCATGGCATTTTTCAATTGTTGAAAGAAAATCAACCATAAATTCTATCCTTCAGGAATGAAGGGGCAACATAGACAGCCTCTGATGAAGAAAAGTTAAAAGAATTTGTTTCTAGCTGACCAGCATTTAAAGACTAGATAAGGGATGTTCTTCCAAGAGAAAGGAAATGAAAAATGAAGGAATCTTGAAGCATCAAGAAGGAAAAAAGAATAATGGAAAAAGGTGAAATATGGGTTCATACAATAGACTATTTTTCCCTCAACAATTTTACACATGATATTTTATGATTGCAACAAAAACTATAACACCATCTGATATTCAATGCAAAGATGTTTATAATTGAAGAAGGTAAACGGAACTAAATGGACATGAGGTTTCAAAATTTCACTTGATGGTGTTATGGTAAGGTGGCATGGAGTAGGTAGGCAGAGCTCAGCTATCTTGCAAAAACAAGGAGTAGGGACAGAAATTGTCTGAGGAATGGATTTGGAGATCTGCAGATCAGGAAAATGCTGTTCACATCATCCAAAAGGGAGTTGGATGGTGAGATGAAGAGGCCAAAAAGAAAACTGTGAGTTACCAGCCCCTGTGGCTGGGAATGTCACCCACCCCCCACCCTTGAGGTGAGCAGCCTCAGTAAAACCAATGGCTGACAGTGGCCAACTGAGAAGGAAATGGGCATATTCATCTAAAAAGAGAGAGAATGCAACAAAGGGCTGAGTATGGTTTCTATTCAGCGGGTTTAAGCAACAGGGCCCAACCCAGAATTGAATCATGGCTTTAGCCAGCTCAGAAATCCAAGTCAGTAGGAGCTGAAAGAATCACCTCCATGAAAATATTTGCTGTACACCTCCATCTTCAGGTAGGCCAGGAAAGTGAGGAAAACAAGACTTTTTGAACTCTTTCTTGTCCCTATCTTCAAGCCCCCTGGGATCTTGTCTGCACCATAATAGAGGGTTCCTGTCACTGTTTTGATAGCTTTAACAGGGCAATTTTAAAGAATAAGTTGAACCAAAAACATAAACAGGGCAATTTTAAAGAATAAGTTGGACCAAAAATCAAAGAAGAGCCAAGAAACAAAAACCACTATGCAAGAGAAATAAATTGACCATCAGAGTAAACTCACTAACATAATAAGATACCTAGACATCAGCAAACAATTACAAGTTATACTAAGAAACAGGAAGATATGGTCCAGCCAAGGGAACAAGTAAATGTCTTGATGAGACTCAGGATGTAAAACAGCTAATCAGTGATGTTCACACAAATCTCCTAAATCAAATCAAGGAGTTGAAAGCAAATATGGAAACAGATAAAGGGTACTAAGAAGACACAAGGGGAAGATAAAAAAGAATGTGAAAGGGTCGGATGTGGCTCAACTGGTTGGGCATCCGTCTCCCATATGGAGGGACCCGGGTTCGATCCCTGGGACCTCCCGGTTAAAAAAAAAAAAAACAATGTGAAAGATTGTAAAGAAACTTAACAGAGCTCAAGGGAATGAAAGACACAAAGGATGACAATAAAAATACATTAGAGGCATATAAGAGATGATTTTAGTTGGCCAAGGGACAAATAAGCAAAAAACTGCCAGACAAGAATTCTTTATCTGGCAAAACTGTTCTTCAGACATGAGAATGAGTTTAAAGTCTTCACAGATAAACAAAAACTGAGAGAGTATGTCACCAGGGGACCAGATTTTAAAAAGATACTAAAAGAATTGCTGCAGCCTGAAAGGGAAAGACAGGAGAGAGTGGCTTGGAGAAGAATGTAGAAATGAAGATTAATAGAAAGCATAATTAAAAGGGTAAAAAGATAGACAATAATAAGATATGACAACCGAAAACCAAGTGGATGAAGTAAGTAATGCCTTTTGAGTTATAATATTGAATGTTAATGGATTGAACTCCCCAATCAAAAGACACAGACTGGAAGAACGGATAAAAAAATATATGAGCCAACTATATGCTATCTACAAGAGACTCAGCTTATTCACAAGGACACAAATAGGCTGAAAGTGAAAGATTGGCAAAAGATATTCCACAAAAAGTGTAATGATAAAAGAGTTGGAGTAGTTACTCTAATATTGGACAAAATAGACTTTAAATACAAAATTTTCATACTAGATAAAGAAGATGATTATATATGAATAAAAGGGGATATTTACCAAGAAGAAATAACAATAATAAATATTTACATACCTAACTTGGTGCCCCAAATATATGAGGAAACACTGGAAAAACTGAAGGGAGAAATAGATGTCTCTATAATAACAGGTGGAGATTTCAACACACCATTCACATCATTGGATAGAATATCTTGACAGAGGATCAATAAGAAACAGAAAACTTAAATAATACAATAAATGAGCTAGACCTAACAGACCATATATAGAACAGTACACCCCCAAACAGCAGTATATACATTCTTCTCAAGCACTCATGGCTCTTTCTCCAGGATAGACCATATGTTAATTCACAGAACAGTTTTCAATAGATTTTAAAAGATTGAAATTATACAAAGCACTTTCTCTAATCATGATAGAATGAAGCTGGAAATCAATAATAGATGGAAGAGGGGAAAATTCACAAATATATGGAGAGTAAACAACACACTCTTAAATAATCAGTGGATCAACATATCAAAACCTATGAGAGGCAAGCGGATGTGGCTAAAAAAGTTGAGCACTTGCTTCCGACATTGGAAGTCCCAGGTTCAGTTCATGGTGCCTCCTAAAAAAAACAAAAAAACAACAAGCAAACAAATGAAAAAACCAACTCAGGGGAGCTGATGTGGCTCAGTGGTTGAGTACTGGCTTCCCACATATGAGGTCCTGGATTCAATCCCTGGCCCTAGTACCTCAAGGAAAAAAAAACAAAAAAACCTATGGGATGTAGCAAAGACATTGCTGAAAAGGAAATTTATAACCCTCAATGCATAAATCAAAAAGAAGAAAGAGCTAAAATCAAAGACCTAACTGCACACCTGGAGGTACTAGAAAAAGAACAGCAAACTGTTCCCAAAGCAAACAGAAGGAAAGAAATAACCAAGATCAGAGCAGAAATAAATGGAGAACAACAACAACAACAACAAAAACAATAGAGAGAATTAACAAAACCATAAGTTGATTCTTTGAGAAGATTAATAAAATCGACAAAAACTTAGCTAGACTGACAAAGAAAAAGAAAGATAAAGTACAAATAAATTAAATCAGAAATGAGAGGAGGGTATAACTACTGACCCAACAGACATAAAACAGATTGTAAAAGAAGACTATGAACAACAAATGGCCACCAAACTAGACAATTTAGACGAGATGGACACATTTCTAGAAACACTCAAACATCCTACACTGACCCTAAAAAAAATAGAAGACTTCAACAAACCAATCACAAGTAAAGAAATTGAAACAGTCATCAAAAATGTAGCAAAAATGAAAAGCCCAGGACCAGACAGCTTCACAAGAGAATTCTACCAATCATTCAAAGAAGATTTATACCATCTTGCTCAAACTTTTCCAAAAAAATTGAACAAGAGAGAACACTGAAAACTCATTCTATTAGGCTAATATTACCCTAATACCAAGATACTATTAAAAAGGAAAATTAAAGACTAATTTCTCCAATGAATTAGATGCAAAAATCCTCAACAAAATAATTGCTAACCTAATCCAAAAGTACATTAAAAGAATAATATATCATGATCAAGTGGGTTTTATCCCAGGTATGCAAGCATGGTTCTACTTAAGAAAATCAATCAGTGTAATACACCACATTAATAAACTGAAGAAGAAAAATCACATGATCATCTTGATTGGTGCAGAAAAAGCATTTGATAAAATACAGTGTTCTTCTTGATGTAAACACTATGAAAGATAGGAATAGAAGGAAATTTTCTCAACATGATAAAGGGCATATATGAAAAATCCACAGTTAACATTGTACTCAGTGATGAAAGACTGAAAATTTTCCTGCTGAGGTTGGGAACAAGACAAGGATACCCACTGTTATGACTGTTATTCAATATTGTGCTAGAAGTTTTATCTAGAGGAATTAGGCAAGAACAATAAATAAAATGCACCCAGTAGAAGTATAAGTAGTAAAACTCTGCTATTCACTAATGATATGATCCCAATAAATGAGTTCAGCAAAGTGGCGGGATACAAGATTAATATGTAAAAATCAGTAGTGTTCCTTTGCACTACTTATAAGCATTCTGAGGAGGAAGTTAGGGAAAAAAATCCATTTACAGTAGAACAACTAAGATATCAAATATTTAGGAATAAACTTAACCAAGGACATCAAGGATCTGTATTGAGAAAAATATAAAACATTGCTAACATAAATCAAAGATAATCTGTACAATCAATGTTCATGGGTTAGAAGACTAAATATCATTAAGATGTCAATTTTACCCCAATTGATTTAAAGCTTTAACACAAGCCTAATAAATCTTCCAACAGCATTCTTTGCAGAAATGGAAAATCCAATTGTCAAATTTATTTGGAAGGGTACGGGCCCTTGAATAGCTAAAAAATATTTTTAAAAAGAAAAATGAAGTTGGAGGATTGTCACTTTCCTGACTTTAATGCATATTACTTAGAAAATAGTGAAAGAAAGAAAAAAAAAAAAAAACAGCCTGGAGCTGGCATAAAGATAGACATATTGACTAATGGAATTGAATTGAGAGCTCAGAAATAGACTATCACATTTATGGTCAAGTGATTTTTAATAAGGCTTTCAAACTCACCCAGCTGGCTCAGAAAAGTCTATTCAACAAATGGTACTGGGAGAACTGGATATCCATAACCAAAAGAAAGAAAAAGGACCCCTATCTCACATCTTATACAAAAATTAACTCAAAATGGATCAAAGACCTATATAAAAACTAGAACCATGAACTCCTAGAAGAAAATGTAGGGAAACACCTTCAAGATCTTGTAGTAGGTGTTGGTTTCTTAAACCTTATACACAAAGAATAAGCAATAAAAGAAAGAATATCTATATTGGACCTCCTCAAAATTAAACACTTTTGTGCTTCAAATGACTTTGTCAAAAAGGAGAAAAGGCAGCCTACTCATTGGTAAAAATACTTGGAAACCACATATCCAATAAGGGTTTGATTTCCATGTTATATAAAGAGTTCATACACCTCAATGATAAAAAAATAAGCAACCCAGTTTTAAAAATGGGCAAAAGACTTGAAACAGACATTTTCCGAAGAGGACATACAAATGGCCAGAGAGCACATGAAAAGATGCTCAACATCATTAGCTATTATGGAAATGCCAATCAAAACTAAAATGAGATATCTTTTCATGCCTTACAGAATGGCCATTATTTCAAAAACAGAAAACTACAACTGCTGGAGAAGATGTGGAAAAATACTCCTTTACTGTTGGTGGGAATGTAAAACGGTGCAGCCTCTGTGGAAGACAGTTTGGCAGTTCTTCAGCAAGCTAAATATAGATCTGCCTTATGGTCCAGCAATTCTGCAACTAGGAATATATTCAGAACAGCTACAAACAGGGACACAGATATTTGCACACTGATGTTCATAGTCGCATTATTCGCAATTGCTTAACTATGGTAATAACCCAAGCGTCATTCAACCGATGAATGGATAAAGAAAATGTGGTATATACATAGGATGAAATACTATTCAGCTATAAGAAGAAATGTAGTTGGGATGCATATAACAACATGGATGAACCTTGAGAACATTATGTTGAGTGAAATAAGCCAGACACAAAAGGACAAATATTGTACAGTCTCACTAATATGAACTAAATACAATGAGTAAATTCATGGAGGTAAACTCTAGATTGTAGGTTACTAGGAGATAGAATGTGGGTTGAGAAGGGGAAGCTGATGCTGAATGTATGTATAATTTTTAATAAGGTTGATTGTAAATGTGTGGAAATGGATAGAGTTGCTGGTAACACATTATAATGAGTATAACTAACACTGCTGATTTATGAATGTGACTGTGGCTGAAAGGGGTAGTCTAGGGATGTAATTGTCAATTGAAAGAAAGCTATACCAGGGGTTCTTAACCTTTTTTGTTCCACAGACCCCTTTGTCAGTCAAATGAAAACCATGGACCCCTTACTAAGTCCACACTATACTGTGTATTATTTACTAAATATATCACACCTGCACCAACACGTCCCCACAAGAATAATGTTTATTTAAATTTCAGTTCACGCTCATGGACCCCTTGTCAAGAACCCCTGAGCTCGAGGATAACATAGGGATTGTATAACAGTAATTTGGGTGGTAGATGAGGATTGTGGTTAATAGTACAAATGCAAGAATGTTCTTCTATTACCAGGTGTTAAATATATGGTGATACATGGGAAAAAAATACAAGTAATGTAACTTTTGGACTACAGTTAATAGAAATATTGTAATATTTTTTACAGCTATGGTAAAAAAGATACAGTATTAATTCGAAAAATCAACATGGTTTAAAGATTTTTTTATACATTGTTGGTTGCTCTTTCCTGATGTTTTCTTCAGGACTTTTGTATCTAAGTTCATGGGAGATATTGGTTTACAGATTGTTGCTTTTATTAATTTTTGGGCACTCTTCTTGTCTGGATTTTGTATCAGGGTAGTACTAGTCTCATAAAATTAGTTGGGAAGTGTTCCCTCATATTCTACTTTTTGAAAGAGATTGATATGGGATTTTTCCTTTAAGAATAAAGAAATGTTCTAAAATTTACTGAGGTGGTGACATCAAAACGCTCTGATAAAACTGAGAGCCACTAAATGTACACATTGGATGAACTGTTCAAGGCAAGAGAACATATAGCACAATGAGTCCTGAGATGGATGACGGGCTGTGGTTAACAGTACAAATATGAGAACAATCTTTCACAAACTATAACAACATAAACAAATGGGATTTATTCCATGTATGCAAGGTTGGTAAAACATTATAAAATTAATCAATTTAATCTACCATACAAAAAACCTGAAGAAGAATGACCATAGCAATTGACACAGAAAAGTATTTGAAAAAATCCAACACCCATTCATGACAAAAAAAAAAAAAAAAAAAAAAAAAAAAACCAAAACTCTCAGCAAGTTAAGAGAGAGGAATTATCTTACCTTAACTTGATAAAGAGCATCGACCAACAAACCTGCAGATAACATCATACTTAGTGGTAAAAGGTTTAATGTGTTTCCTCTAAGGTCAGGAACAAGGGAAGGATGTCCTTCTCTCAACACCTTTACTCAACATAGTACTGACAAATCTAGTCACTTCAGTAAGGCAAGAAAATAAATAAAAGGTATACAGATTGGAAAGGAAGAAATTAAACTATCTATTTGCAAATGACATCATTGTTTATGTAAAAAAAAAATCCCAAGGAATCTACCAAAAAATTCCTAGAATGAATACATGAGTTAAGCAAGCTTGCAGGATACAAGGAAAACACACAAAAGTCAGTCGTAGTTCTATACTCCCAATGAACATGAGGAAACCAAAATCAAAAACACAATTCCATTTACAATCACTTGAAAGAAAATGAAACTTGGATGCACACTTAAAAACACATGTACAAGATCTGTATGCTGAAAATTACAAAATGATGATGAAATAAATAAAACCGAAGTAAATGGAGAGATATACTGTGTTCTTGGACAAGAAGACTCAACATAGTAAAGATGGCAATTCTCCCCAAATTGATCTATAGGTGTAATGCAATTCTTATCAAAATCCCAGGAAAGTTTGTTGTAGACATAGACACGATTATTATATAATTTACATGGAAGGCACAAACCCTAGAATAGCTAAGTCAACGTTGACAAAGGAGAATAAACTGGGAGGCATCACTACCAGAAATTGAGGCTTCAGTATTATAGCTTCAGTAATCAAGACAGTGTAGTCTTGGTGTAAGGATAGACACAGACAGAATAGAGAACTTAGAAATAGACCCTCACAAATATGGTCAACTGGTTTTTGGCAAAAGTAATTCAATGGAGAAAGGATTACCTTTTAAAGAAATGGTGCTGGTGCATTTAAATATCTATAGTTGAAAAAAAAATGAACCTCTACCTAAACCTCACACCTTATACCAAAATTAACTCAAAATTGATCATGGCTTAAATGTGAACTGTAAATCTACAAAGATTTTAGAATTAAAAGTTGGGATACAATCTTTAGGATCCAGATGTAGACAAAGCACAATCCATAAATGGAAAAATTGATAAAATGTACCTTATCAAAAATAAAACTTTTGCTCTGTGAAAGCCCATGTGCAGAGGATGAAAAGAGAAGCTATAGAATGGGAGAAAATATTTGCAAGCCTCATGTTTGACAAAGGACAATTATCTAGAATATTAAAAACTCTCAAAACTCAACAGTAAAAAAAAATCCAATTAGAAAATGGGCAAAAAAATATGAAGAGACATTTGACCACAGAGGATATACAGATGGCAAATAAGCACATGAAAAGATGCTCAACATCATTATCCACCAATGTAAATTAAGACCGAATTATCCAAGCTATGCAAATGCAAATTAAGGCCACAATGAGATATCACTATGCATTTATCAATATGGTTAGAATAAAAAATAGAGACAACACCAACTCTGGCAAGCATGAGAAGAACCTGGATCAAGAAATGAAAATTTATGCTCACACAAAATGCTGTATATGACTATTCAGACAGCTTTATTCATAAAAGGCAAATCTGGAATCAGCCTAGATGTCTTCCAACAGGTGAACCATTAAATAAGCTGTGATACATCAATTTCATGGACTACTCCTCAGTAATAAAAAAGGAATAAACTATTGATACACCTATCAACTCAGAAGAAGCTCTAGAAAATTAGGGGCGAGTGAAAAAAGCAGTCATAAGTGGTTACATACAGTATGGTTTCATATGTATAGCATTCTCAAAATGACAAAAATTGTGGAAATGGAGAACATGTTAGTGCCTGCCAAGTTTTATGTTTGGGGGAGATGAGAGATGTAGCTGTGATTATAAAAGGACACCACAAAAGATCGTTTTGGTGATCGAATTGTTCTGTATCTTGAATATGGTAGAGATACCTGGAACTATAGAAGTGATTAAATTGTACAGAACTAAATACACTCACATACACAAATGTATAAAAGTAAAACTGGGGAAATCTCAATATTCTGGTTGTGATATTTTTCTATAGTTTTGCAAAATATTACCATGTAAATATTTTTTACCATGTAAATGGGTAAAGGGCACAAGGGATCTCTCTGTGTTATTTCTTAGAACTGTGTATGAATCTACAATTATCTCAATAATAATCTAAATTGAAAAATTAGTTGATTATATTTTTGTGGTTCTATTTCTGAGCTCTCTATCTCTTCCACTGATCTATGTGACTACCCTTTTGCTAATACCACACTGTATTGATGGCTATAGCTTTATATTAAGTTCTAAAGCTGTCATGGTTTTGAAAAGCTAATTAAATCCCCAAAATAACTTTGTCTTTTTTCTGAGGTAATTAATCCATCACTTAGAAATATGGCAAACACACAAAATTACCATAATGGCAGAGTATTTCCGTCTTTCAATCCTGATTATTTCTTTTGTATGTAAGCATTTAAATTAATGTTGATATTAATTTTGACATTATCATAATGTTTCTATTTTTGTTGCTTTAAAACTGGGGTAAGAGCTATGGACTAGAGTGGACTTACTAGTATTCTACTATAGACATATTGTGATTCTAGCAATGGAAGAAATTACAACATTGATGTGGAGCCAGTGGCTACTGAGGCTCTGGGGTCAGGGAAAGGGAAAAACAGTTGTCATACAAGGTCTTTTTCGGGACTTGGGAATCATCCTGAGTGACGTTGCAATGACAGATAAAGGCCATTTTATATCACCACATAACATGCAGAACTGTGTGGGAAAGAGTAGACTACAATGTGAACTATGGTCCATGCTTAGTGGCAAAGCCCCAGGATGTGTTTATCAATTGCAATGAATGTGCCACACTAATGAAGGATATTCATGTGGGAGGGTGTGGAAGGTGGGGCATATGGGAATCCCTATATTGTTTGTGTAACATTTATGTAATCTAAGTATCTTTTAAAAATAAAAAAAAAGAAAAAAGAAAAACATGTTTTAGTACATTTTAAGACAAGCATTGCTGATTGTTATTCTTTCTTATGTTTTTTCAATTGCTCTTTCCTATTTGGTCTTCCAACTAAACTTTAAAACCTTTGTGCCAATTTACAAAGATAAGAGATTGTGTTAAACCTTTGGTAAGAATGGCAAACTCTAAAGCATTTAATTTTCTCATTCAGCAATATGGTATGTTGCTCCATTTTTTTCCCCAATACTTTCTACTGTGAAGTAAATATTCAGACTTACAGAGAATCTGCATTTTCTTGTTAGAGCTGTGACTATATGGTTATATGCTGTTTGATACTATTATTCATTTAATCTTTTACCTTTAATAATATTTCTGGTATATATGAAGGTGACTTATTTATCTTTATTCTGACATTTTATGGAACTTTAATTCTAAAAGGTTTTCAGTTGATTTTCGTAAGTATGTATCTGCAGATAATATTTGTTTTCTCCTTTGCAAAAGTTTACCTATTGTTTTGGTTGCACATATTATTATTTCATTACATGCATCAGGATTTTATAAAAGTGGAGCAAAAGCCAACTAGGAAACTAGGAAAACATGTCGAATAGACAGCTCAGAAATATCTCAACTGAGGTATGAGAGAACTGGTGTATTTACATTCCAATTCTTGTCAATCATCTGGAATATGGTGGAGGTGGGCGGGCAGGTTCCAGGTCACTTCAAACCTGTCCCAAAGGTAGACAAAGTGAGCACTGAAGACAAGAAATTTCTCAAGCACAGAACTTCAGGTGCTGACAGTTGTAAATCCAGCACTAACAGACTTTGAAGGAATTGTGGGTGGGGCACCAGCAGCAACTACTTGAAGAGCTTTCTTTTCACACTCCTTTCTCCCACAAATTCCAGCTGACCTCTTTCCCCTGTCCTGAAGTCATTGTGTTTCTGCACAAAAAAAGAAGGCATGAATATTACTCAGGAACTCAAGAGTTCTGACTCTGTTTGAGTTTCCAAGGCAGGGAAGTCACTGCAATTACCATGGTTTATAAATCATAGGCAACATGTCCTTCTATGAAATAATTCATTTTATTTGAATAAAACAAATAATAAAAAAAAAAAAGATTGGTTGCACAGGAAAGATGCTGGCGCTTTCAGCAATGGTGAAAGCGAGTTGGAAATTACTAATTTCTCCTCCCAAACCTGGCCTCAAATACTGCCATTTTCCTCAGGTCCTTGAAAAGAAATAACGGTGAAGATTAGGATCTTTTAAGTTTCTTCTCTTCCAAATCTTTTAGCTTCTTACTCTATAATAATCATGAAAATAAAAATAAAACTTCCTGCTCTTTACATGGATGACATTTACTTAGTAGGTTTTGGTAATCTCCCATCACGCAAATTTCCATGTCATTATCAAAGCACTTCCTAATCGTGACATTCATTTAAATAACCTCCTGTCTTTGTGAATGATTCCTCCCATCTGCAATTTTTATCAGCTGTCCTTTAAATTAGAATCCACTTAACAAAATGTGCAAAGCTACACTAACTTGGAAAGGTTTTAAATGGTTCATACTGTAGAGTATAATGTTGACAAGAGTGCTGAATGATTCCCAGGCAAGGGAATGAAAGGAAATGTAAAAGTTCAAATTTATTATTAAATTGGCAGTCGCTTCGAGTTGCATTTGTCATTATTGTTATTGCAATTTTAAACTAGTATTTATTGAAGATAATGTGAATGGAATTTTATTGGGTTTATGAATACACCTGGTGAAATGTATGTCTTCTGGACATTCCTGGAGTGGGTGAGCAGGTCTTACATGATAAATAGACTCTAACATTCCATTTTCTCTAAACCTTTGGATCCCCTCATCTACATTATACCAGGGCCGTTCTGGCATTTTGATATCTGGCAGTGTATGCCATCTTTTAGTCCTTGCTTCAGCCATCCACCCAAACTGTTAGAGCTGTTTCTAACCACTCGAGCTATAACAGTGAAACCAGAATCTCTGCTTAGTGGGCCCATATCAATAAATTCAGCTTGGTCCAACCTCATATTCCTTCCACCATTATCCCACACCCCTAATATCCATTCCCACACATATTCCCCTGATTTCTGCCTATATAAATTTGAAAAATCATGGGTCACACTTTGTAACTCATCTTTTGGGGCCTATTGGGACTTCAGTCTGGTTCTAGGTCTGGAAGAAAAGAGGGGTTGTGGAGGTGGGTCACAAGAAGAATTAGAAGTGTCTTGCAAGAAACCTACCTCAGGCTATTCCATTGCAGCGGTCATCTGGTGAAACAAAATAAATCTCTTCCTACAGAAGAGTGAAAGCTGTTTCCTCAGGGGAGGTGGTTACAGGTTTATCAGACACAGCAGGGATAATCTCTTCAGGTGGAGGTTGTATGTCAAATTCTTCAGGGCAGGCTGGAGATCAGGTGACTGGTTCCTCAGGTCAGACAATTACAGATTTACTTGGCTAAGACTCAGCAGAATCTAGGGTTTCAATGTCTCCACCCCCATAATTATCAACTCATATGTCCCCATTCCAATTTTCAGGATCCCATTCCTTTCCAAACAATGGCCTCACTTTAACAGCAGACATCCTGCAACGTTGGGAATTTAGTTTCTGTTGTAATTCAGCCACTTGCACAATGAGACTCTGGGCCTGGTTTTTAGAAATCTCAAGTCTGCAGCTACAAGAAATAAGATTTTCTTTCAGGGCACACATAGAAACTTTCATGTCCTTCATGCAGTGTTAAGAATTTGAAGGCTTGAGTTCATCCCTTTATTTTACAACTGTATCCAGCATATTTAGGAACAACCAGCCAATATCATTATACCTTTTAACTCCATGAAACTCTGTTAAGGTGTCAAAAACCACTCTTTCTCAGAATCTTGCCTCTTATAAGTATTTGAGTTGCCATGACCAGTGGTGATATTTTGTGTATCTCTATTGCCAACTTATGCCATGGTCTGTCAGTGCCATCTTAATTATTGGAAATAGAGTCATTAGTGCCTTTGAATCTAATCAGAGTCGAGAGACAATTCCAAAAGTCCCAGAACCAATTCAGAAATCTCATCCTTAAGATTCTGCTTCTCAAGAACCACTCCCTGTACCAAAGCTGTTTAAGTCTGGAATTTCCAGGGAAATAGAACCGTCAAGAAGTATATATTATTTTATAAGAATTGTTTCATGTGACTGGAAATGGGCAAATCCAAATTCTATGGGGCAGGCCACAAATTGGGCACTCTTATGAAAGTTTTTGATGAATTCCTCAGGAGAAGCTGGCTAGCTGAAGTAGACATGGAAATTCTTCTGACTACTGAAATCATCACTTCTCTTTTTAAAGACTTCAACTGACTTGATGTCGTGTCTCTCATTATTGAAGGTAATCTCTTTAGTTGATTGTAGATGTAATCAGCCATAGATGCAGTCAACTTATTGCTTTAAGTCCACAGAATATACTCACAGTAAATATCAGACCACTGCTTGCTTGACTAAACAACTGGACACCAAAACCTGGCCAAGTTGACACATGAACTTAACCATTACACCATATCTTCAATATAAATTAAGTAAAATTGGGAAGCGGCTGTGGCTCAATCAGTGGGGCTCCCGTTTACCATATGGGAGGCCCCGGGTTTGGTTCCCGGGGCCTCCTGGTGGGGGCTGGCCCGCCCGCACGGCGTGGTTGGCTGACCCAGCGGGCACGGGCAGCGGGGGGGGGATGAATGAATAAATAAATAAAATCTTTAAAATAAATAAATAAATAAATAAATAAATAAATTAATTAATTAAGTAAAATTAATATTATGAAATTGTCATTTGATTTGGGCTTTTGTTTCTGAGTCACAATCTTTATCATTTTTATAGTCACCTACCCTTATAAAGCAGGTCAAATAAAAATGGCACATTAATGTATATTCTTTTTTTTTTTTTTTAAGATTATTTATTTATTTATTCGTTTATCCCCCACTTGCTGCTTGTGCTCGCCGGGTCAGCCAACCACGCCGTGCGGTGCGGGCGGGCCCGCCCCCACCAGGAGGCCCCGGGAACCGAACCCAGGGCCTCCCACATGGCAAACGGGAGCCCCACTGATTGAGCCACAGCCGCTTCACAAATGTATATTCTTATACAGAGATAAGTAAATCAGGGACGGTGAGAATTTTTAATTTAAACTAAATTTCACTGGCATTGAAATTTATGAGAGTGTGGCAAACAAAGTTTTGTTTTAAATCAATGGCTGCTTTATAAAACACCATTTTTGAAATTCAAAAGGTATCACAGAAATCATACAAAGGAATGGGAGTTGACTTATGAAAGGATGAGACACATTTTTATAGAAGTGCCTTTATTTTCACTGATAGGGTAAATGTGGAATTTTATTATTATTTTTTTAAATTTTTGTTGAAGCTTGAAATCAATTGTCTTTAATTTTATTTTCAATATTGGTAACTTGGTGTCTCAGGGCTGGGTTGGGGCCCAAGGTATAAGGACCCCCTGCCCTTCACAGATAGCTGGGGCTTGGAGATATTACCCTTTCACCTGAATCAATTTCCATTATTTCCTTGTGTGGCAGTTTGATATTATTTATATTCCAAAAAACGATATAGATTATGTTTATAAACTGGTTTGTTCCTCTGGACATGATACCCTTTGATTGATTCAAATTCAAAGGCTTTATGTTTGCTTGATTAAATTAAGATTAGGGCTTTATTTCCCCTGGGTTGGGACATGACTCCCAGGGATGGGCCACCCTGAGGGTTTATTACCCAGCACCAACTAGCATTGCATATGGAAAAAGACCTTGATCAAAAGGGGGAAATGGTAAATACAAATGAGTTTTTATGGCTAAGAGATTTCAAAGTGAGCTGGGAGGTCATTCCAGAGATTATGCTTATGCAAGTCTCAGCAGGATCTCATTGACTGACACAGTAAACAGTGCCTCAAATAGCAGGGCTCATGTGGGCTCTAGAGATATCCAGAAACTATAAGCAGGAAAGACAGGAAAGACGGCTCAGGAATTTGGCACCCTATTTGTGGGCATTACTTTGGAATGTATGCTCCCCAGTGTAACAGAGTTAGACTCATTTATAAGTTTTCTACACATGGCTCTTCTGCCCCTTTTATTTGAACCCATAATTAGCACTATACTTTATAAATATATGTCCTAGAGACTTAAATCTTTGGTCTGTCCATGTGCCAATTGAGCCCTAAATTTCAGCAGAATGCAACAGCTACTGTCCAGTTCATCAGACTCACCCAGGACAACTAACAAGGAAATGATAGACAATGCCCATCCAAAGGAACAGAGAGTGTCTGCAACTGCAAGCAAGATAGCTCCATCCATCTGCCCCATAGGATCTAAGCCTCCTCTCAATTAGAAGCAAAGTGGGCATCACCATCCCAAAATTCTCGAGATTGGGGAATGAACAATTGACTACAGTAGACTTATTATTATTCTACTATAGACTTATTATTATTCTAGTTATGGGAGAACTTTTATCATTGATGTAAAGGCAGTGGCCACCAGAGATTCTGAGGGATGGGAGAGGGAAGAATAGGTGTAATATGGGGGCATTTTTGGGACATTGGGTTTGTCCTGTATGACATTGCAATGACAGATATAGGCCATTGTATATTTTGCCATAACTTACAAAATTGTGTGGGACAGTGTGTAAACTATAATGTAAACTGTAGTCCATACTTAGTAGCAATGCTTCAATATGTGTTCATCAATTGTCACAAATGTACCGCACTAATGAGGAATGTTGTTAATGTGGAAAAGTGTGGGAGGGGGAGGGCATGGGACACATGGGAATCCCTTATATTTTTTATCTAACATTTGTATAATCTAAAGCTTCTTTAAAATTAAAAAAAAAATTATTAAAGATTAGGGCTTTGATTCTACCATGTCATTAGGGCATTCAGGATTGAGTCCCCACCCCCTTGGTGGGCTATATAAATGGACACTCACTCAAGGAGAACACAGAAGAAGATGCACAGAGGAATAGAGAGAGCTTCATAGACACGGAAGAGGACAGAACTTGTCAGCTTTGATCCTGCGGCCCTGGGAGAAGAGAGCAGCCATTTGCTTGATAGTTTACAGCTGATCTTGTGAAGCAAACAGAGCAGCTGAGCCCAGAAAGAAATGAGCCCTCCATCTACAGCTGAGCTCGGAAAAAGCTGGGCCCACAGAGCCTTAAGAGGAAAGAGGAAGGCTGAACCCTCTCAGTTATCGCCTGCCATTTTGCTTCAACACATGACAACAGAGTTTGGTGAGGAAGTAACCTTGAGTTGGACTCTTTAGGGCATTGTAACTGTAAGCATTTATCCCAAATAAATACCCTTTATAAAAGCCAACAGATTTCTGGTACTTTGAATCAGCACCCCTTTTGCTGACTAATATACCTTGGAAAGCTGGTTTGGTCCTGAGGATCAGTGAAAGCAGAATCACTTCTTTTGGCTCTGGGTGAGTTGTCATGAAGATCAGTTGAGGATATGTTGAAAGAAAGGACCTTATAGGGCCCAAAACTCACTCTACATTTGTATTATATATATCTTATATTTTTCATTAAGATGTCATCTTATAAACATTTACAAATAATTATTTTTCTTAGCTGTGTGGCCAGTATCCTTTTTAGGAGTTGTCTTCTGCAAACCGAGTCCACTTAAGTGTTAGGGATGAGTTTGGGAAACAGTTTGGGGATTGTAAAACATTTACAGGGAAGGGAAATGTCTGCTTCTAAATAGAAGTTGATGCTCAGATTCCCCGGCAAGTTTTGTATCCAGCCCTGAGACACGTAGGAAGAAGCAGCCTTCCAGATTCCCAGAGCCACTATGATTGAAGGGGAAAAGGTGATCCTGGAAACAGTTCAAGAATTGCTCCAGGTCTGAGATATTGTTAAATTAAAAAAAAACAAACACACACACACAGCTTTTAAAGTCTTCTTCTATCTCATATTTTTTAAACTTGCCCTAATGGTAGAAAAAAATCTTTTGCTGAAATGATTTTGATAATTTTGTTCTATCTTGTTTATAAAAGGAAAAGAAATATACAAAATTGAAATTTTGTGATTTGGCGAAGGTTTGTTTAAGATGTGCATTCCTTTCTGGTTACTCTAGTAAATGTTTTACTACTGGAACGTCTTGGGTTGTTTGCCATTTTTGAGTCAGTAATATATGGTACAGAATAGTGTGGCACATACTGTAAACACTCAAATATAGGGAAGTTTTCAGATATGTTTTTGTTTTTTAAGTGCCCCTAAAATGTTATACATATGTAAGATAATATGTCTAATGTTTTAGGAACACTTTTGGCATTTTTTTCTTTAGGGAGTACTGGGGCTTGAACCCGGGAACTCATACATGGGAAGCAGGCACTCAAAAACACTGAGCTACACCCATCCCCCTCAGATATGCTTTATAGTAATACTTACTGGGAACTAAATTTTCATCCTGATTTTAATAGAAAAGGATGAGTGAAAATTTGAAAGGCCCATTTGCCCAAGAATGCCACTCCAATGTTGAATTTCCCCTTGTAAGTTAAAAGGTTTGACCAGTTTTGTCCAAATACCCCATATTCTTCTTGGATAGGTTGTAAGGTCCATTAGAGCACAGAGACATTTAAGCGTGCTGTACTGGGAGCTCTTCCTTCCAGCAGGGGGATGCCCTTCTCACTGCTCTGTGCCCCACTCGCTATCTTTTCAGACAACTGTGAAACAAGCAAGGAGGCGGGTATAAGCAGTACTGAATCTTTCCTCTATGCTATCTTTAAGTGGCTCCACTCACTTCTGCCGCCTCCTCCTCCTCCTCTTCTTCTTTTTCTTCTTTCTTCTTTTCTTCCTCTTTCTTCTTCCTTCTTCTTCCTTCTTTCTTCTTCTTCCTTCTTTCTTCTTCTTTGTTCTTTGGTTCTTCCTCAACCTTGAATCCACCTCTTGAAATCACCACTGACTCCAGCTGGCCAGTGCACTTTGTGACACATACCTTTTTTGGCTATGACATAGGTGACTTGACGTTTCTTCTTGCCAAGCCCAGCTTTCTTGTAGAGATATTGCAACTGTGCCACCTTCTATCATTCTGAGATGTCTGCAGTATTCACTGCAGCTTCTGCCTTCTTCTTGGTCTGCTCCAGCTTCTTCAGCATTCTCCATTTTTTTTTTTTTCTGGCCTTAGCTTCAGCCACTTTCTTGATGGGTTGTGAGTTGATTTCCCATGAGCGTAATATTCCACGTCCTTCTTGTCAATACACAATTGTCATATTCTGTGCTGCTTTTCCTCCTGCAAAAACCACTCTGGAAGTTCCCCCTCATCTTCCTTAAATGTGTACCAGGTAAAGGTGTTACCTATAAGATCTCTTGGCTTTTTTGGAAGAAGCAATAACAGTACCTAGTGCAAGGCCTTCAGGGTCCAGTATCCAATGTTTCATTGGATCCTCGATAGGCACTATCCCAAACCCATCATCATCATCTGATGTAGGCCTCCAGCTTCACTTCAGCTGTGGTTCCTTACTCTTCTCAGCCTACTGCTGCTGCTATCACTCTCTGAGCTTCCACGTCTTTCTTCCTCCTCAGGGGCACTGGTAGCCTCTGTCCCTGAAGGAACCTCTGCCCCCTCAGGAGCTTCTTCAAATTTGAAGGTGATGGCAGAAGCTGTTGCCCCTTGTGACAACTCTCATACAACAGTTGGGCCTGACTGATCTCCAGGGCCTCATCAGCATCATCCTCCATCCCATTAAAGTCATCCTTTGAGAACCACAGGTTGGTTTGCTCTTCCTGCAGTACTGCCTTTTCCTCCAACAGCACCAGGAGTGGATTCTCTTCTTCCTCCTCTTTTTAAAAATCATATTCTACATCAGCAAATCACACACACATTTGGTCCTTTAGACCCTGATGTCCCCTAACTCCTGCCAGCTCCTCTGGATCCAGGTCGCTGTCAAAGATGCATCATTGTCCTCTTCAGTACCTGATACATAGATGTCATCCCTTGGCAGATCAGACAAAAACGTGTCTGCAGCACTCATATTCCTTTGTGTTACATCCTCTTACAACTGGTGACCCTTGATGGTACGCATGAAGAACATTCCAGTTTCTCCCCCATCTGCAATGGAAAGCCCTGGCAGATTCATCTTCAGCTACATATGCTCCCACTGTTTTCTCTGCTCTTGCAACAGTTTCTTTTTCTTCCTTTTCAGCTCTGACACCTTCTGGGCCGTCATCTCTGCCAAGGTCCAATTCAGCTATTCCCCCTCCTCTTCCTCCTTAGAGGGCTGTATTATGGTCCCAGGTGTTGACACCTCCTCATCACTGTATTCCTCTCTTCCTCTCCCAAGCTGAGGCTGATGTCCAGGGCCTTTGCTTTCTCTTTCAGCTTCTTAGCCACATACCAATGAAGCTTTATTCTCCAGTTCAGCAGAGCTCCTTGCACCCCAGCATTTTGATATCCTGACAGCATGCCCCATATATCCTCAGTGGTAGCTGGGTGCTGTGCTAATTTTTCATCATCTAGCACAATTTTGCTGGCCTTGGAGAGGAATTCAACAGAGTTGGCAGTGCAGAGGAAGTCTGTGACTGAAGTACAGTGATAGAGAATGAGGTCATCTTCAGCATAGCCTTCAGCCTTCATCTTCTTCTTAGTCACCAACTCAGTAACAGTCTTGGCCTGAACTTCCACCTCTTTGAAGGCAAATTCGGGGTTAAAGAATTTACTGTCAACTTTATCAGGAACCAGGAATCCCTGGCAAAAGACAAAGATCTCTGCAGATTCATGGCAAGAGGCTTGGGGCTTGGTGGCCTGGACATGGCAGAACAGGTGCTGGAAGATCCATAGCAGGGGCTGATAGTCGTGGGAGTGGAAAACCTTCATGATGAAGCAGCCGCTGTGGACCTGAAAATCACAAGCCAAATGCAGAGCCATCAGTATCAAGTGGGCTTGTGAGTAGACATCATGGACCCAGGTAGCCCCAACATTGGGTGCCCCATCATCGATCGCAACATCAACCTTCCAGGTCTTCAGCTCCTTCCTCAGGACCTGCTGACAGTATTCTGTTGTAATGTCCTCCTGGAGTGTCATCACATTGGGGAAAGGCTTGATTGGAACAAGATCCAGACCCATAATAGGGCTGGACACAGGCATAAACTTGGAAGCCACCTGAAGCCATCCCCCTGGTACTGCACACATGTCCAGCAAGGCTCAGAATTTCTGCAGGAACTGGAAGCTGTGACTGAGCTGGGTTAGCTTGAAAGTAGAGCGGGAGCGATAGCCAGTCTCCTTCACCAAATAATTCAACTTAATCCACCAGCTCTTCCCAACTTTGCCCTTCTTACCCATGGTGGAATGGAGGAGTATCACTCAGTCTGGATCCTGTGCCATTTTCACAACTGTATGTGGAATTTGTTATAAATTAAGGGTCCAGTCAAAGATAAGAATTTGTGTATGTGGCTAGCACTGAGATGTTAAAAAAATCTGGCCCTGAATAACAGCTAGGAGGATGGAGGATTGAAAGTAAGAATGAAGAGAAAAAAAAAAAAAACAAAGAAAGTAAGAATGAGAAGAGAAACACTTTCATATATTAGTACCCAAGGAGAGAATTCAACATTTATGAAAGCTGAAAATAAAAACAAAACACAATAGCCCATTCAAGAATACTTAGTCATGGAATGAAGAGTGTCTTTATTTGGGAACTATATGCAATAACAGACATTTGGAATGTTGTGCAAATGTTGTGAAATACAGTGGGGGGAACCAGAAATGATCCTGAAAATCCTTCTTCTTTGAGGAGAGATAAACAAGGAAATTTCTAGACAGATTTTTTTATCTAAAGCAGATTAATCACTTTATTAGTGGAATGAATTTCAATTATATAGAAAATTTATTATTTTGATTTTAAATCAACAAGATATCACAATGAGTTCTTAAGACTTTCTCCCTAGGCATGTCTTTTATTAATTATATCAACATTTACTTACAAGTCTTTTGTTCCGCAGTTAACAAACTGGACTCTCTACATTGTTAGAATTTTCAGCCTAAGCAAAAGAACTATACAACTTGCAAATTCAACTCTATGAGCTAATGGAGACTATTAAAATCGACTTCTATAGCCTAAAAGTTTTGCATTTGGTTCTTACTTTCATTATAAGAATTTTCTTTCATTTAGAAATCAATAGCATTCTACCGCTTAATCATTTTGTGATCAATATTAAATAACCAAAGCATCTCTAAAAATATGATTTAGCAATAAATTTTCACCTAAACCAGAATTGGAGCAAATTGATTATATTCAAGTCTTAGTAGTCTTCCCCCACTATGTTTTATGATATTAAACAGTTGCTGTTGTGTTTAGCACTATAGAGGGTGACAGGACAAGATAACAAATGTCTCCTAGTGCTTTTATGAAAGCCCAAAGGGGAGATTCTGGTAGTAAATACATACTTGAGAAATTTATTGCTGTAAATTACAGAATGGCTAAATTATTTGGGAGAATATTAAACCTGTCAATAATTCATTTTGTCACTATAGGTAGCAGCAAAGTTTCTGTGGAATCAGTTAATAAAATTGGCAGCCATTGTGCTGTTGAGAGAAACAAAATAGAAACATGCAGCACTATATTCTTCTCCTTTGAGAGAAAGTGGCAAATAAAATGATATAAGTATAGAGTATGTTAACCACTTCTAAAAGGCTTAGAATGTATCAATAATTCTATATTTTGCTGGTTTGCATAGTGTTTAGTCTCCAGAAACTCAGAAAACCTATCAAATTTATATATTCTCTTTCATTTCATTTATTATGATTATAATTCAAGTGGATTATCTAATTGGTACCTTATTGTCTGTCTCTCCTTATAAAATCTAACTTCCATGAGAATATGTCCCATGTATATCTTCATTATCAGTGTATCCTTGGTACCTAGTACTGTGTCTGACACACTGGAAACAGTCAATAAAATTCATTGAATAAATACAAGAATTAATTGCATGAGTCATTAATTAGTACAAATATAAAATTAAAACAATTTATGAATAATCTTTTAAAAAGGATATTTAAAACATTCGGCAGAATGTTAAAGAGTCATCATAAGCCCCATTCCTCAGCTGTGAATTTTTGCAATTGATTTGTAAGACTTGCTGCAGAGAAAAGATAGATTCTGAAGTCCTTTCAGGTACTGAAACAAGGCCTTAACCCCTTCAGACAATACAGAGCATTAATATATACTTTGCCCAGAAATAGGAGCCAGGAAATATTTTCCTCTTGGGTTGGAGGGGTTGTAGATAAGAGCATGGAGGAGTTAATTCATCTAGGCACATTTAAGAACGGCTACCATTGTTTTGTTTTAATTTGCTCTATCCCCTGCCCAAAGCAGATCCTGACACAAGGGCATATTTTACTTGGTAGGTGATCCAAGACTGCATACATGAGAAGTCAGTCTATTAAGGGAAAGGTTACTGCAGTGGACAACTCAGGCTCAATCCTACTGGGAAACCTCTGGGAAACTATATGAAACACACACCTGAATCTTCACACAGAGGGATGGGGAGACTGGGGCAATTATCTACCAATTCTGATCTTCTATTGGTTGAGGTTTGGGTTGTGCCTGAGGAGCATTAACTTCCAACAACTTCTGTTTGCAGCTAAGCAAGCTCCCAAGGTACCAGAGAAAGACTTCCAGTAGAAAAGCAGGGAGCCTCAGACCTTTGAGGTGGGACCTGTGTGCAGGAATGCAGGTGAACCCAGAGGTGGGCAAAGGGATAAGGAGCAGAGCAACAACAGTGTCTGCTCAACATTTTATTTGTGAACTCTGTACTGTTGGAATTATTTTAACAGTCCTCATGTTACATTTAAAGAAGTTGAGGTTTGGGGAATGTGAAGTCCCCTTCTCCAGGCAATAAGCAGCTCAGCAGGTCTCAATCCCAGTCCACTGAGTTCAAACCCCACACACTTTTCCCCACATCACACCACCTCAAGAAAGATAAGATGGTTGACTTCTAAATAAACAATAATACTAGTTAGTACATAATGTGCCAACCCCATAAGTTATTACAATGGGAGTTATGCCTCTTGGAACAAAGGCAGAGGACAATGGCCCACATTTAAGGTTGAGGCTAAAAATTGGACCCATCAGAAGTGTCAACTACAAAAGGAGCTGCTACAGCTGAAAAGAATTCTGTTAGATAGAGCCTACCAGAATGGTGTGTCCAGTGAGGAATGTTGAAATCATTCAATTTTTCTAACAGAAAAGAAATAGCTTTTTTGAGGAAAAGTCATTTAAGAAGAAATAGAGTATCATTAGCCAACCTGTTCAATAACATCAAAGAAATTCTAGCAAATAGCCATGTTCTCTGGAAACAAATGGACATTCACAGACTTTCTTTCTTCAATCTCCTGGAAACTTCCATAATATAAACTGTTAAAGGGCTGCATTATGCTTAGTGATATCTACCTTTTATCTCTAAGAAGCTGAATTTATTTTTGATATGGATCAGGGTAATAACAATCTATTTTAGCCTGCAGAGTATACCTAATTATAGTTACCTAAGTCAAATAAAGTAATATATCATTGATTATGGAAAGCTTGCAAAAATCGATAGTCCATAGAGGTAAAATCTACACAAAATTTTGACACTATTTTTCATAAGCAGTATGAAAGAAGATTTCAGCATTTAATAAAACGATTTTGTTTCTTCTTCAATAAAATGTGGACACTGGGACAGTTTCCTCTAAGGTACTTTCAAGATTAAGAGTTAATAGTTTTGGTATTAAAGAAAGCATGTCAATACTAGGAAGCTCTAAGAAAATCCTTGCAGCTGCACCACCCCTCTCTTTGACTTCTCTGGTTACACAAGGGGATTCTAAACTTCCATGCAGAAGTCTTGGCTAAATTTTCTTAACCTTCATAAGATACTGTAATGAACTAGAGCACACCGGGATCCTGAGTATTCTCTGACTAATTCTTTCTACATCTGCTGCTCCCCTTGCTTCTTCCTTCTCTTATTAGCACATCAGTTGGGGGTAGGTAGGCAAAGCAGTGAAGTAAACACAGAGAATGAAAATGTCATTCCACTTCATGTTGGGTTTCTTGCTTCTTATTAAAGGACCGATATCTTGTATATTGAGTTACTTCTATCCTTCTCTTCCAGAAAGAGGACAAAAAGATGCTCAGGGAGACTTGACAATCACCACTTTCCTTCTGTCAGAAAAAAATAGGTTAGTAATTAACAAACTGGCAGTATCAGTAGAATTTTTATTTTGTCCAATTTCCTATGGTTTGTGCTTGGTGTGTATATGTATATATTTGAAAACCAACTGCTAGCATCTTTTTTTCAGAGCAATGTTGACAAAAATATATTAAGATTTTTCATGTGGCTATGCAAACAATCACATCCAATATAGAGAAGAGAGAAGGAGGTACAAGATAAAGAGGAGTGAAAGAAGTATTTTATCATTTATCAAGAAAAAATATTGTATCTCATATTTAAATGTAAAAAGTTATGACTCCCACTTCCTCACTTCCATCATTTTTTTTTATTAGAGAAGTGAGTTTACAATACAATCATGCATAAAATACAGGATTCCTGTATACCAGCCCAACACCAACACCATGAATTGGTATGAGACATTAGTTACAATTGATGATAACACATTTTTATAATTGTACTATTTTTTTTAACAGGAGCTTGCTTTGTTATAATTGATGAAAGATTATTAAATAGTTCTATCCTCCATTATTTACATTAGGTGTAATTTTTCCCATCTACCACCTTATCATTAATACCTTGTATTAGTATCATACATTTGTTATAATTCACCAAAGAACATTCTTACACTTGTACTATTAATTATAGTCCATCGTCCACAATAGGGTTCACTGTGTTGTACAGTCCTGTTTTATCCTTTAATTTTTATTCTAGTAATATATACATCATAAAGTCTCTCCTTTTAACCACATTTACCTATAAAGTTCAGTGATGTTAAATATACTCACAATAGTGTGCTACCATCACCACCATCCATTTTCAAACCTATACCATCAGTCTAAAAATAAACTCTATACAAGTGAAGAATCAACTCCCAATTCTCTAAGCCCAATCTATCTCCTGGTAACCTATATTCTAGATTTTAACTTTATGAGTTTGCTTATTATAATTAGTTCACAACAGTCGGATCATACAGTATTTGTCCTTTGTGTCTGGCTTATTTCACTCAACATAATGTCCTCAAGGTTCATCCATGTTTTTGCATGCCTCAGGGCTTCTTTCCTTTTTGTAGCTGAATAATATTCTATTGTATGTATATACCACATTTTGTTTCTCCATTCATTGGTTGATGGACACTTGGGTTGTTTCCATATTTTGGCAATTGTGAGTAATGTTGCTATGAATATCAGTGTGCAAATATTTGTTCGAGTCCTTGCTTTCAATTCTTCTGGTATATACCTCATATCAGTATTGCTGGATCTATGGTATTGCTATGCTTAGCTTCCTGAGAAACTGACAAACTGTCCTCCAAATGGCTGCACCATTCTCCATTCCCACCAGCAATGAAAGTGTTCCTATTTGTAGTGTTCTGGTTTTTTTTTAATAGTGGCCATTCTAGTAGGTATGAAACGATATCTCGTGGTTTAGATTTGCATTTCCCTAATAGCTGGTGATATTGAGTATATTTTCATGTGCTTTTTAGCCATTTGTAAATTCTCTATGGAGAAATGTCTATTCTAGTCTTTTGCCCATTTTTTAATTGTGTGTCATCTTATTGTTGAGTTGTAGGATTTCTTTATATACTCTGGATTTTAAAGCCCTATTGGATATGTAGTTTCCAAATATTTTCTCCCATTGAGGAGATTGTCTTTTAACTTTCTTGACAAAGGCCTTTTTTCATATAATAAACTTTATTTTTAAAGAGGTTTTAGATTACATAAAAGTTACATTGCAAGTATAAGGGATTCCCATATACACCCCCTCCCCCCATACACATATTCCCCTATTAATAACATCTTTTTTTTTTTATTATGGGTAAAAATCAAAATTCTCACAATACATACAAACATTTGCAAAATGATATATAAATATATATGCATATATGTGTATTTGCTTACAAAAATGTTATTTATATATATATATACATATATTTTAAGAGGTGCTTAGATGACCCAAAATATTATACGGAACCCACTGGGATTCCCATGTTCCCACCTCCCACACCTCCCACCACATCCCACACAAATATCTCACACAGTGTGGCCCACCACCCTCAATGAACTCACTTGGAGTTGGAGTGGACATCACCATCCCAGTCCCCTCAGGATTGGGGGAAGAACTATGGACTAGAGTGGACTTGATGGTATTCTCTTGTTCACATATGGTGATTCTAGCAATGCAAGAAATTATAACAATGAGGTGGAGCCAGAGGCCACTTGACACTTTTGGGATAGGGAGGGGATGAGCAGTTGAAATACAGGGGCTTCTTTGGGAGTTGGAGGTTGTCCTGAGTACTGTTGTGGCAAAGGATGTAGGCCATTTTAAATCAGCACACACCACTCAGAACTGAGTGGGAGAGAGTGTGGTCTACAGTGTGAACTGTGGTCTATTAATAACATCTTACAATAGTGTGGTACATTTGTTACAAATGATGAATAAATATTGAAACATTGCTACTAACTAAGGTCTTAGTTTACACAGTGGTTTACACTAAATTCCAATGCCCTAAAAATGCCCCATGTTCCACCTATTATTCCTTCGCCCCCGCCCTGAATCTCTGGTAATCACTGTCTTTATAATCAGTGTTACGTGTTCTTCTGTTTTGATGTGCAAAACTTTGTTTGTTTGGGTTTTTTTTTTTTTAATTGCCTAGACTAGGCCTATGGAAAGCACCAAGCTATGTTAGAACATCTGCCTTTACTGGTTTCTCCAGGAAGGAAAAAGTATGCTTCTACCCTTTTTCTAAGTGTTCATCTTTAGTTTTGATTTTGGAAAAAATGTTAAACATTTATTTTGAGGTAAAAATAAAAACTAATTTCATACTAAAAAAATTTCTTTCATTGCTTGTAATTTGGGCTAAAATTTAAGAAACCATTGGCTACCACATGATCTTGAAGATTGTTCCCTACATTTCTTCTAGGAGTTTTACAGTTCTGGTTATTATATTCAGGTTTTTTGATTCATTTTGAGTTAATGTTTATATACACTGTGAGATATGGGTCCTCTTTCCTTCTTTTGGATATAGATATAGAGTTCTCCCAGCACCATTTTGTTGAAGAGACTATTCTTTCCCAGTTGAGTGGATGTGGCAGGCTTGTCAAACATCAACTGGCCATGGATGTGGCAGTCTATTTCTTTTTTTGTTTTGTTTTGTTTCTGTAAATACCCTTTTATTAATAGAATCTGTACACTAACAAAACATTTACGTAATTGATCATCATACTCATAAAACTTCCCTTGAGCATCACATGATACCCTGGAGGAATATTTCTTTCTTTTTTTTTTTTTTATTGTTAATAGTTGTGGTTTATTTCTTACAGTGCATAGAGATCAATAATTAGTTCATGCTTCTTTTTATTTTATTTTATCTACATTTCCATACCTTATTTATATGTTTTTTTTTTTATTTTTTATTGTGGGTAAAAATCAAAATTTTCACAATACATACCAGGGAATGGAGAGGGCCTGCATCTGCAGGCAGGATCATCCCACCCACCATATCCATGGGATATAAGCCCTCTCTCACTTGGAGGTGGAGTGGACATCACCATCCCAGTCCCCCTCAGGATTGGGGGAAGAACTATGGACTAGAGTGGAATTGATGGTATTCTGTTGTTCACATATGGTGATTCTAGCAATGGAAGAAATTATAACAATGAGGTGGAGCCAGTGGCCACTGGACACTTTTGGGGCAGGGAGGGGACGAGCAGTTGAAATACAGGGGCTTCTTTGGGATTTGGAGGTTGTCCTGAGTACCTTTGTGGCAATGGATGTAGGCCATTTTAAATCAGCACACACCACTCAGAACTGTGTGGGAGAGAGTGTGGTCTACGGTGTGAAATGTGGTCTATGGTTGGTGGCAAGGCCCCAGGATGTGTAAGTCCATTGAGGGTGGTGGGCCACACTTGTGGGAGATGTTTGTGTGGGATGTGGTGGGAGGTGTGGGAGGTGGGCAACATGGGAATCCCAGTGGGTTCCATGTAATATTTTGGGTATCTAAGCACCTCTTAAAATATATTTATATATATACATAAATAACATTTTTGTAAGCAAATGCACATATATGCATATATATTTATATATCATTTTGCAAATGTTGGTATGTATTGTGGCAGTCTATTTCTGAACTCTCAATTCAATTACATTGGTCAATACAACTATTCTTATGCCAGTGCTGTGCTGTTTAGACCGTTGTGTAAATTTGTAATATGCTTTAAGAAAGTGTGAGTCCTCTAACTTCATTCCTCTTTTTCAAGGAGTTTTTGGCTATTCAGGTCCCCTTATTCTTCCAAATAAAATTGATAACTGGCTTTTCCATTTTTGTAAAGTAGGCTGTTGGGATTTTGATTGGGATTGCATTGAATCTGTAAATCAATTTGGGTAGAATTCACATCTTAAAATGATATTTAGTCCAATCCATGAACACAGAATGTCCTTCCATTTATTTCAGTCTTCTTTGATTTACTTAGCAATGTTTTGTTGTTTTCTGCATACAATCTTTTACATCTGTGTGTTAATTTATTCCTGGATAGTTGATTATTTTAGTTGCTGTTTTAAGTGGAATTTTTTCTTGATTTCTTCCTCAGATTTCTCATTACTAGTGTACAGAAACAGTATTGACTTTTGTGTTTTGCTCTTGTACCGAGCCACTTTACTGAATTCATTTATTAGCTCTAGTAAATTTGTTGTAGATTTTTCAGGACTTTCTATATAGGATCATGTCAACTGCAATTAGTAAAAGTTTAACTTCTTCCTCTCCAATTTGGATACCTTTTATTTATTTTTCTTACCTGACTGTTCTGGCTAGAACTTCTAGTACAATGGTGAATAACAGTGCTGACAGTGGACATCCTTATCTTTTTCCAGATCTTAGAAGGAAAGCTTTCAGTCTTTCAACATTGAGTGTGATGTTCACTGTGGGTTTTTCATATATGCCCTTTATCATGTTTAGGAAGTTTCTTTCTGTTACTATTTTTACTAAGAAAGGATGCTATATTTTGTCTAATGCCTCTTCTACATCATCAGGATGATCATGTGGTTTTTCCACTTTGTTTTGTTAATGTAGGGTGTTACATTAATTGGTTTTCTTGTGTTGTACCACCCTAGCATACTTGGAATAAAATCAACTTGATCATGGTGTATAATTCTTTTAATGTGTTGTTGGATTTGATTGGCAAGAATTTTGTTGAGGATTGTTTATTTATTTATTTATTTTACTAGAGAAGTTGTGAACTTACAAAACAATCATGCTTAATGTGCAGAATTCCCATACATCACCCCTTCACCAACACTTAGCATTTTTCTGGAAGATTTGTTACAGATTATGAAAGAATATCATCAAAATATTACTGCTAACTGTGGTCCAAAGCTTATATTTGGTGTATTTTTCCATAACCCCCCCTATTATTAACACCATGTATTAGCATTGTACATTTGTTACAGTTCATGAAAGAAACTCGTACTTGTCTGTTAACCACAGTCCATCATATACCACATGGTTCACTGTGTTATACAGTCCCATGCTGTGTACATTCTATCCAAAGTGTACACTCAGTGGCGCTCAGTTTCATCAGACAGTTGTGCTGTCATTGCCTCCGTAAATTTTAGAATGTTTTCCTTAGTCCAATAGAAAAAATCCCATACACCCCTATTATTGAAACTTAGCATTGATATAATACCTCCTTTGTCACTGATGAAAGAATATTAACAATATTGCTGTTAACTATAGCTCATAAGACACTTTGATTTAATGGTATTTTTCCCATATCACCATATTCTTACCAGTGACAAACATTTTTCTAGTTCATAGAAGAACATTTGTACTGTTAACCACAACCTTTATCCACCACTGAGTTCACTATTTATACAGTTCCTAGATTATATCCTACCTTTCTTTCAATTGATATTTATCTCCCTAGAGTACTACCAATTTCAGCCACAATCACATTTATAAGTCAACAGTGTTAGTTACACTCACCATAATGTGTTACCATCAACTCTAACCATTTTCACACTTTTACAATCAAGCTAATTAAAAATTATACACACATTAAACATCAGTACCCTTTCTCAGCCTGCATCTTATTTCCTAGTAAGCTATACTCTATATTTTAACTCCATGTGCTTATTCATCATATTTAGTTAATATGTGAGACCATACAATATTTGTCCTTTTCTGTCTGGCTTGTTTCACTTATTATAATATCCTAAAGTTCCATCCATGTTGTCATATGTGTCTTAATTTCATTTCTTCTTACAGCAGCGTATTCCATTTTATGTATATGCCACATTTTATTTATTCATTCATCAGTTGATGGAGGCTGGGTTGATTCCATCTTTTGGCACTTGTGAATAATGCTGCTGTGAACATTGGTGTGCAAATGTCTGTTCACATCCCCTTTTTCAGTCCCTCTGGATATATTCCTAATAGAAGGAATGCTGGATCATGCAGCAGTTATATATTTAGCATCCTGAGGAACTGCTAAACTGTCTTCCACAGTGACTGGACCATTCTACATTCCCACCAACAGTGAAGAAGTGTTTCTGTGTCTCCACATCCTCCCCAGCACATGTTGTTTTCTGTTTTGTTTGTTTTTTTGTTTGTTTGTTTTAATAATGGCCATTCTATGAAGTGTGAAGTGGTATCTCATTAGAGTTTTGATTTACATTTCTCTAATTGCTAGTTATAGTGAACATTTTTTTCATGTGCTTTTCTATTTCCTCTTTGGAAAAATGTCTGTTTATGTTGTTTGTCCATTTTTTAATTGAGTTGCATGCCCTTTTATTGTTGAGTTGTATGATTTCTTTATATAGTATGGAAATCAAACCCACATCGAATATGTCATTTCCAAATATTTTCTCCCATTGACTGGGCTGCCTTCTCACCTTCTTGACTAAGTCCTTTGAAACACAATAGTGTTTAAATTTGAGGAGGTTCAACTTATTTTAAATTTTGTATTTGTTTTTAATTAAAAAAAATTTTAAATATTTTTATTACAGAAGTTGTGAACTTACGAAACAATCATGCACATGTGCAGAATTCCCATACAAAACCCCTTCACCAACACACCACACTGTGGTGGAATGTCTGCTGCAGATTATGAGATAAAATCATCAGACTATCACCACCAGCCATGGTCCATAGAATACACCTGACACACTTTTTCCACACACCTCCATTATCAACAGGGTACATCTTTGGCATTGATGAAAGAATATTATAGTATTGCCATTAACCACAGTCTATAGGTCACACCAATTGTAGTTTTCCCATGCTTCTCCATATTCCCACCATGCTGCAATAGTGATGTACATCTGCTCTAGCTCACAGAAGGACACTTTTGTTTTTGTAGCCTCACCCACAATGCTCATCCACCTCTGGGTTCACTGTGATATTCAGTCCCTAGATTATTCTTTAGCTTTCTTTCAACTGATATTTACTTCCCTAGACTACCCTTTTCTGCCACAATCCCATTTATAGACCAGCTACTACTCACTATAGTGTGTTACCATCAACTCTATCCATTTTCACACTTTTGCAGTCAAGTTAATTAAAAGGTCTACATACATTAAGCATCAGTTATCCTCAACCCTCTTCTTATCTCTTAATAACCTATACTCTAGGTTTTTTTTTTATTGTGGGTAAAAATCAAATTTTTCACAATACAAACCAATATTTGTAAAATGATATATAAATATATGCATATATGTGCATTTGCTTACATAAGTGTTATTTTTTTTTTTATTTTTTTTTATTTTTTATTATGGGTAAAAATCAAAATTCTCGCAATACATACAAACATTTGTAAAATGATATATAAATATATATGCATATATGTGTATTTGCTTACAAAAATGTTATTTTTTATATATATATATACATATATTTTAAGAGGTGCTTAGATTACCTAAAATATTATACGGAACCCACTCGGATTCCCATGTTGCCCACTTCCCACACCTCCCACCACATCCAACACAAACATCTCCCATAGTGTGGCCCACCAACCTCAATGAACTTACACCTCCTGGAGCCTTGCCACCAACCATAGTGTTATTTTATATATATATATATATTTTTAAAAGATGCTTAGATTACATATACTCTAGGTTTTAACTCCATGTGTTCATATTTAGTTCGTACTAATGAGATCATGCAATATTTGTCCTTTTGTGTCTGGCTTACTTCGCTTAGTATAATATTTTCAAGATTCATCCATGTTATCATATGTGTCCCAATTTCATTTCTCCTTCTGCAGCATAGTATTCTATCCTATGTATATACCATATTTTGCTTATCCATTGATTGGTTGATGGACACTTGGGTTGTTTCCATCTTTTGGCAATTATGAATAACGCCGCTATGAACATCGGTGTGCAAATGTCTGTTCGTGTCATAGTTTTTAGTTCTTCTTGATATATTCCTGGTAGAGGAATTGATGGATCATATGGCAGTTATATATTTACTTCCTGAGGAACTGCCAAACTGTTTTCCACAGAGGCTGCACCATTTTACAATCCAACCAACAATGAAGGAGTGTTCCTATTTCTCCACATCCTCTCCAGCACTTATTATTGTCTGTTTTTATAATAATGACCATTCTATGTGATGTTAGATGGTATCTCATTGCAGTTTTTATTTGAATTTCCCTAATAGCTAGTGATATGGAAAATATTTTCTTGTGCTTTTTGGCCATTTGTATTTCCTCTCTGGAGAAAAGTCTATTTAAATTTTTCCCCATTTTTAAATTGGATTCCTTGCTCTTTTATTGTTGAGTTATATGATCTCGTTATATAGAATGGAAATCAAACTCTTATCAGATATGTGGTTTGCAAATATTTTCTCCCTTTGAGTGGGCTGCCTTTTCACCTTCTTCATGAAGTCCTTTGAATCACAGAAGTGTTTTTTAAGTTTCAGGAGGTCCCATTTATCCATGTTTTCTTTCATTGCTTATGCTTTTAGTGTAAGGTTTATGAATCCACCACCTACCACCAAGTCTTGAAGATGTTTCCTTACATTTTCTTCTAGAAGCTTTATGGTACTTGCTTTTGTATTTAGGTCTTTGATCCATTTTGAGTTAATTTTTGTACAAGGTGTGAGATAGAGGTCTTCTTTCTTTCTTTTGGCTGTGGATATCCAGTTCTCCCAGCACCATTTGTTGAATAGACTGTTCTGTCCCAGCTGGGTGGGTTTGACAGGCTTGTCAGAAATCACTTAGCCATAGATGTGAGGGTCTGTTTCTGAACCATCAATTCGGTTCCATTGGTCTAAGTGTCTATCTTTATGACAATACCATCCTGTTTTTACATCTGTAGCTAGGTAATATGAATTAAAGTCTGGAAGTGGGAGTCCTCCAACCACTTTTCCTTTTTAAGGTGTTTCTGGCTATTCAGGGCTTCTTGCCCTTCCAGATAAAGTTAATAATTGTGTTTTCCATTTGTTTAAAAAATGCTGATGGAATTTTTATTTATCCGTATATCATTTTGGGTAGAATTGACATCTTAATGATATTTAGTCTTCCAATCCTTGAGCATGGAATGTTCTTCCAATTATTTAGGTCTTTTTTTATTTCTTTGAACAATGCATTATAGTTTTCTGAATACAAGTGCTTTACATCTTTGGTTAAGTTTATTCCTAAATATTTGATTCTTTTAGTTGCTATTGTAAATGGAATTTTTTTCCTGACTTCCTCCTCAGATTGTGCATTACAATTGTATAGAAACATCACTGATTTTTGCATATTCATCTTGTATCCTGACACCCTACTGAAATCGTTTATTAGCTCTAACTGCTTTGTTGTAGATTTTTCGGGACTTTGTAGATATAAAAGCATATCCTCTGCAAATAGTGAAAGTTTTACTTCCTTTCTGCTTTGGATACATTTTATTTCTTTTTCTTGCCTGCTTGCTCTAGATAGAACCTCTAGCACTATATTGAACAACAGTGGTGACTGTCCCTGATCTCAATGGAAAAGCTTTCAGTCTTTCACTATTAAGTACAGTGTTAGCTGTGGGTTTTTCATATATGGACTTTATCATGTTGAGAAAGTTTCCTTCAATTCCTATCTTTTGTAGTATTTTTATCAAGAAAAGATGCTATATTTTGTCAAATGCCTATTCTGCTTAAATCGATAAGGTCATGTGATTTTTATTCTTTGATTTATTAATGTGGTGTATGATGCTGATTGATTTTCTTGCGTTGAACCACACTTGCATGCCAGGTATAAAAGCCACTTGATCATG
This sequence comes from Tolypeutes matacus, assembly GCA_026826555.1. Taxonomy (NCBI): domain Eukaryota; kingdom Metazoa; phylum Chordata; class Mammalia; order Cingulata; family Chlamyphoridae; genus Tolypeutes; species Tolypeutes matacus. Next base: position 2,030,233 of record JAKSZT010054419.1, on the reverse strand, counting down.
ATGAATAATTCTTTTAATGTGTTGTTGGACTCGATTAGCAAGTATTTTATTGAGGAATTTTGCATATGTTTTCATTAGACAAATGGGTCTGTAATTTTCTTTCTCATAATATCTTTATCTGGTTTTGGTATTGGGGTGATATTGACTTCATAGAATGAGTTTGGTAGCATCCCTTCTTGTTCAATTTTTTGGAAGAGCTTGAGTAAGATTGGTATGAAATCTTTGAATGCTTGGTAGGACTCACCTGTGAAACCATTTGGTCCTGGGCTTTTCATTTTGGGGAGCAGTTTGAAGACTGTTTCAATTTCTTTTCTTGTGATTGGTTTGTTGAGGTCTTCTATTTCTTCTAGGGTCAGTGTAGCTTGTAAGTTCCCAAGAATTTTTCCATTTTGTTTACATTGTCTGGTTTTTTGGCATAAAGTTGTTCAAATTATCCTCTTATGATCTCTCTTATTTCTGTGGGATCGGTAATATTCCCGTTTTCATTTTTCAGTTCATTTATTTGCATCTTCTCTCTTTTTTTCTTAGATAGTCTAGCTAATGGTTTCTCGATTTTGTTGATCTTCTAGGAGAACCAACTTTTGGTTTTGTTAATTCTCTCTTTTGTTTTTTTGTTCTCAATTTCATTTATTTCTGCTCTGATCTTTGTTATTTCATTCCTTCTACTTGCTTTGGGATTATTTTGCTGTTCTTTTTTAGTTACTTCAGGTGTGTAGTTAGATCAATGATTTTAATGTAAGCATTGAGGGCTATAAATTTTCCTCTCAACACTGCCTTTGCTACATCCCATAAGTTCTGATATGTCGTGTTCTCATTGTCATTCGTCTTGAGATATTTATTGATTTCCCTAGATATTTCTTCTTTGACCCACCAGTTATTTAAGAGTGTCTTGTTTAATCTCCATATATATGTGAATTTTCCCTTTTTCTGCCGCTTGTTGATTTCCAACTTTATTCCATGATGATCAGAGAAAGTGCTTTGTATAATTTTGATTTTGTTGGATTTATTGAGATCTGCTTTGTGACCCAACTTATGGTCTATCCTAGGAAAAGATCCATGAACACTTAAAAAGAATATTTATCCTGCTGTTTTTGGGTGCAATGTTCTGTATATGTCTATTAGGTTTAGTTCATTTATCATATTATTCAAGCTCTCTGTTTCTTTATTGGTCCTCTGTCCAGATGTTCTATCCAATGCTGAGAGTGGTGTATTGAAGTCTCCAACTATTATTGTAGACATGTCTATTTCTCCTTTCAGTTTTGCCAGTGTTTGCCTCATGTATCTTGGGGCACTGAGGTTAAGTGCATATACATTTATGATTGTTACTTCTTCCTGGTGAATCATCCCTTTTATTAATATGTAATGTCCTTCCTTGTCTTTAATAACAGTTTTGCTTTTAAAGTCTATATCATCTAATATAAGTATAGCTACCCCAGCTTTTCTTTGGTTACTGCATGGGTGGAATATCTTTTTCCAACTTTCACTTTCAATCTATTGGTATCTTGGGTCTAAGGTGAGTCTCTTGCAAATAGCATATAGATGGCTCGTATTTTCTTTTCCATTCCACTAGTCTGTGTCTTTTGATTGGAGAGTTTAATCCATTAACATTAAATGTTATTACTGTAAAGGCAGTTCTTGTTTCATCCATTTTGATCTTTGGGTTTTATCTTTCATTTTATTTTCACCAATCTTTTGGCACGTTTAGTTAATGTTACTGATAAGTCATCATTTCTAGACTCTCTTCCAAGCCTCTCTTTCCTGTCTTTTCTTTTCAGGCCTTACACTCCCTTTAGCATTTTATGCAAAGCCAGTCATTTTGTTATAAACTATCTCAGTTTCTGTTAATCTGTGAATATTCTAATCTTGCCCTCATTTTTGAAAAATAACCTTGCCAGATATAAAAGTCTTGGCTGGCAGTTTTTCTCTTGCAGTATCTTAAATATATCATACCACTGTCTTCTTGCCTCCATGGTTTCTGATGAGAAATTGGCACTTAATCTTATTGGGTATCCCTTATATGTTATGCATTGCATTTCTCTTGCTGCTCTCAGAATTTTCTCTTTGTCTTTGGCATGTGACATTCTGATTAGTATGAAACACATTAGTATGTGTTTCAGAGTTGTTCTATTCAGATTTATTCAGATGGGAATAAATTGTCTTTCTTGGACACTGATATCTATGTCCTTCAATAGAGTTGGGAAATTTTCCACCATTATTTCTTCAAATATTCCTCCTTCCCCTTTTCCCTTCTCTTCTCCTTCTGGGACACTCATGGTATACATGTTTGCATGTCTCTTACTGTCATTTAGTTCCCTGAGACCCTGTTCAATTTCTTCCATTCTTCATCTGTTCTTCATCTGTCCTTTCAGAGGCCATGTCTTCAAGCTTACCAATCCTTTCTTCTACTTCCTCAAATCTGGTATTATATGCCTCTAGTGTATTTTTTATTTCATTTATTGCACTTTTTATTCCCATAAGGTCTGCTATTTTTCTATGCATGCTCTCAAATTCTTCTTTGTGCTCCCCCAGTGTCTTCTTAATATCCTTAATCTCTTTAGCCATCTCATTGAATTTATTAAGATTTGTTTGAACATCTATGATTAGTTGTCTCAACTCCTTTATGTCATATGCAGGCTTATCTTTTTCCTTTAACTGAGCCATATTTTCCTGTTTCTTGGTATGGATTGTAATTTTTTTGTTGATGTTTTCACATCTGGCTTGCTAGTTTTACTTATTCTGATTGCAGTTTTTCCCTTTAGTTTAAGGCTTTCTTGTCTTTTCTCCCCTGCTCATTGTGTAGTCAGAGTTGAGGATGTAGTTGGTGCTGTATTCTATGGAGGCTGAAGCTGCCCATGTTGTCCCAGGAACTGATGAAGCTTCTCCCACCTTTCTCCTCTGCCAGGGGTAGGGAAAGAGCTGCAGCTGTGTATAATAATCCAAGTTGGGCAGGACAAGACTGTCTGTAGTTGCCCAGAGAGACTGATGAAGTTTCATACCCCTTCCTCCCCTACCTTGGGCAGGGATGGAGCTATAGTTGTGGGCAGTAATCTATCCCATGTGGGTCCAAAATGACCATAGTTGCCCAGGTAAACTGATGTAGCACCAGATCTCTTCCCTGCCAGGGGTGGGAATGAACCCTCTGGAGTGCCCAATAATCTAATCCATGTGGGCTGAATACACCTGCAGTTGCCCTGAGATGCTGAGTGAGTACTATCACTTCTGCCCTTTAGGGGGTGCATACAGAACCACCAATGCCCAACAGTTCATTCCCTGTAAGCCGAAAGTACCCACTGTTGCCTGGAGAGGCTGAGGAAACACCAGCCCCCTCCTATCCTATTAGGGCACAGGCACCCAACAGTTAAGTCCCTGCAGGCCAAAAGTACCCACCATTGTCTGGAGAGGCTGTGGAGACACCAGACCCCCCCTATCCTATTGGGGTTGGGTTGGATCCACAGGCACCCAAGAGTCCAGTCGATGCAGGCTAAATGTGGCTGCCCTTGCCTGAAAAGGCTGTGGAAACACCAGCCCCCTCATTTCCTATTGGGTGAGGGTGGATCCACAAGTACCCACCAGTCCAGGCTGTGTGGGCCAAAAGCACCTCCAGTTACCCAGAGAATCTGGGCAAACACAGGCCATCTCATCCTATTGGGGATGGGGGTGGAGCCACAGGTGACCAACAGTCCGGTTTGTGTAGGACAAAAGTGCCTGCAGTCGCCCTGCAGCTCCCTCCTATCCTATGGGGGGACAGAGGTGGAGATGGACTTGAAGGCACTCAGCAAACCAGTTTGTGTGGGCAGAAACCGCCTGCCGTTGCCTGGAGAGGCCGAGGATACACAGCACCTCTCCTATCCTATTGGGGTGCGGGGATGCAGCCCCAGGTGTCCGACTATTCAGTCTGTGCCAGCAAAGAGCACTTGTAGTTGCCTGGAAAGCCTGGTGCAGGTCCATCCAGCTTCCTCTCTGCTGGAATTGGGGCTGGAGCCTAGGCTAGGGCTGCAGTCTGATCTTGGTGGAAAGAAGCCAGTCCCTAACTTCACTGGATTTTCAGCCAGCCAGGCTTCCCTTCATGCCAGGGGCAGAGTCAAAATGGTGGCTACTGGACTCTTTCCAACTTGGACAGACTCAAGTCCTAGCTGTTTCTAGGACTATACTTTAGCCAGCTGAGTCCACTAATCAGTATCTGAAGTTGGTGGACAACTGTCTCTTCCTCCACTGTTATGGGAAATGGAGCTTCTAACTTTAGCCACAGAATAGCTCCTGAGGCCCCTTGTGCCACTAGAGTAGGATGGGCACCAGCCTCTGTGGCGTGGCCTGCAGTTTCCCAAAGAGGTGGTGCAGGTCCTCCCAGCTTCCTCCCTGCCGGAGATAGGACTAGGGTTTAGGCTAGAGCTGCAATAATGGAGCTTCCAACTGCAGCCATGGACTAGCTCCCAAGGCAGCTTGCACCATGGGCACTGACCTCCATAGCATGGAGGGTTCTACTCATGAATCCTCTCTAGATGGGCAGTCTCCTCCCATATTTTCAAGGATGCTGCAGGATACTCTTCTGATCTCCTGTCCCTGCCCCCCGCCAAACAGGTGCTTTAGATACCCCAGGTGATTACTAACTGCCCTGTAGTATGCGCTGACTCCAGGAGCTCCTTACTCTGCTGCCACCTTGGCTCCATCCCATAGATTGTGATATATTGTGTTCTCATTTTCATTCATCTCACGAATTTACTGATTTTTCTTGCAATTTCTTTTTTACCCACCTATTATTTGAGGGTGTTTTATTTAATCTCTCTGTATTTGTAAATTTCCTCTTTTTCTGCTTGTTGTTGATTTCCAACTTCATTATATCATGACCAGATAAAGTGCTTTGTATAATTTATGTATATTTAAATTTATTGAGATCTGTTTTGTGACTCACGTATGAGCTACACTGGAGAAAGATCCATGGGCACTTGAGAAGAATGTCTACCCTTCTGTTTTGGGGTGCAATGTTCTATATATGTCTATTAGTTTCAATTCATTTATTATATTATTCATGCTCTTTTTTCCCCTTTATTGATCCTCTGCCCAGATGTGCTATCCAATGATGAGCATGGAGTATTCAAATCTCCAACTATTAATGTATTTCTCCCTTCACTTTTGCCAGTGTTTGCTTCATGTAATTTGGGTCACCCTGGTTAGGTGCATATATATTTGTGATTGTTATCTCTTCATGGTGGATGACCCCTTTTATTAATATATAATGTCCTTCCTTTTCTCTAATAATAGCTTTGCTTTTACAGCCTATTTTATCTGATATATGTAGAGCTACTTCAGCTTTTTTTGGTTGCTGCATGTGTGGAATTACTTTTTCAAGCCTTTCACTTTCAATCTATTTGTATCCTTGGTTCTAAGATGAGACTTTTGTAGATGGCATATCGATAGATCATATTTTCTTATCCATTCCACCAGTCTGTGTCTTTTGATTGGGGAGTTTAATCCATTAACATTCAACGTCATTGTTGTAAAGACATTTCTTACTTTACCTATTTTGATTTTTGGGTTTTATCTGTCTTATCTTATTTTCACCACTCTTTTTACTTAATTTGGAACTTTATAATGGCTCTTGTTTTACCAATCTGATTTTTTTTCAGCCGTTTTTCATCTGTTTCTCGCCCTTTCTCCCTTGCTGGTTGTGGAATAGGAGCTGGGGTTTTGTTTGGTACTTTAGGCCATGCAGCTAAAGCTGCCCACATTGCCCCAGGAACCGTTAAAGCTCCCTCCACCTTTCTCCCCTGCCAAGGGTGGGGACAAATCTGCAGCTGTGTGCAGTGACCCAAACTGTGCAGTGATCCTAGCTGTGCAGGCCATGACCTTCTGTAGTTGCCCAGAGAGACAGATGAAGCTCTATGCACCTTCTTCCTCTGACTGGGGTGAGGATGGAGACACAGTTTGGGCAGTAAACTAAGTCATGTGGACCAAAACTGACTGCAGTTACCCAGATAGACTGATGAAGCACTGCCCCTCCACTCCTCCCTGCCAGGTATGGGGACAGAGACACAGACAACAATCTGGTCTGTGTCAGCCCAAAGCAACTGCAGTTGAGGGGTTTTGCATGTATATTCACATGAGAAATTGTTCTGTAATTTTCTTTTCTTGTAGTATTTTTATCTGGCTTTGGTATTAGTGTGATGTTGGCCTCATATAATGAGTTAGGAAGTGTTTCCTCCTGTTAAATTTTTGGAAATTGTTTGAGCATGATTGGTATTAATACTTCTTGGAATCATTGATAGAATACATCTGTGCAGCCATCTGGTCCTGGGCTTTTCTTATTTGGGAGGTTTTCCATTACTGTTTCAATCTCTTTACTTGTAATTGGTCTGTTGAGGTTTTCTATTTCTTCTAGAGTCAGTTTAGTTGTTTGTGTGTTTCTAGGAATTTTCCCATTTCATTTAAGTTGTTTAATTTGTAGGCATACAGTTGTTCATAGTATATTCTTTTGATCCTTTTTATTCTGTGAGGTCAATAGTAATTTCCTTCCTCTCATTTCTGATTTTATTTGCTTCTTCTCATTGTTTTTCTTTGTCAGTATAGCTAAGGGTTTGTCAGTTTTATTGATCTGTATATGCCTTTTGATGAATATATGTATGCCTTTCTGTCATGCATATACATATGGGTGGAATTGTTGGGTAATAGAATACACATATGTTCATCTTTATTAGATACTACCAAGAAGTTTCCCAAAGTGATTGTGTTAAATGATATATATTTACACTCCCAACAGCTTATTTTTGCTTTCTTTTGCTATTGATTGGTAATCAAAAGCATGACCAAAATTTCCAAATTGTTCTGAATAAGGTGTTAATGGGTGTATCAGTTCATCAAAGGAGTGCTGATGCAACGTACCAGAAATCTGTTGGTTTTTATAAAGGGTACTTTTGGGAGTAAAAGCTTACAGTCCCAAGGCTGTGGAAAGTGCAACGGAAGGTACCATAAGAGGTACTTTCTTACCAGAGTCAGCTGCCACGTGTTGAAGCAAGATGGTGGGTGATTTCTGCTGGGTTGCAGCCTTTCCCTCTGTGCTCCCTCTTCCTCTTGAGGCTCCATTGGCTCAGCTTCTTCCTGATCTCAGCTGCAGGCTGGCTTATGGCTTGTCTCTCAGGGCTTCCTATGTCAGTCTTGGTTCTCTTCCCAAGGTCAGCTGTAAGCTATCAGGCAAATGGTCCATCTCTCCTGGGGTTTAGCTGTTTAAGCCTTCTCCTTTCTGTCCCATGGCAGAATCAAAATGACAAAGTTCTCTCCTCTCTGTGTCTTCTTCCGTGAGTATCTGTTGATATCAGACCCAGCAAGAGGGTGGGGACTCAAACTCAGTCATGCCCTCTGATGTAACCCAATCAAGAAGACTTAAATTGATTTTATCAAGTAATCTTAATCAAAGGCCCCTCAACTGAATTTAATACAATCAAAAGGGTATCACGTGGGGAACAGATGTAGCTCAAAAGTTAAGTACCTCTTTCCCATGTATGAGGTCCTGGATTCAATCTCCAGTACCTCTTAAAAAATAAATTTAAAAAATATTATAAAATAATATGTAATTTGTTAAAAAATGGTATCACACCCAGAGGAATAGATTTGTTTATAAACATAATCTTTCTCTTTTTGGGATTCATAAAATAATCTCAAACTGCCACAGTGGGTGAGAGAGAGGGAATAAAATGATAGGGCCTCTGTTATTTCCATAACAATGATTTACACTTAAGAACTGGAAGAACAAGATGCCTGAAATTCATTTATATATGGAGATAGCAAGCCTAAAGGGAAAGAACTTTTCCCAAGGAGAAGAATCAGCTCTGAGAATCTCAGTCAGAGGAGGGATTTTGAGGACAGCATGACATTTTTAAAAATCAAATTTTTATCCTGGTCCAGCCATACCTTGCATCCTTGGGAATGTGGAATATTGAATAAGTTTTATCCTTGAAATTTTTTATGGCATTGGGGTATATTCTGATGACTTTGGTAGCTGTGCAGAAAAGCAAGCTTTTAAAGGGAGACCAAAGCATCTTCTCCAACCTGGCAAGGAGTTCTTTGAGTCTTTGGTGCACTTCAGTCTTAAGAGCTTCTTTGTACCCATGACACCAAATGTCACTCGTCACTGGCCCATCAGGACCTAATAGGAGATGTCAGTCCTGGACAGAAACACCCATGTCTGTATACCAGGGCAGCCTCAGGGTATCTTCCTCAACCCAGCAGAGAGCCAAAAGGGATTTGGAGCCCAGGAGAAAGAAAACATCAGATACTCCATCTTGAAAATAGCTTAGTTTCTAAACACTTTATATGTTGGCTTGCGAGGTACATTTAAAAGAGGAAATTCCAGGTTTCTATCCCAGGTTTTGTTTTATTATACATTAATTCATCTATTCATTAACTCATTCATTCAACAAAAATGCCTGTTAATACAATATGCCAAATCTGATACAAGGTACTGAGGATAAAATAGTAATTTCAACAGATTTGATCCCTATATCCATGGAGCTTATCAGGAGTCAGTGTAGTAATGTTAAGTGAAAATCATGATTGGCCAGATAATAGTCTGGCATCCAGGAAAATCTGACTGTGTTGAGCACTCACACTAAAAATAAAGTTCTAGATTGGAAATTTGTTCAGTAAACGTGGAATCAGAGCCAGAAAATGAATATGTTAAAAAAAAAAAAAAAACACTGAACCAGCTGTGAGTTATCTTCCCCTGCAATAAAGATATGTATTGGTAAAGATGTGGTTCCAGTAAATATTCTGAAATTAACACATGCTGTTCCTTGGGCAATGCCATTTAATCCCTAATATTTATATACTTGTTTATAAAGTGGCATCATTATCTTCTGTAATACTTACCTCACATGGTTACTTTGGGCATCTACCAATGTAATTTAATACAAAGCAATTTAACAGTACATTTTGGTAAAATGTAAGATATTGCCATGATGACCAGGAACATTACTAAGTGTCAAATGCTAAATTTAACACCCTCTACATTTATTACATTTATAACCTATTCACCAATGTGGAAAACTCAGGCTTATATTTTAATTTATTTTGTTCTCTTTTGTTGTTGCGCATTCTAGATATTAAACCTCATGAGAGTTGTACAAGGTGGAGAGTTGGCACAAAGTTTGAGTATTCAGTATCTCCTGCCTGCACTCCATTTTACAGATGTGGACATTTAAGTCCAGATGGGTTCAGTCATCCACCAGGGGTCCCACAGAACAAATACAATGGCTGAAACTCATAAGAAGTGTTGAGCATAAAGAGTAAGCAAAAAGCTTGTGAGACATAGGTAAAATTCCAAAGAAGTGTAAAATACGTAGTAAATAAGTTAGTGACCTGTAAGAGATGTTAAAAATAGAATAATTGCAATGCACCATTTGACAAACAAGAGTCTACTGGGAGATAGAAAGGAATGGAATGAGCAAGCCATAATCGTTATAAATAGCTCACAGTCATGTCTTTTCTTAAATCGACCACCCACTGGTGAGTAAAGCTCCATTCTGGCTCCACACGTGCTCTCCTCAGAAAATGGAGAAAAAATTCATAGCTCTTCATCAGGCTTATTGCCCAGCTACAGTGAGCTACAGGGAACTACAGCTGTGGCCAGGCACACTTGTTTTTGTGTTTCTCTGTTAGCACAAGTGTGTGCCATCGATCCCAGGGCACCTCACATCAGTGGTCACGTAACTACACCATCAGGTCTGAAGACTGATGCAGCAGAGAAAGAGCCAGGATTTACGAGAACTGCAAACCCCAGGATTCAGATAGTGTGATCCTTCCACCCACTTGTACCTGTCCTAAGTAATTGGGCTTAGCCCATCCCTTTCCCCTTGCTTCTTGGTGTGTTTTAAATTATTTTAGTATTTTAACTATATGACTTACATATCTTAATTTGGTCCATAAACCTTTCTGTTCTGTGGCCTCTGGGAGAGCCTATGTGCTACTTGGGGGCCACCATTACATCAAGGTAACATCCAACATGACAATATCCAGACTACCTGCTTTCTAACTCACATGAGCCAAATGATACAAATGATGAAAAGGAAGCAATTTGGTCAAACAGCCATCAGGAAGCCATAGCCTCTGACCTGAAAGCTGTGATACTAACAGAATATAAAGCCTTGAACTTAAGTCTCAGGCTTCTTACATAGGCCTAAACAAGAATTCCATGAACTCATACAGGGTTTCTCTCAAAAATGCTCACTATTTTCATCATGTGAAAATACCAATGACAATCTCAGGTGTTCCAGTAAACAGAAGAATAACATATTTATGTTCACAGTACATTAACTTTTACAAAGGATTTGATGATATCAGCCATGTTTTGCCTTCCCTTTTGGTGAAACTGAAAATAAAACAGTTAGTGGAAGTGGGAGCCAAAAATAGTCTTTTCCCTATTGAGTAAGAAGGTTTTGCAAGGTGATGAAGAAAGGAAAGAATGCAACCCCAAAGCTATGCATAATAATCTTTTGCACTGACCTAACAATATGGAAGATTGTAGGTTCATTGACAAGACAGAATGAAAATGTAGGTTCATTGACAAGACAGAATTAAAATGAAACTAACAATACTTGTGTTTTATCTGATCACACTTTTTCTTGTTTATCTGAGCCCAATTTTCTCATTAGGATTTAATAGCTTGTAAAATTTTACATTGTTTTTAAAAGTTCTTCATCATGAAAACATTCAAACTTAAAGAAATGGTATAGTGAATCCATATATCCAAAATCTAGAGTTAAAGCATTTTAATAATTTGTCATATTTTCTTCATCTACTTTTGACTGAAGCATTTAAAAATAAATTACAGAATTCTTCATATTTCATTCCAAAATGCTTACAGTTTACATCTCTAAAGAAGGTATGCTCCTACCTAACCACAATATCATCATCACATTTAGCATAATTAACAATTATTTCCTAATACCATCTAATTCTGGTTCTACTTTCACATTTCTCCAGCTGTCCCCAAAATGTCTCCTATAGCTGGTTTGTTTAAACAAGGATTACACATTCCATTGAACTGTGAAGTCACTTAAGTCTTAATCTACAACAGCTATCACACTCTTTTCATGGCATTGACTCATTAAAAAAAATAGCAGGCCAATTATACTTAAAAATGCCCCACCTTCTGGAAATAGCTGATTTTTTCCTCATGGTGAATTGATGAATTTGTTGTTCTATACCCTGCATTTCCTGAAAACTAGAAATAAGATTTATACATAGGATTATTTTCAACTTAAACATTTCATTTCAAGAATTCACCATAGCTGTGTTCTATACTTTTTACTGTATCACATCAGGAAGTGTTGTTCTAACAGGACCAAATGAAAAATCCTTTATGTTACTTGCTTTACCCAAAGTTAATTGATTGTTAAATTACTCTTTTCATGTGCTTTGCTCCCCTGCTGAAGAAAATAAGAAAATGACCATAAGTGAAATAGATCATTATTTTTGATAGCTATCAAATTATTTTTATCATTAACTGAACTAGCCAGTTAGTGAATATTAGCCATGTCATATAATGATCAGTGCCATATATTAGCCTCTATTTTAATACAAATACACATTTTACATGGCCTTATAAAAGTGAGCACTTATCAATTCAAATAAAATGTAGTTTGGGGGGAATATTCAGATAGCAAGCTTTCAGAGGAAGGACCATCTATAATATGGTGAGCTTATTTACTAAAATGCATGACTTCCTCCCTAACTGTGTGATCAACTTCTATATACTGACTTTATCGAAGGTTACAGAATTCAGAGTTTAGGAATCATGAAAAATATCCCCTAAATTGCTTTCCTTTGACTGCTAAAATTACTTAATAGAGGCTCTGAAAGAGTTTTCCATTTATTATTTTTGACATTTTATTGAAAAATGTCTTTTATCAATAAATGTGTTTTCTATGCCAGCAAGTCAAAACTCAGAAGAAATATCATTCTTCCTGCTGCTCACTTTCCCAGTTTATTTTAACCCTCTAAATTAGTTTCTGGTTTCCCTGGTTTACAGACAAACTCTGAGTTTGATTTCAGGTAGAGGTCAGAATTCTGAACACATACCATGATTTTGGAACAACAATGTATAGTAGAAAGGTTTGGAGGTGCTTGCTAGTCCATTGCCACCTTTTCCTCTGGAAACCACCCCACCCCTCCACACACAATACAATCTCTCCCTCCCTCCCTCTCTCTCTCTCTCATGCATACATTTCCTTCATTCCCACAGCTGTTTGTATGTGTGTGTATTTATCTCCAATTTTATTTTTTTAACAAATCAATTTTATTGGTACATAATAATAAAGCATAAATCCATCCAAAGTCTACAATCAATGGTATTTAGTGTAATCATATATTTGTGCATTCATCACTTCAGTCATTCTTGGAGCACTTTCATCATTCTAATAATAATAATAAAAATCAAACAAAACTCATCACCTCTCAATCTCTCTATGCTTCCCCTGCCATACATAGCTGCTATTCTTTTTCCTTCTCTCTAGTATATTTGTATTTATATTTTGTAAAAAGTCTTATATATGCAATATCACCCATATTCGTGTCTTACATGAGGTTTTACTATGCTATACAGCTCCATGTTACAGTTTTTAGCTTTCTTTCTAGTAATTTGCATGACCTTAGACTTCATACCACCCTGAATGTGCCCAATCTCCTCTGATCCCACAGCTATTTGAACCAATTAGCTACAAGTTGCTGAGCTGAAGTCAGTAAAAGCCATGAGACAATTAGAACCTTGTAGCAGAAAAAGCTGGTTTTCAGAAAGGAGGAAGCTGAAGATTCATCAAGAGTCCATGTGGTTCCCTGAGAGACAGAGCCAATCCAGTTTTTCAGGGATAGAGAAAACAATCTTGTTTTCTCAATGACAGGGAAAAGAGTAATTCTCTCACAAATTCTCAGTTCCTTGTATTAGTTCCCACAAGATCTCACAGTTCTTTCCTCCTCAGTATTTCTATATATTTGCAATATTACATCACCCCTGAGTTTGATTTTATCAAAGGTAAATAGCTTTCTGGTTGCTTCCAACAAAAAACCCTTGCAATATAATATAGCTAGCTGTCATCTCTTGGTTTTCTAATCTAGAAAATGACAAAAAATGGAAAAGACCACCTTCTTCCTCTTTGCACATCTCCTTTGTAAAGTCTGAATTTTTGTAGCTTTTGATAAGAAGGGTTGTAGCTTCAGAATCTTTCTTTCAATGTCATGAATTGCTGTACTTCTCTATACCATTCAGTTTAATTTTATTTTGTGAAAATCATGAATTGTGTAACTGATCAAGCTTGGCTCTTCAGAGTCATGACTAGAAAGCTTAAAATTAAATTTGAAACCCACAAAGAGTAACAATTTGGAGTTTATAATATGTAATTTTCCATTAAGCTCATTCCTGGAGCCATTTTACAAAATTATTTTTGTTTTAATTTCCCCCCTCTTTCTCACCTATGTCTATATTATGTAATTCTGGTCTTATTTTATAACTCTTTTATATAAAATTAATTAATATCATACTCATTGAGCTTAACAGAGCTGAATGCTGCTTCTACTTAAGGCCCCAAACAGTCTTATGTAGGCAATAAGTACTGATTAACTAATAGAAGACTCTGTGGGGCCTTAAATAAAAGATTTCCCCCAAAATATTTTTGGTCTTTAGCTACATCATATCTATTTGTTTATCTAACCATGTAGATAAAATTTTCAAAAGTCTGTAATATTCAATGTATTTTATATACACATATACATTTTAAATTACTTTATAAGCAAATATAATTTTTATAATTTTTCCTGTTTCTTTTTCATGAAATAATTTCATTCAAAGCCCTTATAAGCATCGTCAACATCACTCACCAATATTCCTGTCCATATCACTAGAGGCTTTCAGTGTCACTGCTCTCAGTTCTTCTGGGTATATACCCAGTAGTGGTATTGCAGGGTCACATGGCAAGTCTATATTCAGCTTCTTTAGGAACTGCCAAACAGTCCTTAATAGTGGTTGTACCATCCTGTATTCCCATCAACAATGAAGAAGTGTTCCTATCTCTCCACATCCTCTCCAACACTTGTAGTTCTCTGTCTTTTTAATAGTGGCCATTCTGATAGGTGTGAAATGATATCTCATTGTAGTTTTGATTTGAATTTCCCTAATCATGAGTGATGTTGAGCATTTCTTCATGTTTTTTTTTTTTTGCCATTTGTATTTCTTCTTTGGAGAAATGTCTATTGAAGTCTTTGGCCCATTTTTTAATTGGGTCATTTGTCTTTTTATTGTTGAGTTGTAACATCTCTTTATATATCCTGGATATTAAACCATTATCAGATATGTGATTTCCAAATATTTTTTCCCATTGAGTTGGCTGCCTTTTCACCCTTCTGATAAAGTCCTATTAGGTGCAAAAGTGTTTAATTTTGAGGAGGTCCCATTATCTACTTTTTTCTTTTGTTGCACGTGCTTTGGGTGTAAGGTCCAAGAAACCACCACCTACTACAAGGTCTTGAAAATGTTTTCCTACATTTTCTTCTAGTAGTTTTATGGTCCTGGCTTTTATATTTAGATCTTTGATCCATTTTTAGTTGATTCTTGTATAGGGGGTGAGATAGGGGTCCTCTTTCATTCTTTTGGTTTATAGATATCCAGTTCTCCCAACACCATTTGTTGAAGAGACTGTTTTTTCCCATTAGCGTGGGCTTGGTAGGTTTGTCAAAAACCAGTTGACTGTATAGGTGAGGGTATATTTCTGGATTCTCAATTCTATTCCACTGATTGATATGTCTATCATTATGCCAGTACCATGCTGTTTTGACCACTGTAGCTTTGTAATATGTTTCAAGGTCAGGCAGTGAAATTCCTCCCACATTGCTCTTCTTTTTTAGAATACTTTAGGCTATTTGGGTGCACTTACCCTTCCAGATGAACTTGGTAATTGCCTTCTCTAATTCTGTAAAGTAAGCTGTTGGGATTTTGATTGGTATTGCATTGAATCTATAAATCAGTTTGGGCAAGATTGACATCTTCACGATATTTATTCTTCCAATCCATGAACACGGAATGTCTTTCCATTTGTTTAGGTCTTTTTAAATTTCTTTTAGCATTGTTTTGTAGTTTTCTGCATATAGGTCCTGTACTTCTTTGGTTAAATTAACTCCTAGGTATTTGAGTCTTTTTGTTGCTATTGAAAATGGAATTTTCCTCCTGATTTCCTCCTCAGATTGTTCAGTACTAGCGTACAAAAACATTATTGATTTTTGCGTGTTGATCTTGTATCCTGCCACTTTGCTGAACTCATTTATTAGTTCAAGTAGCTCTGTTGTGGATACTTCAGGATTTTCTAAATACAGGATCATGTCATCTGCAAACAGTGAGAGTTTTACTTCCTCTTTTCCTATTTGGACACCTTTAATATTTTTTTGTCTTGTCTTATTGCCCTAGCTAGAACTTCTAGTACAATGTTAAATAACAATGGTGACAGTTGGCTGTGGGTTTTTCATATACGTCTTTTATCATATTGAGGAATTTTCCTTTTATTCCTATCTTTTGAA
Organism: Tolypeutes matacus; assembly: GCA_026826555.1. Taxonomy (NCBI): domain Eukaryota; kingdom Metazoa; phylum Chordata; class Mammalia; order Cingulata; family Chlamyphoridae; genus Tolypeutes; species Tolypeutes matacus. The sequence goes on along the minus strand of JAKSZT010054419.1, from coordinate 2,014,684 downwards.
GTATTTTTATCAAAAAAGGATGTTGGATTTTGTCGAATGCCTTTTCTGCATCTATTGAGATGATCATGTGGTTTTTTTCCTTCAATTTGTTAATGTGGTGTATTACATTGATTGATTTTCTTATGTTGAACCAGCCTTGCATACCAGGAATAAATCCCACTTGGTCATGATGTATAAGTCTTTTGATATGCTGTTGGAGTCAATTTGCAAGCATTTTGTTGAGAATTTTTGCATCTATGTTCATTAGAGAGATTGGTCTGTAATTTTCTTTTCTTGTGGAATCTTTATCTGGCTTTGGTATTAGGGTAGGGTGATGTTGGCTTCATAAAATGTGTGGGGTAATTTTCCATCCTCTTCAATTTTTTGGAAGAGTTTAAACAGGATTGGTGTTAATTCTTTTTGAAATGCTTGGTAGAATTCACCTGTGAAGTCATCTGGTCCTGGACTTTTCTTTGCTGGGAGATTTTTGATGACGGATTCAATCTCCTTAGTTTTGATTGGTTTGTTAAGTTCTTGTATTTCTTGTTGTGTCAGTGTAGGTTGGTTATGAGTTTCTAGAAATTTGTCCATTTCATCCAGGTTGTCTAGTTTGTTGGCATATAGTTTCTCATAATATCCTCTTATGATTCTTTTTATCTCTGTGAGGTCATTTGTAATTTCCCCCCTTTCATTTCTTATTGTATTTATTTGCATCTTCTCTCTTTTTTTCTTTGTTAGTCTAGCGAGGGGTTTGTCAATTTTATTGTTCTTCTCAAAGAACCAGCTTTTGATTTTGTTCATTTTCTCTATTGTTTTTCTGTTCTCATTTTCATTTATTTCTGCTCTAATCTTTATTATTTCTTTCCTTCTTTTTGCTTTGGGATTGGTTTGCTGTTCTTTATTTAGTTTCTCAAGTTGTTCAGTTAAATCTTTGAGTTTAGCTCTTTCTTGTTTTTTAATATAGGCATTTAGGGCTATAAATTTCCCTCTCAAGACTGCCTTCGCTGTATCCCATAAGTTTTGATATGTTGTGTTCTCATTTTCATTTGTCTCAATGTATTTACTGATTTCACTTGCAATTTCTTCTTTGACCCACCGAATATTTAGGAGTGTGTTGTTTAGCCTCCACACATTTGCAAATTTACTTTTTTCCTGTCTGTTATTGATTTCTAGTTTCATTCCATTATGATCTGAGAAGGTGCTTTGTTTAATTTCAATCTTTTTGTACTTATTGAGAGCTGTATTGTGACCTAACATGTTGTCAATCCTGGATAAAGATCCATGGGCACTTGAGAAGAATGTATAACCCGCTGAGTTTGGATGCAGTGTTCTGTATATGTCTGTTAGTTCTAACTTGTTTATCATATTGTTCAAATTCTCTGTTTCCTTGTTGATCTTCTGTCTAGTTGTTCTATCTAATGATGTGAGAGGGGTGTTGAAGTCTCCAACGATTATTGTAGAAATGTCTATTTCTTCCTTCAATATTGCCAGAGTTTGTCTCATATATTTTGGGGCACCCTGGTTAGGTCCGTAGCTATTTATGACTGTTATATCTTCCTGGAGGATCATCCCTTTTATTAATATATAATGGCCTTCGGCATCTCTTATCACCTTTTTGCATTTGAAGTCTGTTTTGTCTGATATTAGTATAGCTACCCCTGCTCTTTTCTGTTTACTATTCGCGTGGAGTATCTTTTTCCAACCTTTTACTTTCAGCCTGTTTGTATCCTTGGGTCTGAGGTGAGTTTCTTGTAAGCAGCATATGGATGGCTCATGTTTTTTTATCCATTCTGTCAGCCTGTATCTTTTGATTGGGGAATTTAATCCATTCACATTCAATGATATTACTGAAAATGCACTATTTATTTCCTCCATTGTATTCTTTGGTTTTCATATGTCATCTTATTTTTGTCTCTATTTTTACTCTTTTGGTTATCCTTTCTGCTTTTCTTTCTTCTATACTCTCCTCCAAGCCTCTCTCTCCTGTCTTTTTCTTTCAGGTTCTAAGGCTTCCTTTAATATTTCCTGCAAAGGTGGATTGTTTTTTGCAAACTCTCTTAGTTTCTGTTTGTTTGTGAATACTTCATATTCACCTTCATATTTGAAGGAAAGTTTCACTGGATAAAGAATTCTCGGCTGGCAGTTTTTCTCTTTCAGTTTCCTAATTGTATCATACCACTGTCTTCTCGCATCCATGGTTTCTGAAGAGAAATCTGCACTAAGTCTTACTGGACGTCCTTTGTATGTGATCGTTTGCTTCTCTCTTGCTGCTCTGAGAATTTTCTCTTTATCTTTTACATTTGACATTCTGAATAATATGTGTCTTGGCATAGGTCTATTTGGATTTATTCTCATTGGGGTACGGTGTGCTTCTTGGACATGTAAGTTCATTTCTTTCATGAGAATTGGGAAATTTTCAGCTATTATTTCCTCAAATACTCTTTCTGCCCCTTTTCCTTTCTCTTCCCCTTCTGGAACTCCCATGACAAGTATGTTGTTGCATTTTGTGTTGCCATTCAACTCTCTGAGCCCCTGCTCAATTTTTTCCATTCTTTTCTCTCTCTGTTCTTTTCTCTCTTCAATTTTAGCTGCTCTGTCACCTAGCATTAGTATAGTTGTATTTTTATTCTTCCTGTAGGTGTATATTTGTAATATGCACAGCACTTTTGCTTAACTTACTGCTTTTTAAAGTGATCTGTAAGGAAATTTTCATAGTAATATCCTAAACTTGTAATTGTGAGGTCATATAATTCTAAAATAATAATTAAACTGTATTAATTTTTTTTGCCTATTTTTTAAACCAATTCTCTCTAGTGACCTCTAAAAAGCACCCCCAACTAGCAATGATTAAGGTCTTTCAGGTTAAACTATCTTTCCTATGAAGTACTTTATAATTTGATGTTAAGTAATTTAGAGAGCTAGCTTATTCTAATATTTATGACAATGTAATAAATTACCCCAAAACTTAGTGGTGTTAAACAACTGTTTAATATTCTTAAGTATTTTGTGGATCAGGAAAGTCTATGGCCTCCCTTGAAAGACTGGAAGTCTGGGGATTGAAATCAACTGAAGACTCATTTACTCCCATGTCTACTGGTTGATGTTGGTTGTTGGCTGAAAGGCCTCAGTTCCTCTACATGTGGTCTGTCCACATGGTTAGTGTGTACTTCCTCTCAGGATAGTGGCTACTTCTAAGAGAGAGCATCCCAAGCAAGAGAAAGAAGGAGAGAGCCAAGAATAAATGGTATCTTTTATGATCTAGCCTTTAAGTCACATGGCATCATTTCTGCTGCATTCTATTTGTTAAAGCAAGCATAAAGCTTTGTCCCTTCAAGGAGAAAGGAAATAAACTGGTCTCTTGAAGGGAAGTGGCAAGTTTCTGGAAGAAACCAGAAATATAGCTGTGGACACATTTTGTAAAATCTGTCACATACTTTATGAGAGATTTTGCAAGGACTTGACTCTCTAAGGTGGCTCTCGGTTTTCTGAGGTGTAGCTTCATGTAGGAAAATTAAACCCTTCACATTATATTAGAACAAATACAGTATCTACAAATGATTGACTTCACATAGTACCTGCTATTCATCGCTCTAGAATTCAGTATTGCATACTCAGGTTCTGTTTTTTATGATTCTTGTACACAAATTAAGTCAAGAGCATTTCTTCTTCAGATTTTCAGAAATATGGCAGGTTGAGAGATTTGACTTGAAGTAGTTCATCAAAATAGCTTCTGTTGATAATTTTTCCCTTTCTCATTCCCCAGTAGAGCTAACTTTCTCCAGAGAATTAGTGAGTGACATTTAATTAATGAATTTTCTTTCAGAATATTTTTAACACAATTCCAAAGAAGGTCAGTGGATTAGAGAAGTTTGTGATTTACGTTTCTGGTCAAAGTAGAAGCCTATTTGAGTGTGAACTATGTTTAACTTTGGAGTTATCTATATAAATAGGTAAAGGTCCTTTACTTTGGGAAAAATGAAATCAAAACTGGATGGAGATCATTATCACTAATGACTACCAAATGTCTCAGGACAGAGGGAAGCTATTTGTTGATTCTAGTGCTTATGTAGGGGGATTAACAGATGATTCTAAGATACATATCAAGTCCTTCAGGTTTTCAGGAGTGGGGCATGGGGGAATGGGGAGTTAATGCATAGATGGGGAAGTTGTAATAATGAAAAGTGGTGAGATTACTGCAATATATTGGATATGATTAATCCCACTGAATGGCATGCTTGGGAGTGGTTGAGATGGGAAAGTTTATGTTGTACATTTATTCCCACAATAAGAAAAAACTAACTAAAGACACAATGGCAAATAAAGGCAATACATGATCCTTGATGGGATCTAACAAGGGAGGAGAAAAGACTCAACAGGATATTACTTGGAAATATGAAAAAATGGAATATAGACTTTAAGCTTTATATCAATGTTAAATTTCTTGAACTTGATAACTACACTTAAGGTGGATACATAAGTGAATATCTTTGTTCTTAGGAAATCCACATGGCAGTATTAAGGGCTCAAGGAGCATAATATGTACAATCTAGACTCAAGTGTTCAGAAAATAGATTGATAAATAGATAAACAAGCATACAGATAAGATGTACATATAGATGGATAGATAGGTATGTGGATTGATAGAATGATAGATAGCTAGAATGATACAGCAAATGTGACAAAATGTTAAAAATTTGTGGATCTGGATATCTGGGGGATAGGGGTATGTTGGAGTTCTCTTATGGGCTTTGTATTATTTTTGTAACTGTCCTGTTACTTTGAAATTATTTCAAAATAAAATGTTTTAAAAATAGTTAAATAGAACATATCTATAAAAGTAGCAAGTAGCCTGAATATAAATTTGATCTTAAGAAATAAAATTATGTTATATGCTGCAAGTTAACCAAAAATTAAATATACACATAAAATTTTTAAAACACCCAAAACCTAGTTCTTTCTGGATCCTTCTAGAGAACTGAAATTTCATAAAGAACCTTCATAAAATAAGGCTATCAAGTTATTACAGGTAAATGGTATAACTAAACATCCAAGATATACCAAAACGGCTTCTTTTTTCCATTATACTCCCTGAAATTTCTTGACTCACATTCATTGTCCCAGCTGTTCCCTCTTTCAAGTTTCCTCCCCAAACTCCATAAGTTTCCATTAAAGTCTTGTTCTTCAAGGACAAATTTCATTTCCACCTATTCCAAGATTGTCATCAGAGTTAGTGTCAACAGTCTCAATAGTCCTCTAGCACTTCACTTGCACCAATGTACCACTCTGCTTTGTTTTGAAAATGCCTGCCTTTTATACTCACTTGCTTACTATATGGAAAAATTTTCAAAAGCACTTCTTATCTTGTATTTCCCACTGTACTTATCACTGTGCTTTATACATAGTAGGTATGATAAATGTGCTAATTGAATCGATTGTATTGAATGAAAAGAGGAGAAAACCAAGGTATAATTTGTCCCTATCACCATTTTATCTAGGCCCACTTTCTATGCTGGTCCCAAGGTGATTGATTCCTCACAAATCTTTTTATGTCATTGCATGAATATCTCAAGTTGCCTCTTCAATTTTAATAATTGGAAAATGTGAGAGATAGATTAATTTCTTAGAGATATTTACTCAGTATATCCGGGTTAAATTTACTGCTTAAAATTGCTATGTAGAATCAAAACTAGATGAGTAGAAGGTAGTTGCTATCCAGGAATCTATCACTGACATCTAGAGACACACTACATGGACTTTTGAGACAGACAAATGGTTCAAATGCTGGGTCTGCCCCTTACTACAAGAGTGACCTTGGTCTAGTTATTTAACTTCTGTGGACAGTTGGCTTCTCCAGGAAAAGATGAGGTTTAGCATACAGGACATTTATTTGGGAAGGGTGGGAAGGGCTTGGGATCAACTCCTGTGGAAGAGACATGAAGGAAGCAGAAGTGGGCAGAAGGAGAAGTCCAATTGCAATGCAAATCCAACAGCACCCTCTGCCAATCCATTGAAGACCTCTGGAGCTAGAATGGTCCTAAAGAATTGACCCAAGTTGTGTTGAGATGTACAGGCCTTTATGTGCCCATATTTTCATTGGATGTGTGTAAATATTTAACAACCAGCTTTCCAGAGGGAACACAAGACTTATTTGTAGTGTTTACTGATTTCCATGATGTACGTATTTCCATCAATACCTATTTCAGGCTATCAAATGGACATCACTGTACATGTACTGGGAAAAGACATGCATAATAAACTCTAGCAGCATATACAGGCTCCAGCACAAACTGAAGGGGTATGACTTTGAGGCAAGGAAATCCCTGAAGGGGCTGACAGCTGAAGGCTGTATGCAGAAGGCACTCCCAGCAGCTTGTGCAACAAGTTCTTTATTGAAAGGGGATATAGGTGGTACAACACAGTAAGTACTATGACCTCTGAGTCTTAATTTCCTCAGAAAAATCTGAATAATATTAGTATCTAATGCATATAGTGGCTATGAAATTAGATCAGCTGGCATGATAAATATAGAATACTTTGCAAACTGCCTGGCACATTACAAGAGTTCAATACCTGCAAATTATAATCATCATCATCTTCTTCATCATTACCTAATTGGGACCAAATCTGCAGTCACCATCAAAGTGAGCCCAAACAGCACCCTCACAGAGGACACAGCTTTCTCTGAGAAATGGGAGTGACTGTGGCCTGCTGGAATCCTCTCAGAGTTAACATGTTTGCCCACAGCCAGAAATGATGCATAATCCATAGGGAATAAATCCTAATCCAACCCAGTCCTACCACCTCACTATTACCTGTGTAACCAAAAATAAATAAATAAATAAAGTTGATTCCATGTCTCAACATAATTGCTTATGTCAAGAAAATTTATCTGGCTAAGGATGATGGGAAATCTGATCTCAGTCATGTTGTCTTGGATTTTAGGGGTCCAGAATATGTGGGTAAGGGGCCACTTGCCACTTCTTGTCTGAGCCCCAACATCTCTACTTATCTTCCCCAATAGGGCAAGTTTAATTTCTCCATAGGCTTAACATTCCCAGCAAGAGCCTGGCCAGGGATTTCCACCAGGGCTGCCTAAAACACAGACTAGCTCTTTCCTGCAATGGAGGTGGAACTTAGAAGTCCCTAGGTCTTGAAGGGATAGAGTAGAGTAGACTTACAGTTGTTCCACTGTAGACCTGTTGTGATCCTAGCAATGGAAGAACTTTAATCATGGATGTGGAGGCAGTGGCCACTGGAGGTTCTGAGGAGAGGGAGAGGGAAAACTAGGTGTAATTTGGGGGCATTTTCAGGACTTAGGAATTATCCTGAATGACACTACAATGACAGATACAGGCCATTGTATATCTTGTAATAACTTGCAAAAATGTGCAAGAGAGAGTTTAAACTACAATGTAAACTATAATCATCGTTTAGTGGCAATGCTCTAAGATATGTTCATGAATTGTGGCAAATGTACCACACTAATGAAGGATGTTGTTGATGTGGGAAAATATGGGAGGGCTAAGGAGCAGGACGTATGGGAATCCCCTATATTTTTTGTGTAACATTTATGTAATCTAAGTATCTTTTAAAAAAATAAAAAGTATATTAAAAGCAAAAACAAACAAACAAACAAAAAAATGCAGCATCTGCTGTTGTTCCCAGAGGTAGGCATGGAAAGGTAAAAGTACTGTGGCAGTTTGAGATTATTTATGAATTCCAAAAAGAGAGATTATGTTCATAAACTGGTCTGTTCCTCTAGGCGTGATACCCTTTGATTGTGTTAGATTCAGCCGAGATGTCTTTTATGAAATTATGTTAAGATTAGGGATTTCATTCGACCATGTCAGTAGGGTGTAACTCAGTTTAAGTCCCCGCCCCTTTGGTGGTCTATATAAACGGACACTCACTCAAGAAAACACACTGAAGAAGATACGAAAGAAAAGAAGGAGAGCTCCATGATAAATTTGCAGCTGAAGAGAACAGAGCATCTGAGTGGCTAAGGTCCAAGAGACCAGGCAGATATGGCTCTCCATCTTGCTTCAACATGTGGCAGTAGACATTGGTGAGAAAGTACCTCTTATGGTACCTTGAGTTGGACTCTTCAGAGCCTTGTAACTGTAAGCTTTTACCCCAAATAAATACCCTTTATAAAAACCAACAGATTTCTGGTACTTTGCATCAGCACCCCTTTGGCTGACTAATACAGAATTTGGTACTGAGAGTGGGGTGAGGATTTTGCAATTAACAAAAATGCTGTAACAGTTTTATAAATGGGTAAGGGTTTTTTTTTTGTTTGTTTGTTTTGTTTTGTTTTTGAGGAATTGTGAGATGCTTGATAGAAAAGGTCTAGATTGCTTTGAAGAGGCTGTTGCTGGGAATATGGAGCCTAAAGTTATTTCCAATAAGGACTTAGAAGGAAGTGATGAAACTATTATTGGAAACTGGAAGAAAGATGATCCATGTTTTAAAGTCACAGAGAACTTAACAAGATTGACTCCTGATGTTATATGGAAGGGAGAATTTGAAAATGACGAGGTTGGACATTTAGCTGAAGAGCTTTCCAAAGTAAATTTGGAGAATGCAGCCTGACTTCTTCTTGCAGCTTATAGCAGGATACTAAATGAGAGGGATAAGCTGAGAACTGAATTGCTGGGCACAAAGAAACCAGAAATTCCAAGCCTCTGGAAATCAAGCCTCTAGATGATAGTGCCCCATTTGAGGAATCAACTAAACTTTTAATTTGTAAACCAGGAATGAAAATGCAGTTATCCAGGAAAGTATGGTGGAAAGTCTTACTTTCTGGTCACTTGGACCACTGCTTCCTGCATGCTTAACCAACAAGCTTTTGCAAATGCTACATGAACAAAACCATTGTCAGCCTAGACTAAAAGAGACATGGAGAGGAGACATGGAAGGGAAAAGGGTTTTAAGAGGAAAATCATGGAAGCTGAAATATGGAATTAAGACATCTCCTTGGACCTAGAAAGGAACCCCACCCATGTGTGTGGAAAGGGTGAGTTGGCCCCTGCATTTTAAGAGGGTGGATAATCCAGCCCACTGTCAGGGAGAGTTTTGCCACCCCAGGCTACAGAGAGGGTGGAGCATGTTTTTGGGAAATGTGTTGGGGAGAGTGAGCTCAACACCCCAGTGTTCTGAGATGGGTGGACCTGTTCCCCATAGATTAGGGAAGGCCAGGTCTCCACCTCACTGTTCTCAGGAGATTGGGCCTGTATGCTGGAGATTAGGGAGAATGTTGCTGCCACCTCACTGTACTAAGAGAATTGAGACTCTATCCCAGAGATTGGGTAAACTGTAGCCATCACCCCAACGTTCTTGAAGGGTCTGGAGCTCGGTTGCCATCCACATGCTTGATAAGAGTGGAACCAAGACAATGGCTATTGGGCAAGCCTTTGGAAAGGGTGGGCCCCCATGAGGCCCCAGGGAGAAGAAACCATCATTTTAAGAATGACTTTCAGACTTTGAGATCTAATGGAGTATGCCCTGCAGGTTTTCAGAACTGTAGGGGACTTCTGCCTCATGTTTCCCTCCCAAATTCTCCTTATGGTGATTAATGCAAATGTTTATCCTATGTCTGTCCCTTTGTATATGGGAATAAGATAAATTGTTTTGTAAATTTCACAGGTCTACAGCCAGAGGGGACTTTGCTCTAAGACAAGCTGTATTTCTAGAAATAACTATGATGTGATTTTGTACTTAGTATTGCTAACTGAAAATATTTAAGGTTTTTTGAATATTTTAATGCCTTTTTGGATTTCAGAGGGTAGAGTGTGCCGGTTTGAGATTATGAATTCCAAAAACAGATATTATGTTTGTAAACTGGTCTGTTCCTCTGGGCATGATACTCTTTGATTGTATTAGATTCAGCTGAGATGTCTTTGATTAAATTATGTTAAGATTAGGGCTTTGATTTGACCATGTCAGTAGGGTGTAACTTAGTTTAAGCCCCCACCCACTTGGTGGGCTATCTAAATGGACAATCACTCAAGAAGACACACAGAAGAAGAACACAAGAAACAAAGGAGAGCTCCATAGACACAGAAGAGGAGAGGACTTTGATACCGTGGCTCCGGGGAGAGATGAGCCATTTGCCCAAGAATTTGCGGCTGAAGAGAACAGAGCAGCTGAGCAGCTTAGGTCCAAGAGACTAGGCAGATATTGCCCGCCATCTTGCTTTAACACATGGCAACAGACATTGGTGAGAAAGTATCTCTTATAGTACCTTGAGTTGGACTCTTCAGAGCCTTGTAACTGTAAGCTTTTATCCCAAATAAATACCCTTTATAAAAGCCAACAGATTTCTGGTACTTTGCATCAGCACCCCTTTGACTGACTAATATAGCCACCTTTTCTATTTCCTATTGCAGCAAGAACAAGGCAGACATTGACATCTCCATAGATCATCCTGCCACACTGGTATATAGTAATTTTCAGCTCTCTTCATTATCCTCTGAAATCCAGTTTTTTTCCCCTCTGTCTGTAGCAGAGAATCTCAAAATCTTTAGCTGAGTTACTACATGTAGTAAAAAAGAGTGGACCTCAGTTCTCACACCTCTCTCTCCAGGGCTCTAATTATACCCTTTCTCTCTGGACAGGCACTCTCACAAGCATTTCCCTTGAGGGTCATTGTCCAGCACATAAAGCAATCCAAGAGTGTAAGAATGGTCATACTTCTAGCCTTTTCTCAAGTAGAGGCAAAATTGCATGATACTGGGAACTCTCAGTGACTGGGGTCACTTGGGAAATCCTTAGTGACTGAAGGTCAAGCTTTATAGCTCCAGGGGCAACTAGTGTCTGTATGGAATTGAGGAAAAAAACATTTCACTTTTTCACTATAATTGCCCCATCCCAGGGCAAAGTAGAAGATTAAATTACTTAAAAATGGTTAGGGTTAACAGTCTCCAAAATTCTTTTAACAAATAATTCTCTCTGAACTTGTTCAGAAAAGCAAATTTTTTATTTAAAAAACTCTCATCTTGAATCTGTAAAATAAAAATAACCTGGGTAGTAAAGTTTAATAGTAAAAACATACACACGCGAGGTCTATGACATCCAAAGCCAATACCAATATAACGATTACTTCCACAAATAAAATTAATGGAATAGAATGTAAAAACTCCAAAAGACTTTAAAGTTATTTTTCAGATGAGAAACTTAAGTCTTAGAGAAGTTAAATTACTTTCGCCAATACATTTTAATTCCAACAACTCATGTCAATTCTTGTGGAACTAGGAATTAAATATTACTCCCTTCCTACCTTAAAAATTACTTTTCCAGGACAACTTTGAAAGAATGGAAAACATGTGACTTTATTGCTGTTCCCATGCTATTAACAAGACAAAAAGTATTTGTTTTCCAGTTTTCAAGATTCAGACTACACACCAGAAATTGGAAAAAAATCTGGGGAGCAGATGTAGCTCAAGTGGTTGAGCACCTGCTTCCCATGTATGAGGTCCCAGATTCAATCCCTAGAACCTCCCAAATACAAAACAAACAAACAAACAAACAAACAAAATAAACAGCTCTCCTTGGGGAATGGATGTGGCTCAGTGGTTGAGCACCTGCTTGCCATGTGTGAGGTCTTGTGTTCAATCCCTGGTAACTCCTAAAAAAAAAAAAATCTATCTGTACCTATATATGACATAGAACTCGTATCCAAACTATATCAAGAACTCCTGCAAATCAATTTCAGCAAGATGGCATCACATTAAAAATGGGCAAAAGACTAGTACAGGTATTTCACGAAATAACATATAGGAATGGCCAAAAAGCACATGAAAAAGTGTTCAATATTGTTGATTATCAGGAAAAATGAAAATTAAAGTGTGAATGAGATAACATTACAAAATACTAGAAAGGACAAAATAAAAAGGACAATACAATTATTGGTGAATATACAGCATAACTAGGACTTTCATACATTTTTGGTGAAAATATAAAATACTTTAACTACTTTGGATAATTATTTATCAGTTATTTTATAAACTTAAAGCTATGTCTTCTCTATGGCCCAGCAATACCACTCCAAGATATTTACCCAAGAGAATTAAACATGCGTTCAATTAATGTTAATTGAAAGATAGCTAGAAGATAATCTAGGGACTGTTTAATATAGCGATTTCAGTGGTAGATGAGGATTGTGGTTAATACAAATACAAGAATGTACCTCTTTTTTTTTTTTTCTTTTGTTAAAATTACTTTTATTCCTCTTTTACAAGGTGTTAAGCATATGGTGATACATGGGACAAATACAACTAATGTAATTTATAGACTATAGTTAACAGTAATATTGTAATATTTTTGTAACAGAGGCAAAGAAGGTACTATGTCAATGCCACAGGTCAAAAAAAGAATATGGGATTTAGTTTTGTGCGATGTGAATATGATCAAGGTTTTTTTCCATTTTCTTCATTAATAAGGAGACCTTGGTCATGTCATTTGACTAATCGGTGCTTATTTATTCATCTTTTGGAACACTGGAGAAACAATTGAGTTTATTTTTAGGATTAAATAAGATAAATGTGTCTGGCCAAGATTTTTTAAAGTAATGCTTCCATAATTTGTTAAATTCCCTTTTTTTCTGATATTTTATTTTTTGAAATGGAAATAAAGTTAAAAAAAACACATTAACACAAAAAAGATTTGTAAAAGAGTGTTCATAGCTTCTCTATTCTTTATTACAATAGGAAGCAACCCAAAATACCCATCAGCAGGAGAATGGATAAACACACTGTGGAAATACTCATATAATGGAATATTACTCAGCAATAAAAAGGAATGGACTAAAAATAAACACAACAACATGAATGAATCTCACAGAAAGGAGTACATGCTATAGAATTCCATTTATAATAAATTCTAAATGAGTTGAAACCAATTTATGACAATAGAAATCAAATCAATGGTATAAGGTGATATATATGTTCTGTCTCTAGTTCTGTGTTTTGGCTATACAGATGTATATATTTGTCAAAATTCACTGAATACCAAAGATCTGTGCATCTTATTGCATGTAAATTTTACTTTGAAAAAAAAATCCTGTTAAGAAAAGATTCAGGATTGCCTATGTTTGAATAGAGCCATGAAATTGTTCAGAAGGAAATTTAGGTCATTCCCCAATACTAAATTTACTTTAATGAACAAAAACAGGTAAATCAGCTGTAGTCAAATAATTTTCTGTTTCCAAAACCTATGATCAACCTCTTGCTCTCTCCACTTTATCTTCATATGTGTTTTTTTTTTTTTTTTTTTTTTTTTTTTTTTAAAATTTTTAAAATTTTTTTCTTTAGACAGTCATCTCTTTTAGGTCAATTAAGAATAAGAAAACAAAAGACTTTATTTTGCCTTCAATTATTCCTTCCCTGGTGCTCTTCCCCCCACCCCCCCAAAATTTGAGTTTCTTACTTATATCATTTCCTTTTAGCCTCAAGAAATTTGAGTTTCTTACTTATATCATTTCCTTTTAGCCTCAAGAAATTCTCATAACATTTCTTTCAGGACACATCTGCTGGTAATGAATTTCCTTAGGTTTTTGTTTTCCTTGTCAGAAAGCTTCTCTATTTCTCCTTCATCTTTGAACGATAAATTTCACTGGATATACAATTCTAGTGTTCACTTTCAACACCTTAAATATTTCACTTCACTCAATCCATATGTTTTTTTATTTGTTTTTTCTTTAATATACTTTTTTATTTTTTAAAAGAAATTTAGATTACATAAATGTTGCACAAAAAATATAGGGGATTCCCATATGCCCCATGCCCTAGCCCTCCCACATTTCCTACATCAATAACATCCTTCATTAGTGTGGCACATTTGCCACAATTTTTGAACACATCTTGAAGCATTGCCACTAAGTGTGATTATAGTTTACATTGTAGTTCACTCTTTCTCTCGCACATTTTTGCAAGTTATTACAGGATATACAATGGCTTGTTATCTATCATTGCAATGTCATTCAGGATAATTCCCAAGTCCCAAAAATGCCCCCAAATTACACCTATTTTCCCCCTCCCTTCCCTTAGAACCTCCAGTGGCCACTGCCTCCACATCCATGATAAAAGTTCTTCCATTGCTAGGATCACAACAAGTCTACAGTAGAACAACTGTAAGTCTACTTTAGTCAATCATCCATTCCCCAATCCTGAGGATTCTGTGATGGTGATGCCCACTCCACCTCTAATTGAGAGGAGGCTTAGATCCCATGAGGGCAGATGGATGGGACTTTCTTGCTTGCAGTTGCAGACTCTCTCTGTTCCTTGAAATGGTCATTGTCAATCTTCACCTCCTTGTTAGGTGTCCTGGGTGAGTCCAATGAACTGAGAGTAGGTGTTGCAAGTCTGTTGAGATTCAAGGTCCAACTGGCACATGGACAGCCCAAGATTTAAGTCTCTTGGACATACTTCTTTTAACTCTAGTACTAACTATAGGTTCAAATAGAGGGGCAGAAGAGCCATATGTAAGGAAAACACAACTGAGTTCAACTCTATCACATTGGGGAGAATAAATTCCAAAGTAGGGCCCACTGGCAGAGTGCCAAACTCCTGAGCTGTCTGCCCTGCCTATAGTGTCTGGATGTCTCCAGAGCCCTCAGGAGCCCTGATATTTGAGGTTATATTTACTTTGGCATTCAATGAGTTCCTGCTGAGAAGTGCAAAAGCATAACTTCTAAAATGACTTCCCTACTCACTTTGAAGTCTCTTAGCCATATAAACTCATTTGTCTTTACCCTTTCCCCCTTTAGGTCATGTTCTTTTTCCAGTTGCATTGCTAGTTGGTGCTTGGTAGTAATCCCTCAGTGCCAGGGAGGCTTATCCTGGGAGTCATGTCCCATGCTGGGGGGAAGGTAATGCATTTATATGCTGAGTTTTCTTAGAGAGAGGCCACATTCTATATGTTTTTTTTTTTTTTCAATTTCAATGGTTTCTCAATAAAGACATTGTTTATATCATGTGGATCAACAGCTTTTTTATGTTTGTTTGTTTTTTCATTAAGTAAAGGGAATTTTAGAATGTTTATGTTTGAGCCACTGTCCATCACTTGTATAAATTAGAAATATTTTAGCTGCAGATGAATTGACTAAAATGTATTAAAACATAAAGAGAGTTTTGTTTATTTAATGAAAAGTCCTGAACTGGATGGTGTCAGAGGTGGCCCAGCATTTTAATGATTTCCTCAAAGATTCACACTCTTTCCATCTTTCTATTCTTTTTTTTTTTTTTTTTTTTTTTTTTTTTATTTTTTTTATTATGGGTAAAAATCAAAATTCTCACAATACATACAAA
>JAKSZT010054419.1:1972526-1999000 GCA_026826555.1 Tolypeutes matacus | reverse complement strand
AATGAACTTACACCTCCTGGAGCCTTGCCACCAACCATAGACCACAGAGAGTGTGGTCCATCTTTCTATTCTGTTATCAGCATGATGACTTTCATCCTCAAACTTGCTGCATCCCCTATAGTTGGGTTCATTGCTATCCAAAGCAGGGATTCCTTAGCAAAGAAGGAGGAAAAACAGCTTTTGAGTGGGTAGCCAGTAGCATATGCCTCAACCCTAACACCATATTTTAACAAAACGTAAGCCATTCCCACCTACCATATGCAAAAGGAAAATATTTTAAACAATGACTTCATTTTAGCTACTTCAGTGAACACTACTACAATTATAATTAGAGTAAGCATTATTGTTGACATGCTTCTAAACCATGAAGACCCCCTCATAAAATCTCAGTCCAAATCACAACTTGTGATAAATCCTGATTGTTTTTCCTCCTCAGCATTGATTTTAAAAAATTTCTTGCCTGAATTTATGCACTTTGTCTTGAGAATAAGCAACTTGCCTTGTTCTATTTTTTTATTTCTGTAGGTATTTTGACTGGGATTACATTGCATTTAAAAATTAATTTTAGTAGAATTGATTGTAGTTTATGATACAGATGCAAGAGTGTCTTTCTGTGAGCTAGAGCAGGTATATGTCATTGCTTCAGGGTGGTGGGATTGCGGAGAATCATGGGAAAAATATGATTGCTGTGATCTATGTACTGTGGTTAACAGTAATATTGTAACATTCAATCATATATGCCAAAGATGTACTGTGTTGATAATGAGGGAGTATGAAAAAAAGTGTGCCAAATATACTCTATGGACCATGGTTGGTGGTAATAGTCTGATGATATTATCCCATAATTTATAACAAGTGTTCCACCACAGTGTGGTGTATTGATGAAGGAGTATTGTGTGGGAATTCTACATATGTGTGTGATTGTTTTGTAAGTTCACAACTTCTGTAATAAAAAAATATAAAAAAAAAATAATGCGTTGGGTTGGGGGAAAATACACCAAATTTAAGATTTGGACTATAGGTAGTAGTAAGATTTTGATGATATTCTTTCCTAATTTGTAACAAATGTCTCACAACAATGCAAGGTCTTGGTGGTGGGTTTATGTATGGGATCCCTATATGACATTATGCATATTTGTTTTGTAAGTTCACAACTTTTACTATACACTTATTGTTTATGTATGTTCATGTATGAATGACATAGTTTAATAACATTTAAAAAATTAATTTTAGTAAAATTGAGAATTTCATATATTTTGTAAGAATTATGTGAAAGAGTTTCCTTGTACATGGATTAATCTTTCTGTAAACAAAGTCCTTGAAGAGACTGGTGATTTTGCATAGGAAGAAAAGGAGAAGAATGTGGCTCACATCTTTCCTGAAATGGTGGCTGACAAAAATGTCATGGCATCTCAAATCAGTGGAAATACTTACAAATAAGAATGGATTTATAATACATATTCATCACTAAAGATATAAGGGGAGAACCAAGAGAAGACTTGGCATTAATTTTCCCACTATTCCTTAACTGGTTCCTTAATTGGGAGAGTCTCCAAAATATAAAAACATTTAATCATGAAGGAACATTATTTGTCACTAAAGGAAATTTAATATACTACCAGTGCTGATCTCCTGCAGTAAACTCTATATTAAGACATCACAAAGAACCCCATGATAACAAAACTGAGGTCATGCCATCCACAAGAGACTTGTGTTCTATACATAATAGATCAACATTCTCCTACAATGAGTTACAGTAGAACTTAACTTTCCTTTGCAGCTATGATTTATTGTGAAAAATAAATTACATATTGTGGAAAGTCCTTGATACATTGCCAGGCATATAGTGTGGCTTTAGAAATTGGTAGCTATTACTAGAAATAGAGAACTATAATGGTAGATAAGTATTAGCTCCACTTTAGAAATGTGGATATGACCCCTTAAATAGCTTGTTCAAGGTATTCCAGATAATATACACCTGCCTAACACCTAAGCCATGTTATTTCCACTATACTTTGTTGTGTGCATTACCTATCAGTATCTTACTCTGGGGAAGATGCTTCTCAAGCGAAGATAAAGATATTATGTCAGGTGATGATCTTTCCCCCAAAATGCAGATATATGACAAGTATAAAGATATGCTCAGGAAAAAAAATAAGATAGTACTTAAATTAGAAAAGTTCTTGAAAATATGGAATCTTTGGACATGAAAATCATAATAAACACATTCAAATACATTTGCTTTATTTAGAGATTGTCATATATTCATAGGTTGTTAGGCCCTGGAAATCACCCTTTAAATGATAGAATGACACATAAACAGGTAAGAAAATTGTCAGTGTTAGCATATTGGTGGATGTAAATTAGAATCCAAGCCTCCTGATTCTCAGTCCAGTTCAATTATTTGAATTAATATTATGAACAGAAAATGTGAATTGTACCAATCTATATATGAAAACCACAATTTTTATGGAAACATTAGGAATAGTTATGCACGTCACTGCATTTAAAATATTATAAATATTGTTTTGCATTAAACATTTTTCTCTTTTGAATTAGTTTTAATTCATCTTTAATGTAGATAGTCTAAATTGAAAAATTGTTAGTGATGGAAATAAATGAGACAACAAGGTTTTATTGAGACTAAAGTTTTTCAAAGTTATTAAGTTTTAGTTTATATTTTAAAAATACACTCATATTATAATCAACATATTATCATTGCAAAAAACTGAAATCAATGCAGAAGTAAACAGAGCAAACCCTTCCCTTGTTCCTCTCTACTCCTCAGCACTAACCCCTTTGGATAGTTTAATTGGTATTCTTCCCTTTTATTTTAATTTAATTTACATATATATAATATAGTTACTTAGTTTGGGAGATTTCTAGAGTTGCCACATTCAAAACATCCAGATTTCAACAAACAAATATGAAGCAAGAAAGTATGATTTAGACACAGGTGGAAGAAAGCAATCAATAGAAATTGTCCTGAGGAAGCTCAGACACGGAATGTGATAGATAGACAATGACTTCAAATCAACTATATTCCAAAGCTAAAGGAAGCCATATCTAAAGAATTAAAGGAAAGCATGAGAATGATGTCTCACCAAATAGAGACTATCATTTAAGAGATACAAAGTATAAAATGGAACAAATAGAAATTTTGGGGTTGAAAAGTACAATAAGTGAAATGAACATTTTGATAGAGATGCTCAACAGCAAATTTGAACAGGCAGAAGAAAGAATCAGCAAACTTGAAGAGAGGCCAATTGATATTATTCACTCTGAGGAAAAGAAAGAAAAAAGCCTAAAGAAAAATGAACAGAGCTTAAAAGACCTGTGAAACACCATCAACACATGCATAAGGGAGTCTCAGAAGGAGAAGAGAGAAAAGGAAAGAAAGATGATTTCAAGAAATAATGGTAAAAATCTCCCAGAACTTTATAAAAAACCTGACTCTAACTATTATAGAAGCTCAATGAATTCCAAAAAGGATAAATTTAAGGAGATCCACACTAAAAACATATTATAGTCAAGTTGTCAAACCCAAAGACAAAGAAAAATTTAGAAAGAAGCAAGAGAGAAGTAACTCATCATATACCCAGGATCCTCAATAAGGTTAGTATCTGATCAGAAAACATGGAGGCCAGAACACAATGGGATGACATATTAAAAGCATTGAAAGAAAAAAAAAAACTATCAACCAGGGATTTTATATTTAGCAAAATTATCCTTCGAAAATGAAGACAAAATTAAGACATCTTCAGATAAACAAAAATTGAGAGGGTTTATTTCTAACACAACTTCTCTACAAGAAATGCTAAGGGAAATCCTTCAGACAGAAATGAAAAAACACTACAGAGTAACTGACACCCACATGAAAAATAAAGAATACCAGTAAAGGTATTTACATAGTAAAAAACAGTATAAATGTAATTTTTGTTTGTATTCTTTTTTTCCTCTCTGATTTAAAAGATTATTGCATAAAGCAATTATTATAAATCTGTGTTTATGGGCAAACAATATATAAAATATTCAATTTATGACAATAAGAGCATAAGGAGGGAGAAGCTATATAGAAGCCAAATTTTTTTAATACTGATGAAATTAGGTTGGTATTCATATGAACTAGATTGTTATAAAGTCAGGAAGTTAATTGTAATCCCTAGGGCAACCACTATGAAAATAACTTAAAAATGCATAGTAAAAGTAAGGATAAGGGATTAACATGGTACACTAGAAAATATCCATTTAACACAAAAGAAGATAGTAATGAAGGTTTTGAGGAACAAAAAATACATAAGTCAAAAAACAAATAGCAAAGTGGCAGAAGTTATTCCTTGCTTGTTAGTAATTACATTAGGTGTAAATGGATTAAAGTCTCCAATTAAAAGGCAGAGATTGGCAGAATAGATTAAAATGCATATTCCATCTATATGCTGCCTACAAAAGACTAATTTCATATTCAAAGATACAATTAGTTTGAAAGTGAAAGAATGGAAAAAATACTCCTTGCAAACAGTAACCAAAACAGAACTGGAGTGGGTATACAAATATCAGACAAAATAAACTTTAGGAAGAAAATTGTTACTAGAGACAAAGGATAATATAAAATGATAAATGTTTCTGTCCATAAAGAAGATATAATAATTATAAACATATATGTACCTAACAGAATGGCAACATATGAGAAGCAAAAACTGACAGAATAGAAGGAAGAAATAGAAAATTCTACAATAATAATTGGAGACTTCAATGTACCACTTTTAGTAATTGATAGGACAGTTAGACAGAAGATCAGCAAGCAAATATAAGACTTGAAAATAATTATCTCAATAATGCGGAAAAAGCATTTAACGAAATCTAACAACCTTTCATGATAAAAACACTCAGAAATCTAGGAATATAAAGGAACTTCCTCATCCCAATAAAAGGCGTCTATGAAAAATCCACAACTATCATCATGCTTAATGGTGAAAGACTGAAAGCTTTCCCCCTAACATCAGGAACAATACAAGGGTGTCTTCTCTTGGTACTTCTATTCAGCAATGTACTGTATGTTCTATGCAGAGCAACTAGGCAGGAAAAGGAAATAAGCCATCCAAATTGGAAAGGATTAAGTACAACTATTTCTACTGGCAGATAGCATGAGCTCATATATAGGAGACCCTAAAGAATCCACAAAGAAACCTATTATATCTAATACATGAGTTCAACAAAGTTCCTGTATGCGAGATCAATATATGTAAAATCAGTTGTATTTTACACACTAGCAATGAACATTCTGAAAACATGGTTAAAATATTACTACCTCACAAATTGATCTACAGATTCAATCCTTTCAAAATTCCAACTGCCTTTTTTTTTTTGCAGAAATGGAAGTTTATCCTAAAATTCATATGGAATTCCAAGCGATCTTGAATAGCTAAAATAATCTTGAAAATGGAGACCAAGATTGTATAAATCACATTTTCTGATTTTAAAAATTACTACAAAGCTGCAGTCATCAAGCCAGTGTGACACTGGCGTAAGAGTAGACACATAGATCAATTGAAAAGAACTGAATACCTAGAAATAAACCCATACATCTATGGTCAACTGAATTTTGAGAAAGTTGCCAAGACCTTTCAATGGGGAAAGAGCAGCCTTTTCCACAAATGTTGTTGGGACAATTAGATACCCACATGCAAAACAATGAATTTGTATCCCTACCACACACAATATATAAAAATTAACTCTAAGTGGATCAAATACCTAATGTAAGAGCTTAAATTAAGAAAGTCTTAGAAACATACATAGATGTAAATCTTCTGAACTTGGAGTAGTCAATGGTTTCTCAAATATGACACCAAAAGCACAAAAACGAGAAAAAAATAGATAAAATGAACGTCAAAACGAAAATCAAAAGATACTATCAAGAACATGAAATGACAACCCACAGAACAGAAGAAAATATTTGTAAATCATGTATCTGACAAGAACTTAGTTTCTAGAATATGGAAAGAACTCCTACAACTCAAAAACAAAAAGACAACCCAATTAAAAAATGGACAAAGGACTTGAATAGGCATGTCTGCAAAGAAGATATATAAATGGCTGGTAAGCACATGAAAAAATGCTCAACACCATTAACCAGCAGGGAAATGCAAATCAGTATCATGATTAGATACTACATCACACCCACTAGGATGGCAGTAATAAAAAAAATTAATTAAAAAACAGAAAATAACAAACGTTGGCAAGGATGTGGAGAAATTGGAACCCTCGTGTATTGCTGGTGGGAATGTAAAATGGTGCAGCCACTGTGGAAAACAACTTGGCAGTTTGTCAAAAATTTGAATATAGAGTTACCAGATGACCCAAGAATTATAATCTTAGGTATATACCCAAGAGAATTGAAAACACATGCCCATATAAAATATGTATAGGAATGTTCACATAGGCATTGCATATTATCCAAAAAGAGGAAACAACGCAAATGTTCATCAATGTGCAAATGGATAAACAAAATGTAGAATATATATATACAATGGAATATTATATGGCCATAAAATGGAATGAAGTACTTCAACAAAATGGAATGATGTGCTACAACATGGATGAACCTTGAAAACATTATGCTAAGTGAAAGAAGCCAGACACAAAAGGCCACGTATTGTATGATTCCATTTATATGAAAAAGCAAGCAGAAAATACATTAGTGGTTGCCAGGGGCTGGGGAGAATGGGGAAATGGGAGGTAAAGGGTTTCTTTTAGGGGAAATGTAAATGTCCTGGAATAATATTGTGGTGATGGCTGTACATCATGAATATGCTAAAAACTTAATTGTGCACTTTAAAATAATTAAAACTGTAAATTTTTATGTGAAATTTATCTTAAAAACTCCTCTTCAAAAATTGTGAAATTAACATAACTTATTACAATCAATGAAATAATAAATATTCAAGTAAAAAATTAAAAACCTCCCCACTTCATTCTATTCTCCTGATCCCCCAGACTGGAAAGTATTTCACAAAGCATGGTTTGAGTCCATTCACACTTTTTCATCCTACCTACTCAAATCTAAGCATGTGCATGCATCCACACGTATGCACTATTTTTGATTGCTTTATTTGTCTTAACAATAATTGAATCATACCATATGCATTATACTACAGTTTGCTTTAGGCATGGACATCCTTTAGGTCAATAAATATGGCTCTATCTCATTATTTTTTAACAGTTGTATAATATTTCTTAGCATGGATATGCTACAGTTAATTCAACAGTTCACATACTGTGGACATTCTGATTGTTTCTAGGTTTTTCATCACCAAAATGTTTGCTGTCAAAAACAATATATGTATAGTTCTATCTCACTGATCTATTTGTGCCATTTCAGTACTGTTTGGAATGTAGTAGCTTTACAGATGTCTGGTAAGATGAATTCCCCTAGCCAGTATTCTTACTTTCACAATTTGCTTGGCTGTATAGAGCAATTATTCTTCCATATAACTTGTAAAACAATGTTTTATACAGTTCATATAAAAGGGATACAAATTAGAATTTCAGTAAAACCATTCAGTTATTAGGGGATGATTTACATTACTATAAAATATGAATATAGTATGTCTTACCTTTACATGTTGCTTTACATTCTTCAATATGATTTTATAGACTTTTTTTCATGTGGTCTCTATACCTTTCTAGTTAAATATAGTACTAAGCAATTTTCATATGGTCATTGCTAACATAGAGAAATGGTACTGATTATTGTATATTTGCTTTATTTTTTAATTTTTTTGCTTTTATAAGAGGTATTTATTTGGTGTAAAAGTTTACAGTTACAAGGCCATAAAAAGTCCAAGTCGAGGTTGCTTTCTCACCAAAGTTGGTTGCCACATGTTGAAGCAAGATGGTCACTGATCTCCGGCTGGTCTGTGCCTTCCCCTCTGGGCTTCCCTTTCCTCTTGAGGCTCTGTAGGCTCAGCCTCTTGAGGCTTCATGCTTATGTGAAGTCTTTTCTCTCCTGGCATAGGGCTTGCTTCTTTCCAGGCCTCCTATATTAGTCTTGGTTGTTCTGCTTTCTTCCAAATATCAACTGTAAGCTATCAGGCAAAATGGCTCATCTCTCTTCTGGGCTTCAGCTCTTTCAGCTTTCTCCTTTCTGTCACATGGCAGGATCAAAAAAATGACAGAGCTGATTCTTCTCATCTGCATCTGTCTGTCTGTGTGAGTGTCCATTTATTTCAGGCCCAGCAAGGGGGCAGAGGCTCAACCTGAATCACACCCACTGAAATAGTCAAATCAAAAGCCCAAAGCAATCTTAACAGATAATCTAATCAAAAGCCCTCAGCTGAATTTAATACAATCAAAGGGTATCACACTCAGAGGAACAGATTAGCTTACAAACGTAATCTGTTTTATGAATTCGAAGATTCATAAAATAATCTCAAACTGCCACCATAGATAAAAAGGAGGTAAATGGTTCTTTGTCCCCAGCATGAGTGTAATGCCAGATTCTAGAGGGAGGATGTATATTTGTTTTATATCCAGACATTTTACCAATTATTTTAATTAATTTTAGCATCTTTAAAGTCTCTTGGTATTTCTGGATATCCAGAGGTGTGTGTGTGCCTATTTATAATTAGAAAAAAATTCTAACGTTATCTTTATATAGTAGGTGTATAGGTAGTTTACATTCTTAATCATAGAGTTTTTTAGTATTTTAATTTTTGCCAAATGGATGTATTACTTTTAAATCAGAAATTTAAAAATATTTCATAAAGAAACTAGTTTTAACGTTATTTTTTCTAAAAGTAAAAATCATTTGCTAATTTTTTCAGAAAAAATAAATTCAAGAATTAATACAAGAGTTGAACTTCGAAATAAATACTATATCTTGCACCAACAGGAACCATCACTATTGATTTGACTTGCTTATTATGCTTATATTAATTAGAATCAGTTTTCCAGATTTTTAGTAATGGTGTCTTTTGGGCAGATACAAAAGAAACAGATAAAGAGATAGCTAAAAGGGAAAAGAAAAAGAGAAACAGAGAGAATACAGGCAAACTAACTGATGAAATCCAGATCATATGAAGTAGATGTAACTCACACCTGCAGGATAACATTCTAAATTTGTATTTTCATTCAATCTCTTCACCCTGCCTTCTCGTGATTAATGACATACATTTTTATGATGTAGACATGAGGTGAGAGTTCCAATTTGTTATTATCAAATAGAAAATATTAGCAGATTCACTTGAGCAGCAAAAAGGAGAGTATACTCATTCCATCTCTATATAAATAGTCAACCAGTGAAAAAAACAAACCGATGCTTATCCTCCCATTATTTGAAATCATTCAACATCATCTTGATCATCATCATTGTCATCATCATCATCATCTATGTTTCCAGCAGTTTAAAGTAATCATCACACAGTAGTTAAAAAGGGAAAGAAGTATTCAGTTTACATTTGAGAGTATTATGGGTGAATAAAACTTTGTATATATTGGGATTTTCTTTAAATATGTAGAGTCTAAATAATTTTGGGTAAACCAGAGATGAAAGTCCTAAAACTACTAATAATTAGAAGGATCACTCCATCTCACTTATAAGTAAATATTGACTGCTATTTTCATGACTTGAAAACCATCTGAGACAAAAATCCTTCAATATGCAGACCGATACTTCCTTCACCTTTTCCCCACCCCAAACCCTGAAGATAAGATAGTCACAAACGGAATTTTTTAAAATGCCTTATAAAACAATGAATTTGCAGTTTCCAGATTACACAAGTCAAGAGTTAGGACTATAGCAAGACTTATTTTATTCTGTGTTATGATTGATCATGACAAGTCCCTTAAGAAAACATCCACACTCTACCAGACAGAAACATTAATTTATTATTCATACTATCTGCAAGGCAAATAACAGTATAACCATTATCAACGGATAACAGATATAACAGGCTTGTCAGGACACAGCTACTTCTTGGATCTTGGATTGGCTTGCTCTTGGGAATTGCTGGGTACATTAGTCTTTAGGAAATCTACCAGAGTAATGTCTAAGTATCATCAGGACAACAGTTTACACATTAGGTAGCCTAAGTTTTCAATGATGGGACAACACTTTTTAGGATATGAATATCTTTCCCAGCTATTACAGCTGCATATTCTGTTATCATTGTTGCTAATGGCTACATGAAACTTCTCTGAATTGAAATTCTAATAGTCTCCATTCCCCAATCATCCAGCACCATCCTGTACCTAGTGATTCCAAACACCCTTGAGACCCTTCACAGGAGCTATTATTAATTTTAAGGACTTTTTACATCTTAAACTTCTAATCTCTTATGACAATTTAAAAGCTAGAAATTGAACCTAGAAAATTAAATGTAACCAAACAGAAAAATTTATAAGCAATCCCAATATAATTTTACATTCAGGAAACAGAGAAATGAGTTAGAGATGTCCAAGAAGAGACAAGGTAGGATTTCACAGTTTGGAACCCCATAAGTTGGATCCTGGTCTTCATATTTGCAGATATAGGAAATTAATGTGTCACTCTACCCTTTAATGATCAGGGAATCAGAGACTGACTACATCTAACCAAATTTGTAAGAGGTGGGTGTATAAACTGCTTTCAAATTAATTCATTGCTAAAGAGTAACCCATAACTACAGTTACCACACAATATATGATCCAAACTGGAGCACTTTTAAGATTGAAAAAAAGAGAACTATTAATAATTAAGCTGAGACAGGAGATAAAAAACTGTTTGTTCTAATAAAACAGGAAATTAAGTTCACGTTGCTCATATCTCAAATACTCATCTCCATGGCCAGTACATCTGTCTTGTATCAAGGTCTCTGGGAAGCCAAAATTAATAATTTAAAATTTGTTTAGTTAGCATGAACTTAGAGCCAAAAAAGATGAATAGTTTTGGCCATGGATAAATCTACTGTCGTGGGGCAGGCAGGCATAGTGCATCAGTATCGATTTGTGAATTGTAATATAAGTATGTCCCTCAGGTCCGTGTGTCATCCCCTTTGGACAGAATTCTTTACTCTTCCTTTCTAGGTCCACTTTCCCCTGTCTATTCAGATTGTATACAATAGAATTGATCAGATTTCAGCTTTCCAGTTTACAAAAACATTGTAGACTTGCCTACCTGAAGAGGTATCCTAGTCAGATCTCCTCAGCGACATTCACATCAACCATGTTTTAGTTTACAGCTAGAGATGCTTAATCTTATCTATTAAGTGTTGAGAGTAAAATTGCCTTCTGAGAATGAAACCAGGGAAAAGCATATCATTAAACCTCCTGCCTTCATCTTTATACACTGATAACAGTCTTGCTCTGCACTGATTTATACAAGATTATATTAAATTCATGTGTAATTTATAGCTAGAATACAACATATTATTAAATGACATCAAAGGGTCTGTTGTGGCAATTCACGGTAGAGTAATTACCACCAGATTTACTGCAAGCTTGGTTGGTGATAAGTAAAGAAGATAAATTACAACTGGTGAAACAACTGAACCTATAATTGGAAGAAGCAAAGCTTTGGCTTCTATGAGATGCAGACAAGAAAAACAGGCTTAATCAGAACTTAGTTTAGATACCAACAGTGAGCAACCTTCAAGCATGTGCTTATAAATGCATCAACAAAGTAGTAACGGCCAAATCAACTGATTTTTAGAAAACAACACTTACAAGACATTCTGGGAGACCAGAATAATAGAACAGCAAATCTTACCCAACAAACATTGAGAATATTATGAATGCAATGAAATTTGCTGATAGAGTAGAAAATCCTGCAAATTCATTCAGAGGAAAGAAATATGGAAATTGTGTTCTCAGTCAAAGAAACTAAAGCTGGCAGAGAAAATAGTGACTCATTTCAGAAATCAAGAAGTTTGGGCATACATTGAGCACCTGCACTTTATCCAAGCAAATCATATTTTGAGGTCAATTTGGGAAGGTAATACTCTAGTCCGTTGGATTCTGACCACAACATGATTACCAATGAGTGCTTGTGACCCTATAGATTAAAGCAGGGTAAAATAGGGTTATGAAAGAGAAGCAATAAAAACTCAGGGGCAGGGAAGGAGTAAACTTAAATTATTGAATGAAAAAATTAGACATAGACAATAAGAAATGGGAGGAAATTGACAAAGAAGG
Organism: Tolypeutes matacus; assembly: GCA_026826555.1. Lineage (NCBI taxonomy): Eukaryota > Metazoa > Chordata > Mammalia > Cingulata > Chlamyphoridae > Tolypeutes > Tolypeutes matacus. Next base: position 1,986,832 of record JAKSZT010054419.1, on the reverse strand, counting down.
GTTTGGAAGAATCTAAACACCTACACCCCCACTCTACCACCAGCAAAACAGGGAGATGGTAAAACAAAAGCCCTTACTAATGCTTTCCTTTCTTGATGTCCCTTTGACCCCCTTTGTCCTATAATATCTCCATTCAGAAGGGGTGAGCTCAGTGCCTTTCCTGCCTCCTGTCCTAGAGCATTAAAACTCATGCCCTCACTTTCATTCAGCAGAAGAGGTATTTTCTCGACCTCATGGAAGAAATGCAATGATCTCAGCTGCTTTTATTTAATATAGTTTTCAGCTATGCTACGGTAACAAACAACCCCCAAATCTCAGTGGATTAACATATAAAGGAGGTCGGGTGGCCCTCCAAAACTACAATCGCCCTCCATGAGATGATATAGATTCAAACTTGCATCTCTGTCTGCCATTTCAACACACTGACTGAGGTTCACTACTGAAAGATAAGATTGAAAAGAGGTATTTCACTGCCAGTCCAGAAGAGATGCTCACTTTCTTTTGTTCTTGGTTCATTAATCAGTAGTAGATGCATGGCCTTGCTAACTTCCAGCAGCTGGGTAAAGGTATTTTAAATATGAGAAATATCCACCAAGAGCTTTCCATGCTTGGTGTTTGATATGCTAAAGGACTTTATAAAAATAGGTTCCTCACCTCAAAGCCAGACTTTTCAGCTTTCTTGTCCTAGGAATGCAAATAAAAATATAATTTGACCCTCGATCCTGAGAAATGGCAGAGTCCTTGGAGTGGGTGTATCTACCCTTCCCCTGAAACACTGAAATGCAATGCTCCAATAGGCAGGAAATCTCAAGAGCCTAGTTGTATAATGTGGAAATAATAAAAATGTTTCAAAAATGGTATCTCATTTCACGCTGATATTCAAATATAACAGTAGGCATCTGTAATACCTGGGAAATAGTTCTCACTCCATGAGCAGAATTAAAGGGCAAAATAAGCTGAGTTTGGTAAAAAAAAAAATGCTCATCATCATTAAAAGCATTTAATTTAACTTCCTCATTGCACAGTAAGAGAAACCCTTATATACAGATAATATGTAGGCAAATGAAATCCTCTTCTATCTCCTGTTGCAAATACCCATTCAGTGTGTAACTATGAATTAGAAATCAAAACAAACAACTGGTATCTATGTATAGATTTCTGAATATGGGGCTTTTGGGTTAACTGTATCTGAATATGTGATACTCTTTGAGGAAGTCAACATGGCTATCTCCTTCTGTTAAATGCATTATTTAGAAACAATCAGGCAGTAAACGTCTTAAAAATATGCTGGAAAGCTTAATACAAGGAGTTATGTTTAACCCATTCTGTGAAGGTTCAGGGATACACTTTGAATGGTGTTAACAGGAAAAACAGTTTGTATACAATAAGCCTGAGTAAGAAGCAATGTTCACAGATTTACCTATAAAACCACATATCTCTCCTTCTCAAATATTTATCCTGACAAATTTAATTGGACCGAAGCAGATAAAACTGTTCAAGCATGGGAACCAGTAATTGTAATTCATAAAGAGGATAATGCACATGCAACACTTCTAGAGAAACTACCTGACTATAAAGGAACACACTTACAGCAAAGTGTTCTACAAATATGCACTTTTAATAGTCTACTGACCTACAAGAATAATGCAAGCATCAGTGCCCTGGAGGAAGCAGTGATGGCAATTTTCACCCAGGCCTATCAGTACAGAATGCAATTTCAGGGGTCACATCCCAGCTTTGAGCTCTTACAGCAAGAATCAGGTTTAGCTTCTAAAGGTTCATCTGCATGCCAGGCAACTAAAGCAGCAAGGGTCATTTTGATAAAGTTGGAGCAACCCTAATAAAGTTAGTGCACGACCTATCTGTAGGTCTCCCATACTTACAAATTTCCCAAAAACATCCATTAGAACAATTGTTGGAATTTTATATGATACTCTGTGAGTCAAGACAAGTCTAAGATCCAAGCAATAAGGCAAGCAGTAAGTATATGTATTTGTTTAATCTGTTCATGAATTCATCCAGTAAACTTTAATTGGATATCTACTATGTACCAGGTACTATTCATGGACACATCATGGAGTCAAGATTAAAAGCCAAGCCAGTGCTGGCCACAAAACAATAATGTATACCTTATATAGTAAGCAGAATAAAAGTAAATAAATTAGTGTCCAATACCAATTAATTGTTTAGCTGGCCAACTTCTTTGGATTCTTAAGAATAGAAATGCTATAAAAAAATAAAATCTGTTTTTCAATTCAGAGAAATGGACAGTGGGAATATTTGTATGTGGCTGACACAAAACCATCTGGGAGCATTAAACATAGAGAGAAACTAATGAAATCACTGGAACACCATATCAAGAAATCTCTTCAAAATTTACAATGAGGCTTTAAGTAAATAAGCCATGTGAATACCACATTTAAGAATAATAGAAAATGCCACAAACTTGAAACGCTTTGGGAAACTTCGTGGGTTTAGGAGGAGGCTTTAGGAGGGTCCACAACAGCATTGAACACTGATGCATTCACTGCACATCTGCAGGGACCTCATTCTTCAGGACAGAAAAATATGCTTCCCCCCAGTTGTGACTCTATTATTTCACCATTAACTCTGGAATTTATATGTGTGCAGGATCATTGCCCAGATCCAACCCAGCATTGGCACCACTCCAAACCTGGAAGTATTTCGCTGGCCACTGAGGGGACCATAATTCTGAGAGCCTGGAAATTATGCTTAGTTAAATTCCATTTGTCATCTGTGGACAATCGATGACAAAAGGTAACATTTATACCTGTCAGGAACAACCCTCTGGGGACCTGGCTTCCTTGGAATCAGCACGCAGAGACAGTCCTTCTGAGAGGGGGTGATAAACTGTAATTTAGGAGAAAGAGATGCATTCATCTCACAGTCAGCCTGCATGTTTTACAGATTCATGTATTAATTTGGTTCACAAATACACAGCTTCATTCCCCCACCCCCACCCCACCCCATCATCCTGAGTTAACCTTCACTGAATTCTGGGTGTAGACTGAGTTTCTCATCATTTTTCTTCTACAATATTCATCCCTCAGTGAATGTTTATTTTCTGACAAGGGAATTTAATTTTCCACTCAGAGATATTGCAAGGACATGGGTCTTGTGTGTTCTTTTGTGTTTTTCTATAAACAAATATTCCCTAAAAACCAGGACAAAAGGACAGAGGGAATGAGTCAGATACCCAGCTGTTCCAAGGCTGAAAAAGAATCATCCCAAACCAGACTGCCATATGGGACCTGTGAAATGATTACTGTTTTTCAACCTCATTCTTGCTCATTTTCTGGGTGTTTTAACCTCTATCCCAATTGATCTTGTTTAGTAGATTGAAGGTGTATCTAATGAAGTGTTCAAACCTTTCCCCTTTTCTTTTCTCCTCCAAATTCAGGGCATTTGGAGGGCAAGCTTAGCTAGCAGAACCTTCATAAATCTCATAGCCAATGGAGCTTTGACAAACTACCATTCTTTGATAACCAAGAGTAGGGGTAAGAGAGCTTTAAATGGCTCCCACTTGCCATCTTTCATACTCAAAAAGATCTATTATTTACAAACAGTTCCAGGTGTGCTCAGAGAAGTGAAGAGATGTGATTGGTTTGCAACTGATGTAAGGTTTCAATTCCAAAAATCCCAGAATTCAATCAAAGTTATGGCATGGGGAGTGGTGAGGAAATGATAAAATAATTCTCTTCCCTTTCAGCACCCTTAGACATCAAAAGATGGGCACACCTGCCTCTCTTTTCACTTTATCTGGAATAATTTCTACAAATCCTTTCCCTCCCTCTCTCTTTGCTCACCTCTAAAATGTAGTGTTCAGCATACTGGGGAAAATACATCCATTTTTCAATTTCTTGTTCTAATGCATAAAAATACTTGTTTGATATTCTATTCATTTTATAATATTTTAACAGTATTCAGATGAACTCTCTAATATATCTTTATGTTTTTTCAATGGCTGAGATGATTCTATCATAGCCACAAATTTCAGAGTAAGGCAGCAGCTTTAGCTGAGTTCAAGCCTGTCTTGATTAATGTTTGGTTGACAAAGGCAGTATAGATACTACACATTCCAGGGAGGAGAATATTTAAAGCCTATCTTGTGTGTATTTTTAAGTAATCTAGAGTAATCTAGCCTACATGAGGATTTCCAAATCCTATCCCATAATTTTCAAATCTTACTGCTATGGGTGGTGTGGTTGCTGTTGTACATGCTCTGATCACATCTGCCCTGTAAGTAATGAGGGAAGCATAGGATAGAGGGTTGGAATTGAAATGGTTACCTCTGTTCTCAATGCCAGCCCCTTAGTTTTCTGTGGCGGAAGCCAGCATCTCATTATTTTCTACGTCTGGAGCTAGCAACTTTCTTCCTATATAGGCTATCACTTAGCCTGAGTTTCTCCTTCTTCCTCTCTTCCTCTATCACTGTGTCCCAAAGCAACTTATTTTCCTACTGGGGCATTTTTTTTTCACTGCAACAATGGATATAATTTGGGGATGTTGATGGAAGGACTTGAAAAAGTAATTGACTTCATTTTGCTTCATTTTTTCTAACTTGAAGAATCCCAAAGGGAACTACTATGAAAAATAAGACCATCTTAATTGACTGCCTTGAAGCTATGCATTTCACACACCACAGCCAAAGAGGCTGGACTCTCCCCTGATGACGGACTGATATGAAAATTCAAATTGTTCCTAATGTTGGAGTTCCTCCAGCCTGTGCCCAGGTCTTTCTCTCCCCTCCAATTCTCTACTTTTGACCCTCCTTTTGCAGTCTTTAGAGCTCTATTGTTTCCAAGGAATAGAGGATTTCAAGCTTGTCTTGTGTATATTTTTAAGTAATATAATCTGATTGGGTTTATTTTTTCCTTAGCAATTTTTAGCTTGAATAGGGCTTAAGGAAGAGTCCACCTGAATAAGTAGTATTATACCATTTGCTTAATTGACTCATTGAGTCTAAACCATTTACAAGCTGTGTGACCTCTGGCAAGGTACTTAACTTAGTTGGCTTTTTTATGTAATGAAGCCAATAAAATAACACCTAACTCATAGTATTGTGAGGATTAAAAGAGTTGATATCTTTACAATACTTAAAATGATGACTGGCATATAGTAAACACACAATGTATGTTAGCTCTTTTTATTGCTATTACTAATATTATAACTTCTAAATTTTGAAGGTAGAAGCAGGCTTTCAGTGTACTAGCTTTTTTGGTGTTAACATAAACTATGACCCTTAGGTTGCCTTCTCATCTGAAAAATAAAATATGCACTAATGTTTTAATTTGTGTCCTACAATTTTTATAAAATTAAAAAGATGCAAGAGTCATTTTATAAAGACGAGTCTTAAAAATTTAAGTGAGATATGGGGCACTTTATAAGAAAAGGATGATGACAAAGTAACCAGAAAATTTTACATATAAAAAGGTTTAGGATAATAAACAAATATGTGGAATTGCATGAGGTAATAGAAAGTTGTATTGGTTATTTTTTATTTTATTTATTTTTTAAAGGTGCTTTAGATTACATAAATATTACATAAAAAATATAGGGGATTCCCATATACCCCATTTCCACTCCCTCCCACATTTTCCCCCATTCACAACATCTTTCATTAGAGTGGTACATTTGTTACAATTGACAAACACATATTGAAGCATTGCTACTAACCATAGACTATAGTTTACATTATGGTTTACACTTTGCCCCACACAATTTTATAGGTTTTGATAAAATGTATAATGGCTTGTATCTGTCATTGCAATATCATGCAGGACAATTCCAATGAACCAAAAATGCCCCCATGTTATACCTATTCTTCCCTCTCCCTCCCTTCAGAACCTCTGGTGGCCACTGCCTTTATACCAATGATACAAGTTCATTTATTAGAATAATAATAAGTCTACTTTAGTCCATAGCTGCATTCGCCCCTTATGTTTGTTCATTCATCAACCTTGAGGATTTGGGGATGGTGATGCCCACTCTGTTTCTCATTGAGAGAGGGCTTAGATCCCACGGGGCAGATGGATGAAACTGTCTTGCTTGCAGTTGTAGATACTCTCTATTTTTTTGGAGTGGGCATTGTCCATTATCCTCCTTTTATTAGTTGTCCTGGGTGATTCCAATGAACTGGAGAGTAGGTGTTGTTACTCTGTTGAGATTGAGGGTTTAATCAGAATATGAACAGACTGAAGATTTAAGTCTCTGGGACATTATTTAACAACTATAGTGCTAATAATAGGTTCAAATAAAAGGGGTAGAAGAACTATGTGTAGGGCAATTATAAATAAGTCTAACTCTGTTAATTGGGAAGCATATATTCCAAAGTAAGGCCCACAGACTGGGTGCCAAATTCCTGAGATTGTCTGTCCTGCCTGTAGTGTCTAGATGTCTCTAGAGCCCTCAGGAGCCCTGCTATTTGAGGCACTGTTTACTTTGGCAGTCAATGAGATCTTGCTGAGATGTGCATAAGTGCTACCTCTGGAATGACCTACTGAATCACTCTGAAATCTCTTAGCCTTAAAAACTCATTTGTATTTAATATTTCCCCCTTTTGGTTAAGGTCTTTTTCCAGATGCATCGCTAGTTGGCACTTGATAATAATCCCTCAGTGTCAGGGAGGCTTATCCCCAGAAGTCATGTCCCATGCCAGGGGAAAGGTAGTACATTAATATGCTGAATTTGTCTTAGAGAGAGGCCACATTTGAGCTACAAGAAGACTTTCAGGAGGTAACTCGTAGGCAATATATAATACTAGGCTAAGTTTCAATTTCACGAGAACATGGTTCATAAATACAACCATCAATATCAAGGGCCTGCTTTCTCTAATCCAAACTCAGCATATAAATGCATTACCTTCTCCTCAGCATGGGACATGACTCTTGGGGATGAGCCTCTCTGGCACCGAGGGATTACTACCCATCACCAACTAGCAATGCAACTGGAAAAATGCCTTGACCAAAAGGGGGAAAAGGTAAAGACAAATGAGTTTATATGGCTAAGAGACTTCAAAGTGAGTTGGGAGATCATTCCAGAAGTTACATTTATGCATGTCTCAGCAGGATCACATTAACTGCCAAAGTAAATACTACCTAAAATAGTGGGCCTCCTGAAGACTCTGGAGACACCCAGACACTATAGTCAGGGCAGATAGCTCAGGAGTTTGATGACTTGCCGGAGGGCCCTACTTTGGAATTTATGCTCCCCCATGTGACAGAGATGGACTCAGTTGTGGTTTCCCTAAACATGGCTCTTCTGACCGTTCTACTTGAACCTATAATTAGTACTAGGGTTGATAGATGTATATCCAAGAGACTAAAATCTTTGGGCTGTCCATATACCAGCTGGGCCTTCAATCTCAACTGAGTTGCAGCACCTACTGTCCAGTTCATTGGACTCACCCATGACAGCTAACAAGGTGATGATGATGATGGATAACTATCATCCCAAGAACTGAGAGAGTCTACAGCTGCAAGCAACAGAGTCCCATTCATCTGCCCCATGGGATCGAAGCCACCCCCTCAATTAGAAGTGGAGTGGGCATCACATTCCCAGAATCCTCTGGATTGGGGAATGAACTATGGACTAAAGTAGACTTACTGGTATTCTACTATAGACTTATTGTGATTCTAGCAATGGAAGAAATTATATGATTGATGTGGATGCTGTGGCCACTGGAGGTTCTGAGGGCAGGAAGAGGGAAAAACAGTTGTAATATAGGGGCATTTTTGGGACTTGGGAATTGTCCTGAATGACATTACAATGACAGCTACAGGGCATTACATATCTTGCCATAACCTACAAAATTGTGCAGGAGAGAGTGTAAACTATAATCCATGCTTAGTGGCAATGCTCCAAAATGTTTTCAGCAATTGTAACGAATGTACCCTAATAATGAAGGATGTTATTAATGTGGAAAAATGTGGGAAATGTAGGAAGCAGGACATATAGGAATCCCTTATATTTTTATGTAGCATTTATGTAATCTAAGTATCTTTAAAAATTTTTTTAATATATTTTAAAAAATTCAAGGACCTGGCATAATGGTCTGTCCTCCTTCTCTAGTCACTGCCCATGTACTCAGGGGATTCTTGCCACTCTCTTAGAGAATGTAGCATACTTCCCAGGATGGGAATTAAAGATTCTTTCAGTTATTGTGTGAGTCTCCACACACTGAGACAATGCCCCATGGCCACTTGAACTTATTCATATGCTATAGAGTCATGCTTCAGGTGATCCCCACCCCACACATCTCCCCATCATTGACACTCCACCCCAGTGATCCTTTCCTGCCACAGTTGTGACCCTTCTGCAAACCTCCCCAAAAACAGAGCCAAAAAAAAACCCAAATAAAAATAAGAAAATAAAATAATAACAACACTAATAAATAGCAAATAAAATACAAAAACTAAAACTAAAAAATTAATAAAATAAAACAATTTAAAAAATGAAAATTTTTATTGTCTTTCATCATCATAAGATCTATTATCTTTTATGAACAGTGACAATTTCTTCCATATGTTCTCCTAGTGTCTTATTTTTTTTTTTGCTTTATCTTCAAAGAAGCTTTAGGTTACAGCAAAGTCAAATAGAAAATACAGGGACTTCTCATATACCAATACCCCTTCCCTCTCCCACTCTCCCCTATTAATAACAATTTACATGTATATGGTACATTTGTTACAAGAGATGTACAAATATTGAAGCATTGTTACTAAACATGGTCATTGATTTACATTATGGTTTACATTTTGCCCCATACACTTTTATAGGTTTTGACAAAATTTAAAATAGCCTGTTCCTGTCATTGCAAGAATGTGCTGAACAATTCCAATGTCCTAAAAATGCCCTATGTTTCATCTATTCTATTCTTCCCCCTGCCCCCCACCCCCGGAACCCATGGTAACCACTAAGTTTCAGTGTTTAAAGAATGAAGTTCATAGTTACATGCAATAATATTGAGGGCTTGACGTATTTGTCTGTATTCTTTTGTTAGGCACTTCCTATATTTTCGAGAGATTCTTGTTCCTCTATTTGAGAACATAGCAGGACTCCTCAGGATGTGAGTTTAATATCTTCTTGTTTATTGTGTAGGTCTCCACCCACTGAGATAACACACTATGACACGACAAACACTTTCATATTCCATAGAAGCATGCTCCAGGTGTGCCCTATCCCGTATATCCCCCCACCCTTGATGCCCTGCACCAGTAACTCTCCCCTGCCATATTTTCCAAAAGAACATTTCCACCATTGTAGTTTTTACCACAGACCTACAAATCCCCAGAGTTCCCCTGTTCTTTCCTCTAGCCCTACCCCCAATTCCATGGATGGTCCGACCCAATCCCCCACCCTACTCTCCCTCACATTCCAGCACCATCGAAACCAATCACATCACTGTACCACTATTACCCCCATCCATTGCCCAACGTCCCCCTTCCACCTTATCATAGATTTTGCCCATATTGAGCATTGGCTCACCGTTCCCTACTCCCTTTCTGTTTCTGGATTACCTATCTTTCAGACTCTAGCTCTGTGAGTTTGCTCAATTTACTTAAGTCATATCAATGAGGTCATGTAATATTTGTCCTTCAATGACTAGCTTACGTCACTCAACATAAGGTCTTCACAATTCATTCATGTTGTCCCATGTGCTAATAATGCATTCCTTCTTACAGCTGAGTAATATTCCATTGTATGTATATACTACAATTTTCATCTGTTGATGGACAATTGGGTTGCTTCCAATTTTTGACAATAGTGAATAATGCCACTATGAACATTGGTGTGCATATATCTGTACATGTCCCTGCTTTCAATTTTTCTGGATATGTACCCAGCAGTGAGATTGCTGGATCATATGGCAGTTCTATAGTTAGCTTCCTGAGGAACTGCCAAATCATCCTCCACAATGACTACACCATTCTATATCCCCATCAGCAGCGGATGACTATTCCCTTTCCACCACATCCTCTCTAACACTTGTAGTCCTCTGTTTTTTTAATAGCCACCAGTCTAATAGGTGTAAGATGATGTCTCATTATAGTTTGATTTGCATTTCTGTAATAACTAGTGATGTTGAGCATCTTTTCATGTGCTTTTTAGCCATTTGTATTTCTTTTTTTCTTTTTTTTTTTTTATTATGGGTAAAAATCAAAATTCTCACAATACATGAACCATTGTCTGAAAGATAGCCATTTGTATTTCTTCTTTGGAGAAGTCTATTCAAATTTTTGCCAATTTTAAAAATGAGTGTTTGGTCTTTCTAATTTTGAGATGTAGGATTTCTTTATATATGCTGGATATAAGCCCTTATCAGATAAGTTTACCAAATATTTTCTCCCATTGAGTAGGCTACCTTTTCACTTTCTTGACAAATTACTTTGAAGTGCAAAAGTTTTTAATTTTGAGGAGGTACCATTTTTTCAATTTTATCTTTCATTGCTCATGCTTTGGTTGTAGTTTATGAAATCCTTTCCTACTACAAGATCTCATAGATGCTTCCCTACATTATCTTGGCTCTTATGTTTAGATCTTTGATCCATCTTGAGTTAATTTTTGTATAGGGCATGAGATGGTGATCCTCTCTCATTCTTTTGGATATGGATATCTAGTTCTCCAAGCACCATTTGTTGAAGAGGCCATTCTGTCCCAGTTGAGTGGGCTTGGTTGCCTTGTCAAATATTAGTTGACTGAGTATGCAAGGATCTATATCAAAACTCTCAATTCTGTTCCATTGGTCAGTATGTCTATTCTTGTGCTAATACCACACAGTTTTGACCACTATAGCTTTGTAGTACGCTTTAAAGTCAGGTAGTGTGATTCCTCCAATTTCATTTTTCTTTTTCAATATGTTTTTGGCTATTCAGGGCCCCTTGCCCTTCCAAACAAATTTCATAATTGGCTTTTCTGATTCAGTAAAAAATCTGTTGTAATTTTTAATGGGGTTGTGTTAAATCTGCAAATCATATTGGGTAGGAAAGACATCTTAAAGATATTTAGTCTTCCAATCCATGAACATGGGATATTCTTCCATTTATTTAGGTCTTTGATTTCCTTTAAAATATTCAGTTTTCTATGTACAAGTCCGTTACATCTTTAGTTAAGTTTATTCCTAGGTATTTGACTATTTTAGTTGCTATCGTAAATGGAATTGTTTTCTTGATTTCCTTCCCAGATTGCTCATTATTAGTGTATAGAAATCTTACTGATTTTTGCATGTTTATCTTATATTCTGCCACTTTACTGAACTTGTTTATCAGCTCTAGAAGCTTTGTTGTAGATTTCTCAGGGCTTTCTATGTATAGGATCGTGTCATCTGCAAATAGTGAAATTTTAACTTCTTCCTTTCAAATGTGGATGCCTTTTATTTCTTTGTCTTGCCTATGTGCTTGAGCAAGTACTTATAACACAATGTTAAATAAGAGCAGTGACAGTGGGCATCCTGGTCTTGTTACAGATCTTAGAGGGAAAGCCTTTAGCATTTCACCATTGAATATGATGTTTGCTCTGGGTTTTTCATATATAGCCTTCATCATGTTGAGAAAGTTTCCTTCTATTCCTATCTTTTGAAGTATTTTTTTCAAGAAAAGATGCTATATTTTGTCAAATGCTTTTTCTGCATCAGTAGAGATGATCATGTGATTTTTTTCTTTTGATCTGTTAATGTGGTATATTACATTGATTGTTTTTCTTATGTTGAACCATCCTTGGATACCAGGGGTGAAACCCACGTGCCATGGTGTATAATTCATTTGATGTGTGAATGCAATTAGCCAGGATTTTGTTGAGGATTTTGGCATCCAAATTCATTAGGTAGATTGGTCTGTAGTTTTCCTTTCTTGTGGCATCTTTACATTGTATTGCTATTAGGTTGATGTTGGCATCATAGAATGAATTTGGCAATGTTCTTTCCACTTCTATTTTCTGGAATAGTTTAAGCTGGATTGGTGTTAGTTCTTTCTTTAATGACTGGTAGAATTAACCTGTGAAGCCATCTGGTCCTGGGCTCTTCTTAGTTGGGAGGTTTTTGATGAGTAATTCAATCTCATTACTTGTGATTGGTCTGTTGAATTCATCAATTTCTTTTTTGTCAGTGTAGGCTGCTTGTGTGTTTCTAGAAATTGGTCAATTTCATCTAAATCCCATCTTGTTGGCATATAATTTTTCAAAGTATCCTCTTATGATAGTCTTTATTTCTGTGGGATCAGTGGTGATATTCCCTTCCTCATTTTTTATTTTATGTATTTGCATCTTCTCTCTTTTTTTTTTGTTAGTCTAGCTAAGGGTTTGTCAATTTTATTAATCTTCTCAAAGAACCATCTTTTGTTTTTGTTAATTTTTAGTGTTTTTAATTCTCAATTTCATTAAGCTCTGCTCTAAAATTAATTTATATATAAATATTTAGTGTAATAAACAAATACATGGAATTGCATGATGCAATAGAAAGTTGTATTGGTTACTAAAGCAAAGTTTTATGTATGTGTGTTTGGTAAGTGTTAATTAAGCATGGATAGGATGCTAGCTATTTAACTATTGTCAGGCACCTTTGTACATCATCTTGTTCCACAAAAAGCCTGTGAGATTCTTGGTTATAGATAATCTAAGGCCTAAATGGGCTATGTGCCAAACACAAGTCTTCTGAATATAGTATTTATTACTTTAGACTGAAGTCAAATATTCTTTTGACTCTACAGTAATTTCACCTGTAGTAGGCAGAGGATAGACCAGAACATGATAGACATGATTACTGCCCTCTTGAAGCTCCCAATTTAATAAACCTATCAGACATTGAAAAAGTAACTCAAAGTGTTAAAGACATTAAAAGGAGAATTTCTAGTAGCTGAAGACAATGACCATCACCAAGCTACCAATCTCCTACTATCTCCTCCCTAAACAGCACAGAATAGCAAAATAGAAAAAGTAAATCTTCACAAAAACAAAGCCCCGGGCATAACTCAAGACACAAAATGCCAAAAGTTCAAAGTAGCTGTGAGTAAAAGAGAAAAATCACCAAATCTTAATGCACCAAATCTTAATAAGGATTAACTCCTTAATCCTTATCCTCTAGCTCAGGACAAAAAGAAAAAACTGTGGAGAAGACAGAAGAGGAAAGAAAGCAGCTTACAATTGAATCAAAATCAACCTCAGAAAAGTTACCTACCTTAAATATGAATATTCAGAAAATGCACCTGAATAGATCAGAGCATAGATTACAGGGAAGAGACTTAAAAGTATCTATGAATTAAAAGGATTTTTTTCTGAAACACATAGCTTCTGGGAGAAAAAAAAGTCAATAAAAAAGAGAGATATGCATCTTGGCAATTAAGGGCAATTAAGGTAAAATAAGCTAATGGGAAAATTTTAGTGTCTTGCAGGAGAAAAGATAATTATAAAAATGGAGAACACACAGCCTTCTTCACCCCATTAAAACAAACAAAAAAATATGCTTAAAGTATCTGGACTTTGCTGTGTTGGGAGAAAGGACATCACTAGACTAGGAATCTTGAAGAACACCCCTGCAGTAGTTTGAGACTGTATGTACTCCGGAAAAGATCATGTCCTTAGAGTTAATCCACTTCTATTGATGCAAAATATTGCAGTTGGGAAGTTTTGATTACTTCAGTTAAGTACTTTTGATTAGATTACTTCAGTAAGGTGTGACCCAGGGTGGGTCTTGATTGTCTTAATGGAGTCCTTTATAAATGGGATGAATATGAAGAGACACAAAAGAGAAAAAGCCACAGGATTTCACAGAGGACCCAGAGAACCTGAGTGAGAACATCACAGATGGAGCAGTCAGAACCTGAAAGAAACAGAACTAGAGGAGAAGGTGGATACTGGTAGACTGCGACGGAGGAGTCCAGGATCACCCACAACCAGTCTTTGAGGAGAGAGCATTGATTGATGATGCCTTGATTTTGACACTTTTCTCAGCCTTGAACTGTAAGCTTGCAAGCCAATAAACCCTCATTGTAAAAGCCAACCCATTTCTGGTATATTGCTTTCAGGTGCTTTTAGCAAACTAACACAACCCCAATGCCACAAAAATGAATAAAAGAAAAAAGGTCAACAAATCCACACAGAGCTATTGTAAAACATCAGAAAACCAAATTTCACACATATGAATGGAAGAAAAGTCCCCATGGAAAACAACCATAAAGCAGAAGAAAACAAAGAATTAAATATAGTCAAACATAATTTTGAGAATATAAAAAACCACCTTGTAAGAAATTCAAAAACTAACAAAGGAAACAGTCAAAACAAGAGAAAAATGAAAA
>JAKSZT010054419.1:1915310-1972426 GCA_026826555.1 Tolypeutes matacus | reverse complement strand
AAGTTGTGTTGCCAGTTGGCACTTGGGAAAAGTTTTCAATTAGCAATAATCGTGCCTCGGATAAACCTCATTGGCTACGATACTGCCACTGCGCAAAGCTGCCAGTTGGCACTTGGTATTAATCCCTCGTTGCCAGGGAGGCTCATCCCCGGGAGTCATGTCCCACGTTGGGGGGAAGGTAATGCAATCATATGCTGAGTTTGGCTTAGAGAGAGGCCACATTTGAGCAACAAGGAGGCTCTCAGGTGGCAACCCTTAGGCACCCCACAACTGCAGGCTAAGTCTCATTTACAAGAGCAAAGACTCACAAGGGTAGTAATCAATAAAAAAAACACATCAGTGGGTCATCCTATTTTGACAGGCACTGTCCCTACACTCAGAGGACTATTGTTGCTCCCTTGGAGACTGTGACAGAGCTCTCCAGGCTAGGAATTCAGATTCCCTCATTTATTGTGTGTTTATCCACCCATCGTGACCATGCCCCATCCCCTATCCTTTGAATGATTATGTATATCTTTCATGTATATTCGGATGAACCAATCCCCACGAAACCCCCCCCCCAATAATCCCCCGCAGTACTCATTGTAACCCTTCTGTGATCCAAATCCTCCATGAACATTTAGTCCATAAAATAATCAAATACACTTACTAGGAAAAAGAAACAAGTGTGATGAGGGTACATGCAAGAGACAAACATAAGGAAACTCAGGGGGTAAAAAAAAAAAGAGAGAGAGAAGGAAAAAAAACAAATAATCAAACAAAGAACAAAACAAAATAAAATATAATTAGTGGATTGGGACATTCAAAAAATGGGCAAAAAAGCAAAGGAAATGCCTTTAAAATATATATATATTCATTTTTTTTCCTTTCTCTTTTCTTTTTTCCATTTTTTCCTTCCCTTTATCACTGTGTTATCAGATGTCTGGTGTGCCATGACACCTTCCTCCTCTCAGTCCCCATTGTCTCCAAATTTTTCATTTAATTTTCAAAGAAGTTTAGGTCACAGCAAAGTCACACACTGAGTGAAGGAAACTCCCAGATACCAAGCCACCCCCCCTTCCCCACCACATATTAACTCCGCCCCCCCTTTTTTTTGGTTGTTAGCATTGTTATAACTGTTATGCAGATAGCAATATATAGCAACTAAACATTGTCAGTGATTTACAGTATAGTTTACAATTTAGATGATATAGTTTAATAATTTTGATGATATTTACCATGTCCTGTGTCCATTACTATAAGGTAATGAAAAACCTTCCCCATGACCACCAAACAACCCATTAGATCTTGACTGTTCCCTTCTCCCCAGCCCCTCAGGGCCCATGATACCCCCCTCTCCCAACCCATGGAATGTCAAGATTCACAGTTACATGCCCTGGGGATTTGAACCAGCCCTTCCTAATCCACCCCTCCCCCCAGTGCTGCACCACCAAACCCAGGCACACCACCACTCATCTGCCCCATCCCCCAACATGCAACCACACTCTATCCCTTTACCATAGATTATGTCCATATGGGTGATGGCTCAAAGCCTGCTCTTCTCTTACTCTCCTTTGTTAACCTATCTTTCAGACAATGGTTCTCAGAGACTGCTCACTTTCCTCAGTTCAGATCAATGAGGTCATATACTGTTCATCCTTCAGTGCCTGGCTTGCTTCACTCAACATAAGATCTTCAAGATTCATCCAGTTATTCCATGTGTTAGCACTTTGTTCCTTCTTACAACTGAGTAATATTCCATTGTATGTATGTACCACATTTTGCTTATCCATTCGTCTGTTGATGGGCACCGGGACTGATTCCAACTTTTGGCAATGGTGAACAATGCCGCTATGAACATTGGTGTGCATATATCTGTTTGTATTTTTGTTTTCATTTCTTCTGGGTATATACCCAGCAGTGGAATTGCTGGATCATATGGAAGAT
The DNA here is from genome assembly GCA_026826555.1 of Tolypeutes matacus. Lineage (NCBI taxonomy): Eukaryota > Metazoa > Chordata > Mammalia > Cingulata > Chlamyphoridae > Tolypeutes > Tolypeutes matacus. The sequence continues at coordinate 1,970,500 of JAKSZT010054419.1, read as the reverse complement.
CTATTGCTAGTTTTCTGAGGAACCGCCAAACTGTCCTCCACAGTGGCTGGACCATACCGCAGTCCCACCAGCAGTGGATGAGGGGTCCTATTCCTCCACATCCTCTCCAACATTTAGTGTCTCCTGTTTTTTTAATAGCTGCCATTCTGATGGGTATAAGATGGTATCTCATTGTAGTTTTGATTTGCATTTCCCTGATAGCAAGTAATGTTGAGCATTTTTTCATGTGCTTTTTAGCCATTTGTATTTCTTCCTTGGAGAAGTGTCTTTTCAGGTCACTTGCCCATTTTTTATATGGGTTGTTTGTCCTTTTATTTTCGAGGTGAAGGATTTCTTTATATATGCAGGATATTAGGCTCCTATCAGATATATGGTTGCCGAATATTTTTTCCTATTGGGTAGGCTGCCTTTTTACTTTCTTAATAACATCCTTAGAGGTGCAGAAGGTTTTAATTTTGAGGAGATCCCATTTATCAATTTTTTCTCTTGCTGCTCGTGCTTTGGCTGTGAAGTTCATGAAACCATTTCCTATTACAAGGTCCTGTAGATGCTTCCCTACATTATCTTCCAAGTTTTTTATGGTTTTGGCTCTTATATATAGATCTTTGATCCATCTTGAGTTGATTTTTGTATAAGGTGTGAGATGGTATTCTTCTCTCATTCTTTTGGATATGGATATCCAGTTCTCCAAGCACCACTTGTTAAAGAGGCCACTCTCTCCCAACTGAGTGGGTTTCATGGCCTTGTCAAATATCAGATGACTGTATATGCGAGGATCTATATCAGAACTCTCAATCCGATTCCATTGGTCAGTAGGTCTATCCTTGTGCCAATACCACACAGTTTTGATCACTGTAGCTTTGTAGTATGTTTTAAAGTCAGGTAATGTGATACCTCCAACTTCATTTTTCTTTTTCAATATATCTTTGGCAATTCGGGGCCTCTTGCCTCTCCAAATATATTTTGTGGTTAGCTTTTCCAGTTCCTTAAAAAATATAGTGTTGACTTTTATTGGGATTGCATTAAATCTGTAGATTAGTTTGGGTAGGATAGACATCTTGATGATGTTTAGTCTTCCCATCCATGAACAGGGAAAATTTTTCCATTTATTTAAGTCTTCTTTGATTTCCTTTAACAGTGTTGTGCAGTTTTCTGTATATAAGTCCTTTACATCTTTAGTTAAATTTATTCCTAGGTAATTGATTCTTTTGTTTACTATTGTAAATGGTATTTTTTTCCTGATTTCCTCCTCAGTTTGCTGGTTATTGGTGTACAAGAATGCTACTGATTTTTGAGCGTTGATCTTATAGCCTGCAACATTACTGAACTCCTTTATAAATTCTAGAAGCCTTGTTGTCGATTTCTCAGGGCTTTCTATGTATAGGATCATGTCATCTGCAAATAATGAAATTTTTACTTCTTTTCCAATCTGGATGCCTTTTATGTCCTTTTCTTGTCTCAGTGCTCATGCAAGTACTTCTAAGACAATGTTAAATAGGAGTGGTGATAGTGGGCATCCTTGTCTTGTTCCCGATCTCAGAGGGAAGGCTTTTAGGATTTCACCATTGAAAATGATGTTAGCTTTGGGTTTTTCATATATACCCTTTATCATTTTCAGAAAGTTTCCATCTATTCCTATCTTTTGTAGTGTTTTTATGAGGAAAGAATGCGGTATTTTGTTGAATGCTTTTTCGGCATCTATAGAGATGATCATGTGATTTTTTTCTTTCAGTTTGTTTATGTGGTGTATTACATTGATTGATTTTCTTATATTGAACCATCCTTGCATACCTGGGATTAAACCCACTTGGTCATGGTGTATAATCCTTTTGATATGTTGTTGAATGCGATTAGCAAGTATTTTGTTAAGGATTTTAGCATCTAGGTTCATTAGAGAAATTGGTCTGTAATTTTCCTTTCTTGTGGTATCTTTATTTGGTTTTGGTATTAGGGTAATGTTGGCATCATAGAATGAGTTAGGTAATATTCCTTCTACTTCTATTTTTTGGAAGAGCTTAAGTAGAATTGGTGTTAGCTCTTTCCAGAATGTTTGGTAGAATTCAGCTGTGAAGCCATCTGGTCCTGGACTCTTCCTAGTTGGGAGGTTTTTAATGACTGAGTCTATCTCTTTACTTGTAATTGGGCTTTTGAGTTCATCTATTTCTTCTTTCATCAATGTCGGCTGTTTGTGGGTTTCTAGAAACTTGTCCATTTCCTCTAAACTGTCATTCTTGTTGGCATATAATTTTTCAAAGTATCCTCTTATGATACTCTTTATTTCTGTGGGATCAGTAGTGATATCACCTTGCTCATTCCTTATTTTATGTATTTGCATCTGTTCTCTCTTTTTCTTTGTTAGTCTGGCTAAGGGTTTGTCAATTTTGTTGATATTCTCAGAGAACCAGCTTTTGGTTTTGTTTATCGTTTCCAGTGCTTTCTTATTCTCTATTTCATTTAGTTCTGCTCTAATCTTGGTTATTTCCTGTTTTCTACTTCCTTTAGGTTTAGTTTGTTGTTGTTTTTCCAATTCCTCCAAGTGTGCAGTTAGGTCTTCAATTTTAGCTCTTTCTTCTTTTTTAATATATGAATTTATGGCTATGAACTTCCCTCTCAGGACTGCTTTCACTGCATCCCATAGGTTTTGATATGTTGTGTTGTTGTTTTCATTAGTTTCAAGGTAGTTACTGATTTCTTTGAAATTTCCTCTTTGACCCACTGTTTGTCTAAAAGTGTGTTTTTTAACTTCCATATCCTTGTGCCTAACCTGTTTCTCTGGCCCTTATTGATTTCCAACTTCATTCCGTTGTGGTCAGAGAAATTACTTTGTATAATCTCAATCTTTCTGAATTCATTGAGTGTTGTTTTGGGGCCTAGCATGTGGTCTATTTTGGAGTATGTTCCATGTGTACTGGAGAAGAATGTAAATCCCGCTGTATTTGGGTGTAGTGTTCTGTATATGTCTATTAAGTCCAAATCTTCTAATGTATTGTTGAGTGCCTTAGTTTCTTTATTAATTCTCTGCCTAGATGTTCTGTCTAATGATGATAGTGGTGTGTTGAAGTCCCCTGCTATAATTGTAGAGGAATTTATTTCTCCTCTTAGTTTTTCCAGAGTTTACCGCACGTATTTTGAGGCACCTCGATTAGGTGCGTAAATGTTGATGATTGTTCTCTCTTCTTGAGAGATTACTCCTTTTACTAATATGTAGTGTCCATCTTTGTCTCTTACAATAGTTTTGCATTTAAAGTCTATTTTGTCTGATATTAGAATAGCTACTCCTGCCCTTTTTTGTCTATTGTTAGCTTGTAAAATGGTTTTCCAGCCATTCACTTTCAGCCTCTTTGAATCCCTGGGCCGAAGGTGGGTTTCTTGTAGACAGCATATAGATGGATCATATTTTCTTATCCATTCTGCCAATCTGTGTCTTTTGATTGGTGAATTTAATCCATTAACATTCAGTGTTATTACTCGTAACGAATTTCTTACTTCAGTCATTTTTTCTTTGGGTTAATGTATGTCATATGTTGTTTTGTTTCTCTTTTTGAGTTTTCAGTTTTTTTTTAACTCTCCTCCACCTCTCTCTCCTTTGTTTTTTCCTTTCAACTTGTAGAGAGTCCTTTAGTATTTCTTGAAGTGCTGGTTTCTTCTTGACATACTCTCTTAATTGCTGTTTATCTGTGAATATTTTGAACTCTCCATCATTTTTGAATGCCAGTTTTGCTGGATAGAGAATTCGTGGCTGGAAGTTTTTTTCTTTTAGTGTTTTGACTATGTCATACCACTGTCTTCTTGCCTCCATGGTTTCAGCTGAGAAATCAGCACTTAATCTTATTGTGCTTCCCTTGTATGTGATGGTCCTCTTTTCTCTTGCTGCCTTGAGTATTTTCTCTTTGTCTTGAGCATTGGACAATTTGACAAGTATATGTCTTGGAGTTGGCCTGTTGGAATTTATACTATTTGGGGTGCGCTGTGCTTCCTGGATCTGCACATCCATCTCTCTCAATAGAGTTGGGAAGTTTTCAGCCATAACTTCCTTCAACACTCCTTCTGTTCCCTTTCCCTTCTCTTCTCCTTCTGGGATGCCCATAATGCGTATGTTTGTGAGTCTTGCATTATCGGTCAATTCACTGAGACCATACTGGATTTTTTCTATCTTTTTGTCTATCTTTTCTACAATCTTTTTGATTTCAACTGTATTGTCTTCCATATCACTAATTCTTTCCTCTGCCTGTTCAATTCTGCTGCTATGTGAGTCCAGTGTCTTTTTCATTTCTTGACTTGTGTCTTTGTTCACCATCATATCCATTACCTTTTTAGGTGTGTTAGCTATTTCTTCAGTATGTTCTCCCAGTGTCTTCTTTATATCCTTAATCTCTTCCTTCAGTTCTTTAAGTTGGTCCATGATATTTGTTTGGATAGTTTTGATTAGTTGTTCGATGTACTGCATTGCTTCCTGGTTTTTATTTTGTGCACTGGACTGGTCCATGTTTTCCAGTTTCTCAGAGTCATTTGTATTTTTCTGTTGCCCTCTGGTCATCATATTATCTTGATGGGTTTGTTCAGTTGATTAGCTTTTCTCTATGCTCTAGAATTTTATTTAGCTGTTGGTTCTGCGTGTGAGTTAAGTTTTCTCTTTGGTAGTTTTTCTTCTTATTTTATTTCCTTGCTTCTTTCTATGTTCCCTTGAAGGCAAAAGGTTAGGGCCAAAGGAATCAAAAGATGTAAGGAAGGCAGAAGGATTATAGAAATATTGATAAAAGTTAGAAGAGGGGCAAAATGAGACTTAATGAGATGAATATTTAACTTGTGTAGGCAGTGTAGAGTACTAGGAAAAAATATGGAGTTCCTACAATGGACTGGGAAAACAAATGGAGGAATATATATATATAGTGATTTAGAAGGCTAGAATTATGAGGAGGGAGAGAAATAGTAGAGAAAGTTCTGAAAGGAAAAAGTTAATACTAATAAAAAAAAAAGAAAAAAGAAGAAGAAGAAAACAAAATAGATGGGATAGAAATTGACACCCTTAAGTTGTGGGCCTATGAAAAAATGTTGTCTCTAAGAGCCACAACAGAAAACAGAAGGCAGAAAGATGCAGGAAGGATAAGCGATAGTTTGTAATACAGAATCAATATATACAGCGAGTGGGAAATTACTGAATAAGAAGCCCAGCAAATAAGCGACCAGCTGGCAGCACCTACTTAAAAAAAATAAATAGAAGGAAAAAGGAAGGGGGGAGGAAAACGGGAATAATAGCAATAGACCAGAAAGCGACAGAGAGAAACCAAAGATCCACACAGGCAAGAAGTCAAACAGAGCTAAGGGGGGTCAATGATTCCCCTAGGGTCCACGTGGATCCTTCCTGCCTACTTGTGTTTATCAATGTGTTTCCCCACAAGGTTCTATATGCAGGTCCTGAAGCAGCTTTTAGCTATTAAACTAAATTAAAAAGAATTTATTTTTCATTTGTTGAGGTGACCTCACTTTTTTTTTTAGCCAAATGCAGGACCCAAAATAATTCCTCCTCTAGACCAACCCCCTTACGGAAGGGACCCTAGCTGGGCCCATGGAAATTAATCAAGCACGTCCCACTTTCCGGACTCCCCAGGTTAGCTGAAGCTCTGATCTTAGTCAGTGAGGAGTGCTAAAGATGGGGGATTCCACCCCTTCTGGCGCCGAGCTCCAGCGTCACCGGGCTGCTCAGTAAATCAGTTTGAGTGCAGATTTGTGTCTGCTCTCAGCCTAATGGTGCTTCAGGTCGGCTTATCTGCTCCCCAAAGCTATGGGGCGTTGCAGGCAGCCAGATCGATGTCTAAAAATATAAAATACCCTTCCTTGTCTTCCAACCGAACCCTCCCTTTTTTGGGAAGTGTCCCTTCCTCCTGGCTCCGCAGCTGCCCGGGTCTTATCCCTGGGTGGCTAGGGAAATCAGCTGCGTTTCCCGACCAAAATCCCCCCTCCAGTTCACTGGGTGCTGATTAGCTCGTTTGCTCTGTTCACACAAGGTCCAAGGGGCGCCAGGCAGCCAGATCCCCAGAAAATAAAACTTTTTCGCCCCGCCCGCGGCTCAAAATGGCCGTTTTAATTTTTCTTCCCTAACCACGGGGCTCAGCCGCCTGTGCCAACCTCCACCGGCAGCCTCAAATCTCACGAATCTCCACCGTTCGGTCCACGCCGCCGATCCGCGCAGATAGATGTCCCAAGCCTCTCACTCCACGGGTGCACAGCACAGACCCCCGAGCAGGACCCCTTCCCCAATCCGCCTTGCTCTGGGAGCTTGCAGTGTGCGCCCTCCTACACTAACGCCATCTTGGCCCTTCGATATGTTCCTATACCTAGAAAATCCCAACAAATCCACAACAAAGCTAATAGAACTAATAGACAAGTTCAGTAAAGTGGTGGGATACGAGATTAATATGCAAGAATCAGAAGTGTTTCTATACACTACCAATGAGTAATCTGAGGAGGAAGTCAGAAAAAATTCCATTTACAATGGCAACTAAAAGAATCAAATATTTAGGAATAAACTTAACCGAGGACTTAAAGGACCTATATTGAGAAAACTACAAAACATTTGTTAAAAGAAACCAAAGAAGACCAAATAAATGGAAGGACATTCTGTGTTCATGGGTTGGAAGACTAAATATAGTTAAGATGATGCCAATTCTACCCAAACTGATTTACAGATTCAAACTAATCCCAATAAAAATTCCAGCAGCCTTTTTCCATTGGATTTAAATGGAAAATCCAATTATCAAATTTATTTGGAAGGGTAAGGGGCCCTGAATAGCCAAAAATATATTTAAAAGAAGAATGAAGTTGAAGGACCCTCAATTCCTGATGTTAAAGCACATTACTTAGTAAAAACAGTATGGTACTCACAGAAACAGAGATTTTGACCAATGGAATCAAATTGAGAGTTCAGAAATAGATTCTCACATTTATGGTCAAGTGAGTTTTGTCAAGGTTGTCAAACCCACCCAACTGTGTCAGAAAAATGTATTCAACAAACAGTGATGGGAGAACTGGATGTCCCTATGTAAAAGAAAGAAAGAGGACCCCTATCACACACTTTATACAAAAATTAACTCACAATGGATCAAGGACCTAAATATAAAAGCTGGAGCCATAAAACTCCTAGTAGGAAATGTAGGTAAACATCTTCAAGGTCTTCTAGTAGGTGGTCATTTCTTAAACCTTATACCCAAAGCACAAGCAATGAAAGAAAAAAATAGATAAACGGGAACTCCTCAAAAATTAAACACTTTTGTGTAACAAATGACTTTCTTAAGAAGGTGAAAAAGCAGCCTATTCAATGGGAAAAAATATTTGGAAACCACATATCCAATAAGGGTTTGATTTCCATGTTATGTAAACTCAAAGATAAAAAGACAAGCGACTCAATTAAAAAATGGACAAAAACTTCCAAAGAGGAAATACAAATGGCTAAAAAGCATATGATAAGATCCTCAAAATCACTAGATATTAGGGAAATGCAGATTAAAACTACAATGAGATATCAGTTCACAGCCTTACAGAGTGGTCATTATTTTAAAAAACCAGAAAACTACAAGTGCTTGAGAAGATGCAGAGAAATAGTAACACTCCTTCACTGTTGGTTGGAATGTAAAATGGTGCAGCCTCTGTGGAAGAGTTTTGCGGTTCTTCAGGAAGCTAAATATAGATTTGTCATATGATCCAGCAATCCCTCTGCTAGGAATATGTTAAGACTAACTGAAAGCAAGCACATGAACAGAAATTTGCACACCAAAGTTCATAGTGGCATTATTCACAATTGCTAAGAGATGGAAATATCCCAAGTGTCCATCTACCTACGAATGGATAAACAAAATGTTCCATAAACATACAATGGAATTCTATTCAACTATAAAAAGAAATGAAGTTGGGATGCATATGACAACATTTATGAACCTTGAGGACATTATATTGAGTGAAATAAGCCAGATTAAAAAAAAACAAATACTGTGTGGTCTCACTAATGTGAATGAAAAATGATAAGTAAACTCATGGAATTAAAATATAGAGTACAGGTGACTAGGGGACAGAGTGTGGTTTGAGAAAGGGGATCTAATGTTGAATATATGCAGAATGTTTAATAACTTTGTAAATGTGTGGAAATGGATAGAGTTGATGATAACACATTATAGTTAGTATAACTAACACTGCTGATTTATAAATGTGTTTGTGGCTGAACGGGGTAGACTAGGGAGATTAATGTCAATTGAAAGAAAGCTAGATGCTAATCCAAGGACTGTATAAAATAGTGATTTCAATGGTAGATGAGGATTGTGGTTAATAGTACAAATAAAAGAATATTCCTCTCTTACATGGTGTTAAGAATATGGTGATACATGGGGAAAATAAATATAATGTAACTTACAGAATATAGTTAACATTAATAATGTCATTTTGCAGCAATGGCAAAGAAGGTACTATATCATTGCTAAGGGTCAACAACAGGGGCAAGTGTAAAGGGGTATGGGATTTTTCCTTTTGGAGTAATGGAAAACTTCTAACATGGACTGAGGTGATGACAGCACAGCTCTGTGATAAAACTGATAACCATTGAGTGTACACTTTTGATGGATTGTATAAGGCAGGAGACTGAATAACACAGTAAACCCCATGACAGATGGTGGTCTGTGGTTAACAGTACAAATATGAGAATGTTCTTTCAGGAACTATAACATATGTACAGTACTAATGCATGGTGTTAATAATAGAATGCTTGTGGGAAAAGTATACCAAGTATAAGCTATGGACTATAGATAGCAGTAATATTATGACAATGTTCTTTCATCATTTGTAACAAAAGTGTCACAACCATGTAAGTTGCTGTATGGTGGGGCGATGTATGGGATTCTGGTATGGTATGCATGATTGTTTTGTAAGCTAACAACTTCTCTAATAAAAGAAGTTATATTTACACTATACTGTAGTCCAGTAAGTGTATAATAGCATTATATTTTAAAAAGCAATTAACATGCCTTAATTAAAAAGTATTTTATTGCTAAAAATGCTAGCCATCATTTGAGCCTTCAGCAATTCATAATCTTTTTGCTGGTGGAGGGTCTTGGCTCGGTGTTGATGGCTGCTGAGTTATCAGGTTGGTGGTTCCTGAAGGTTTGGCTGGCTGTGACAACATCTTAAAGTAAGACAACAATGAAGTTTGCCACATTGATTGCTTCTTCATGAATGAGTTCTCTGTAGAATGTAATGCTGTTTGACAGCATATTACCAACTGTAGAATTTCTTTCAAAGTTGGAGTCAATCCTCTCAAAATTTGCCACTGCTTTATCAATTATTTTATGTATTATTCTCAATCTTTTGTTGTCATTTAAACAATGTTCATAGCATTTTTACCAGGAGTAAATTCCTTCTCAAGAAATCATTTTCTTTGTTCATCCATGAGAAGCATCTCCTCATCCATTTGTTTTATCATATGATCTCAGCAATTCAATCACATCTTCAAGCTGCACTTTTAATTCTAGTTCTCTTGCTGTTTCCACCACATCTGTAGTTACTTCCTCCACTGAAGTCTTGATCCACTCAAAGTCATCTCTGAGGGTTGGAATCAACTTCTCCCAAACTCTTGTTACAGTTGATATTTTGACCTCCTTCCATGAATCATGAATGTTCTTAATGACATCTAGAATAGTGAATACTTTCCAGATGTTTTTCAATTGACTTTGGCAGCTAGAGTCTTAAAAAATGTATTTCTTAAGCTGTCTGCCCTGCTTATAGTTTCTCGATATCTGTAGAGCCCTCAGGAGCCCTGCTATTTCAGGCACTGTTTACTGTGGCACTCAATGAGATCCTGCTGAGACTTGCATAAGTGTAACATCTGGAATGACCTCCCGACTCACTCTGAAATCTCTTAGCCATAAAAACTCATTTGTATTTACCATTTCTCCCATTTGGTCAAGGTCTTTTTCCAATGCATTGCTAGTTGGTACTTGGTAATAATCCCTCAGTGCCAGGGAGGCTCTCCCTGGGAATCATGTCCCATGCCATTGGGGGAAGGTAGTGCAATTCGGCACCCTGTCAGTGGGACTTACTTTGGAATTTATGCTTTCCAGCGTAAAAGAGTTAGACTTATTTATAGGTTCTCTACACATGGCTCTTCTGTCCCTTTTATTTGAACCCACAATTAGCAATATACTTGATAAATATATGTCCCAGAGACTTAAATCTTTGGTCTGTCCATGTGCTAGTTGAGCCCTGTATCTCAGCAGAGTTGCAACACTTACTCTCCAGTTCATTAGACTCACCCAGGACAATGCCCATCCCAAGGAACAGAGAGTATCTCTAACTGCAAGCAAGATAGCTCTATCCATCTGCCCCATGAGATCTAAGCCCCCTCTCAATTAGAAGCAGAGTGAGCATCACCATCCCCAAATCCTCAAGATTGGGGAATGAACAATGGACTAAAGTAGACTTATTATTATTCTACTATAGATGTATGGTTCTAGCAATGGAAGAACACTTATCATTGATGTAATGGCAGTGGCCACCAGAGGTTCTGAGGGATGGGAGAGGGAAGAATAAGTATAATATAGGGGCATTTTTGGGACATTGGATTTGTCCTGCATGACATCGCAGTGACGGATACAGACTATTGTGTATTTTGTCACAACTTACAAAATTGTGTGGGACAAAGTGTAAACTATAATATAAACTGTAGTACATGGTTAGTAGTAATGCTTCAATATGGGTTCATCAATTGTAACAAATGTGCCACACTAATGAAGGATGTTGTTAATGTGGGAAAGTGTGAGAGGGGGAGGGAGTGGGGCATATGGGAATCCCTTATATTTTTATGTAACATTTATGTAATCTAAAGCTTCTTTAAAAATAAAAAAAAGTAATTATTTTTAAAAAATGTGTTTCTTAAATAATAAGACTTGAAAGTTGAAATAATCCTTGACCCATGGAATGGATAAGCAGATAAATGCAATTCTGTGAAATCTATATATCAGGTAAAAAATTAAAGCATTTATCAGAGGCAAATTCTTAGCCCTAAATATTTATATTAATAATCAAGAAAGAATGAAAAGAATTCCATCAGAAAATAATGATATAGAAAACTACTAGATATAACAAATAAGTCTAATAACTTGCTATTTGAAAAAGCCAATAAAATGGATAACATTATTGTATTGGTCAATACAGGCTGAGCTGATATTTCAGTTATAATCAACCTCTAAGTCTTAGTGGCTTATCATATAAATTTTGTTTCTCATGCATGCAAATCCACTGTACATTAGAAAATTCTGCAGGGCAACCATTGTCCTTTCAGCAACTCAGAAGTTCAGGTTTCTTCAATTTGGAATTCTGCGAGATCAATACATGCCTTTCATGCTCACTGTCAGTAGATGAGAGAATCTGGAAACTTTCTCTAGGGCTCTTCACTCTGAGCCTGGAAGTGACACATGTTCCAGTCTCTAAAGCTCCTTGAGCTTACCTAGAACTATTCACATGGCATCTATAGTCTTCCATATGCCCTGGAAAGAAAGGGAAACTAAATGTTAGTGAGCACCAGTGATATGTCTATCACAATCAGTATATGATTAGTCAGCCAAAGGGGTGCTGATGCAAAGTACCAGAAATCTGTTGGCTTTTATAAAGGGTATTTATTTGGGATAGAAGCTTAGAGTCACAAGGCCCTAAAGAGCCCAACTCAGGGTACTATAAGAGGTACTTCCTCATAAAAATCTGTTGCCACATGTTGAAGCAAGATGGCAGGTGATATCTGTGAGGGTTCAGCCTTCCTCTTCCTTTTAAGGCTCCATGGGTCCAGCTTCTTTCAATCTCACCTGTAGGCTGGGATAGGGCTCTTCTCTCTTCCCAGGGCTTGTTTCTTTCCCGGGCTCAGCTACTCTGGTCTCTTCACAAGGTTAGCTGTAAACTGTCAGGCAATTAGTTCATCTCTCTTCCCAGGGCCTCTGCCATGTCTATGGAGCTGCCTTTCTTCCTCTGTGTATCTTCTCTGTGTATCTACTTCGGTGTCTCCTTGATTACTCTAGCAGTTTTATATAGCCCATGAAGGGGGTGGGGACTCAAAATGAGTTACACTCTACTGATGTAGTCAAATAAAAGCCCTAATCATAACATAATTCAATCAAAGACATCTCAGCTGAGTCTAATACAATCAAAGGATACCACGCCCAGAGGAACAATCCAATTTACAAACATAATCTCTCTTTTTGGAATTCATAAATAATCTCAAACTGCCAAAGTAACTAACTTACTTGAGAAAATTATAAAGTACAGATACCCAGAATAAAAATATAATGAGGAATTAACCACAAATACAGAGGAAATTAAAAGAATTTTATGAAGCCAATTAGTTCATCTCTATACAAATTAATTGAAGAACTTGCATAAAATGGTTGATTTTCTAAAAGAATATAAATTGCCATACTTATTTCAGGAAAGCTAGAAAATCTAAAATAGATATATGCATATCTGTATGAAACATCCTTATACAATTATATAACAAATAATTGGAAACAACATAAATGGACAATGGTAGGGAAATTATATAATTATGACATGTTCATAAAGGGAACACTACGAAGTTATAGAAAAAGTGGAGCAGCTACATAAATATTCTGTAAAAATAATTTGTAAATGAACAGAATATCTCTAGAAGGATACACAAGGTAGTAAGTAACTTTCATTACCTCAGGCAAAGGAAAGAAAATGACAGAAGGATAATAAAATTACTAGCTTTTTATGGTTTTAATCCCTTTTGTACCAATTGAATTTTTTAAAATATATTTTTATTACAGAAGTTGTGAACTTACAAAACAATCATGCACATGTGCAGAATTCCCATACAACAACCTGTATCAACTGAATTTTGTACTGTGCATGTATTTCTTTTCAAAAGTATAAATAAAATTAAAAAAAAAACTAAATCATGTTTACTGAGCTGTAATTCACCCATTTTAGGTATACAATTCTATGAATTTTGAAAAAAACATACAGTCATGTAACCGTTACCACAATGAGGATATAGAATATTTTCATTGCCCCTAAAAGTTCTTTTGTGTCCCTTTTATAATCAATCCTTTAGACCAATTCCCATCCTCTGGCAGCCACTGATCTATTCTCTGTCCCTATAAATTTGTCTTCTCCAGAATAAATGAAAGCATACAGTGTGCAGACATTTGTGTTTAGATTCTTTCATTTAGCATAGTGTTTATGAGGTTCATCCATGTTGTTGCAAACATCAGTAATCTGTTCCTTTTTATTACTGAGTAGTATACCAAGGCATGGATGACTCTATACTGTAGGTGAGGAACCCAACAAAAAGTAATCTGGAGTGGACTTGATGCTATTCTGTTGTTCACATATGGTGATTCTAGCAATGGAAGAAATTATAACAATGAGGTGGAGCCAGTGGCCACTAGACACTTTTGGGGTAGGGAGGGGACAAGCAGTTGAAATACAGGGGCTTCTTTGGGAATTGGAGGTTGTCCTGAGTACCTTTGTGGCAACGGATGTAGACCATTTTAAATCAGCATACACCACTCAGAACTGTGTGGGAGAGAGTGTGGTCTACAGTGTGAACTGTGGTCTATGGTTGGTGGCAAGGCCCCAGGATGTGTAAGTCCATTGAGGGTAGTGGGCCACACTTGTGGGAGATGTTTGTGTGGGATGTGGTGGGAGATGTGGGAGGTGGGCAACATGGGAATCCCAGTGGATTCCATGTAATATTTTGGGTATCTAAGCACCTCTTAAAATATATTTATATATATATACATAAATAACATTTTTGTAAGGAAATGCACATATATGCATATATATTTATATATCATTTTGCAAATGTTGGTATGTATTGTGAAAATTTTGATTTTTACCCACAATTAAAAAAATAAAATAAAATAATCTAGGAGCTTATTTACACAATAACCCCTCCCTTCCTGAATGAGGGAGGAAAGCAAATCACCTTACTGTCAACTAAATTTCCTTGGAAAGAGAAGGGGAAGGTCTCTGGTTTCCTGCCCTTTGAAATATAAATAAATGTCTCCAAGGAGAAGATAAGACAAATATCTCTGTCTCCAGGTTTTACAACCCCTGGGTGGACCCCACCACTCCAGGGGAGATAAATTTTATTATCCTTTGAATGGGAGCAGATGGCTCCAAGTGTAACATCCTTGGAATATGAGGATCCTGTGGGTCTGGGGAAAAAGAGACATTCTCAAGCAAATCAATTTTCTTTGCTCAGGAAGTCAAACAATGAAGAAACATGAACACATTCACTTCCTGACACTGGTATTACATTGAATACAATTACAAGTGAAATTGCTGGATTGTAGGATATGCACCTTCAACTTTTATAACCATTACTAAATTATCTCCCAAATTAGTGCTATCAATTTCAGCTCCCACTAGCAGCGTATTCAAGTTACTGTTTCTCCACATCATCAACAAATAATACTGTCAGACACTATTTTTTCCCAAACAGCTGTGACATGATAAACTCCTTGTTTTCTAAATTTTTATTTCCCAAATTTCTAGCAAGGTTGAGGATATTTTTTAATGCAAGTCGGCTTGAGTTTCCTCTTCTGTTAATTGCTTGTTCATATTCTTTGCCTGTTCATGTTCTTTGCCTGTTCTTTGCTATTGGGTTATTATTTATTGATTTGTAGGCATCATTATATAATCTAGAAGCTAATACTTTGCAAATATCTTCTACCAGTCTGTGCCTTTCCTCTAATCTTTTCAGTTTACTAAAGGTCCCCTGTTGTATACATTTTTTTAAAAGTTTATTTAGTTAAAATGTATCAAAATTTTACCTTATAGTTTTTTGTTTCTAGCTTAAGAAATCTTCCCAAAGCGAGTCACATTAATATTCTCTTATAGGTAATTTTGAAATTTTAGGTTGCTTTTCACAATTAGGTTAGTATTCCATTTTTAGTGTATTTTAAATAATATTGTAAAGTTTTAATCTCATTTGATAGTTATTTTTATATGGATAACAGTAGGGGAAAAAATTCGGGGTTATGGTACTCAGCAAACGTAGTTTAATATCCTTTTACTTCAAACTAGAGTCAGGAGGTAGTCTGTTAAGAGACAGATTGTTCAGTACACTGGAGAGATGGAGGCAAAGGTATTGATCAAACAATATGATTCTTCTTTCTCTTACTAAACATGAGATTGGCATTGTTCTTGCTGAATACAGTTTTTTAAAAAAATGAGCCATTTGTTTGTGAATATTTCTTAAACAGAAGCACTAGTTTGTAAATGAAATTTCTTCTGGACTAATGATGCAAACTTGAGTATAACAGGGCAGTGGCACAGTATATATTAGGCTGTTTTCTGCCCTGAGAGTGTCTCTGGCAGGTATTCATACTTTATGAACTTAGGGAAAATGGAAAATGAAAAAGCCATTCCAATATATACAGCATCTGCTCTGGCTGTTTGGCTATCTCATTTCCATTAAGTTCTGTATTTGTGCCTAAATTAATTGGCACTTATAGCAGGTTTGGGGGAGGAGAGACTCTTCTTACAAGTCTGTTATTCACTAGAATGTTAAAATATCCAGCTGTCCCAGCACAATTTATAGATTAGTTTGCCTTTTCCCATTGATGTGTAATGACGAATTTGTCACACACCAAGTTTCCATATATGCATGGGTTTGTTTATGGCCTCTCTGTTCTGTTTCTTGGGTTTATTTATCTATTCCTGCACCAATAACTCACTGAAATCAATGACTATATTTTTACAACAAACCTTAATATCTTCTGTGGTGAATCTCCCCATTTTGCTTTGTTAATTTTTTAATTGAATTGATCATTTTTAGACACTGAAAACACCCAAAAATCCCCATGAATTTTACAATTATATTGATCAATTCTGTGAAAAATTTTGTTGAATGCTGTGATTTTATGGCATTGAATTCAAAGGACAGTACTAGCAGAGCTGACATTTTATTGTATTGATTTACCTTATTCATGAACAGGGTCTATCTTTCCATTTAATCAAGACTTCTTATATAACCTTCAAAATGTTTCATAATTTTTCTAAAAATCTTGCACATATTTTGTTAGAATTTCTTTCCTATAGGTTTTGGATGTTATCATTTTTAAAATACATTTTATAATCATGTGGCAGCCAGGAAGATGGGCCACTTACATACACAGTCAGCTGAAAGCCTCAAGCTGCAGTACCTTTGAGATACACTGCAGTGTAAGAATCAAGAGCTCACTCTCCCCAGGCAGGGGTGCCATTTCTACCCACCACAGATCTTTTCTAGAATAAATCTTTGCTTTGGAGTGTCTGGTCACACACTGGCCAAGATTTTCTCAGAGCTGCACCTCAATCTGAGCCTCTTCTTGCATAATCCTCTTCTTTGCTTCCTCTCCTTTATCACATGACAGACATGCATTGAAGAATAAAGGGCTTCCCTGCACACTGTTGTACCATCTCCATGTCTTTTATAGGTATTAATTCCATAAATCTCTTGTATTTCTAATTCCATTTTAGCATATGCTTACCGAACTACCTGTAGTGACATAATTATTATCAGGAGTGGTCCAAGAAAGAATGCATTAAAATGGGGTTTGAGACTGATTAACTTATTATTTGGCTAGAAAAGAGAGCCTCATCCCCAAGTGGTACATAGAGATGAATAATCCCTGGCACAAGATACTGGCCCCATTCTTAAAACTTTTGCTGACAATGACTCGGAAAAAATCCTGATAAAAGGGAAATACCCTGTCCAATGTGCTGGGACAGGCATTGGAAAGGCATGGGGTGAATGTGAACAATGCATACAAGAACAATGAGCTTGGATAGTTACCATTAACTACCATTATCCTACATAAGGATGATGAGAAACTGAAGGAATTTACCAAACAATTAAACACTAAATATGAGAATCAGAGGGTCTCCTTGGTAACTTACACATAACAGCTCTATCTCCCGCAGTGGGATAGCAAACCCAGCTGAGGGAAAAAAACAGGACCTGATAGTTAGGGTTGAGGGCCTTCAAAGATGAGTCAAAGTAAGCATCTGGGACCCTGATTCATGGGATATAGACTTCTGAATGGATGCTCCCAAGGATTATGGCTAGGCTTATACCCCTAAACCCTCAGAGGCTTGCAGAGCTAACTTTATTAAAAAGTAACAATTTCCCTATGTGACAAGACACTGGAGAGGCCTCTCCCTTACAAGGCAAAAGGTGAAGCAGCTGATCCCATGTCTTTTCCCAGGTAAGAGTCCAACCTTATTCTTTGCATGTGAAAATTCAGTTTTCCTAGTGCCATTTCTTGAAAAGATTATTCTTTCCCCATTGAATGGGCTTGGACCCCTGTCAAAAATCAATTGGCCATAGATGTGTGGGCTTATTTCTATATACTCAATTATATTCCATTGGTCTATATATCTATACTTATGCCAGAGGCAGTACCACACTGTTTTGATTACTATAACTTTGTAGTAAGTTTGGAAATTGGGAAGTGGAAGTTCTCCTATTTTGTTTTTCTTTTTCAAGAGTGTTTTGGCTATTCAGAACCCTTATAATTCCTATGGATTTGACATTTCTATAACATAGGCTACTGGAAATTTTGATAGGGATTGCATTGAATCTGTAGATCATGTTAGTATCAATATCGTAACAATATTAACTCTTCCAATCCATGAACACAGGATATCTTTCCATTTATTTATGTGTTCTTTAATTGCTTTAAGCAATGTTTTAGAGTTTTCAGTGTACAAGTTGGTCATCTCCTTGGTTAAACTTATTCCTAGATATTTTAGTCATTTAGATGCTATTTTAAATGGAATTTTTCTTAATTTATTTTCATGGTGTATGGTAACACAAATGATTTTTTCATGTTGATCTCATACCCCACAATCTTGCTGAATTCACTTATTAGCTCTAGTGGCTTTTTTGTGGATTTTGGTTTTTTGGATTTTCTATATATAGAATCACATCATCTGCAAATAAGGAAATTTTTACTTCTTTCTTTGCAATTTGGATGCTTTTTATTTATTTTTTTCTTACCTAATTGCTCTGGCTAGAACTTCCAGTACAACATTGAATAGCAGTGGTGAAAGCAGCATCCTTATCTTGTTCCTGATCTTAGGGGATGAGATTGGATTTTGAAGGTACTTAATTAAATGGGCCAGAAAATAATACAGAATTAACAATAGTTCATTGACTTGGAGCCACTCTCACAGGACAAAAGATATAATACCCTGACAAGTAACTCAGGGGATGGGGCAAACTTGCTACTAGTGTGACTCCTAGGAGTCCAACTGATGGCCTATATTGAACAAAATGGACATGCTTGATTTGCCATGGCAAAGAGTGGAGGAAAGGATTAAAAGAGTCAGGGAAGTGGGCATACTGGGACCAATGCTCATTTACAATTCTGAAAATACTAGGGTCCTTATGAATTGTGCCAAATTTACTCTGCCTGTGCTCTATAAATGGAACAACAAAGCCTTGATGGCAGCACATCTGCTTACAACATGGTTTACTGAAAATTTTAAGCCTGCTGTTGAGACTTACTACTCTGATAAAAGATTCCATTCAAAATATTACTGCTCATTCACAATGCATCTTGTCACTCAAGAGCTCTGATAGAGATGTACAATGAAATGAATGTTGTTTTCACACCTGCTAACACAACTTCCATTCTGCAGCCTATGGGTCAAGGAGTAACTTTGAATTTCAAGTTTTATTATTTAAAAAATACATTTCATAAAGCTATAGCTACCATAAATTGTCATTACTATTATGGATATAGGCAAAGTCAATTGAAAGCCTTCTGGAAAGGAGTCACCATTTTAGATGCCATTAACAACATTTATGAATCATGGAAGGAGGTCATAATATCAACAATGTTCCAAACAGGGGTTTGAAAGAAGTTGGTTCCAACCCACAAGGATGACTTTGAGGGCTTCAATACTTCATTAGAGGACAAAATTGCAATTGTGGTGGAAATAACAAAAGAACTAGAATTAGAAGTGGAGCCTGAAGATGTGACCGAATTGCTGCAATCTCAAAATAAAATAAAAGTTTAATGGCTGAGGAGTTGCTTCTTATGGGTGAGCAAAGAAAGTGGTTTCTTGAGATGGAAACTTCTCCTGGTGAAGATGCTGTGAATACTGATGAAATAACAACAAAGGATTTAGAATATTATATAAATTTGGTTGATAAACAGTAGCAGGGTTTGAAAGGATTGACTCCAATTTTGAAAGAAGTACTACTGTGGGTAAAATGCTAAAATGCTCAAATAGTATCACAAATAAACCTTTTTATGAAAGGAAGAGTCCATCAATGTGGCAAACTTCATTGTCATTTTACCTTAAGAAATTGCCATAGTCACACCAACCTTCAGCAACCACAACCCTATCAATCAGCAGCCATCAACACCAAGGCATGACTCCCTACCTGCAAAAAGATTACAACTCATTGAGGACTTGATAATGGTTAGCATTTTTAGCAACAAAATATTTTTAATTAAGGTGTGTACATTGTTTTTTTTTAGACATAATGCTCTTGCACACTTAATAGACTACAGCAAAATGTAAATATAACATATATATGCACTGGGAAACCAAAAAATATGTGTGGCTCTGTTGCAATATTAGCTTTAGTGCTAAGGTAAGGAACCAAACTCACAATATTACCAAGGTATGCCTGTAAGCTGTGAGGTAGGTGTCCACTTTCAGTCTTTTGCCCATGGATATCCAGTTTTCCCAGAACCATTTATTGAAGAGAGTATTCTTTCCCCATTGAGTGGACTTGGCCACATTGTCAAAATTGGGTAAAAAAATTAACTGACTTCAGATGTGAGTGTTTATTCTAAACTCACAATTTGATTCCATTGATTTCTATGTCTGGCTTTGTTCCAGTACCATGTTGTTGTGATACAGTAGCTTGTAATAAGTTTTAAACTAGGGAAGTATGAGTCCTCCAATGTCATTCTTTTTCAAAATGGTTTGGCTTTTTGGGGCCTGTAACCGTTGGGGAATTTGATGTAATTATGAATTCCAAAAATATAATTGGATCATGCTTGTAAACTGATCTGTTAATCTGGGCATGATTAAGTTATGATTAGGGCATTGAGCCCCACCCCTTGGTGGGTGGGGAATCAAATATAAAAGGCAAGGCGAAGAACAGAGTTGAAGCAGTCTTTTGAGAAGCAGTTTTGATGTTGGAAAAAGGCCCCAGGAGAAGAGAAGCAAGCCGTTCGCCTGATTGTCTACAGCTGACCTTGTGGAGGAAACAGGAGCTAAGCCCGGAGAGAAACACAGCCCCGGGAAGAGAGGAACCCCAGAAGCTTGAACCCTGGCAAGCCGCAGCAACTGTCTTGCTCTAACACGTGGCAATGGACTGTGGTGAGAGAAGAAACTTAACGCTTTATGGCCTGGTATCTGTGGACTTCTACCCCAAATAAATACCCTTTATAAAGACCAACCCATTTTTGGTATTTCACATTAGCACCCCTTTGGCTGACTAATACAGGGCCTCTTACATATCCCTATAAAATTGATGATTGGCTTTTCCATTTCTACAAATAAAGCTGAGGAAATTTTGATTGAGATTGGGCAGAATTGAAATCTTAACAATATTTAGTCTTCCAATCCATAAATATGGATTATCCTTCCATTTATTTAGGTCATTTTAAAATTACTTTTAGCAATGCTTTGTAGTTTCCTCTTTATAGGTCCTTTATAGCCTTGGTTAAATTTATTCCCAGATATTTGATTATTTTTGTTGCTATTGTAAATGAAAATTTTTTCTTGAGTTTTACTTCAGATTTTTAATTACTAGTGTATAGAAACACTACTGGTTTTTGCATGTTGATCTTGTACCCCAACAATTTGCTGAATTAGTTCATTAGATCTAGTATCTTTATTGTCATCTTCAAATAAAGAAAGTTTCCCTTCTTCCTTTCCAGGTTGGATGCCTTTTATTTTGTTTCCTTGCCCAAATGCTCTGGCTATAACCTCCATTACAGTGTTGAATAACAGTGGTGAGAGTGGGCATACTTGTTTTGTTCCTGACCTTAGAGGACAAAGTTTCAGTCTTTCACTATTGACTATGATGTTATCCTTGGGTTTTTCATATATGCCCTTTATCATGTTGAGGAAGTTTTTCTTCTATCTAAAATTTTCCAAGTGTTTTTGTCAGGAAGGAGTGCTGGATTTTGTCAAATGCCTTTGCTGCACCAATAGAGATGATCATGCTTTTCCCCATCATTCTATTATGGTGATGTATTGCATTGATTGATTTTATTATGTTGAATCATCCTCGCATATCTGGGATAAATTGTACTTGGTCATGGTGCATAAATATTTTAATGTGTTGTTGGATTTGGTTTGCTAGTATTTTTTTTTAAATTTTTATTGGATAAGTTGTAGGTTTACAGAAAATTCATGCATGAAATACAGAGTTCCCATATATCACTTTATTATTGATAGCTTCTATTAGTGTGGTATATTTCTTACAATTCATGAAAAAACATTTTTATAATTGTACTATTAACTATAGTCCATTGTTTACAATTGGATTCAATGTGTGTGTTTTACAGTCCTATCTATTATTTTAAATTTTATTCTAGTAACGTGTATAGCACCTAAAATTTCCCCTTTTACCCACATTCAAATATATAATTCATTGTTGTTAATTAAGTTCACAGTATTGTGCTACCCTCACTGCCATCCATTACCAAAACTTTTCCATCAACCCAAATAGAAACTCCATATAATTTAAATATTAATTTTCCATTACTACCCCTACCCCAGCCCCTGGAAACATACCTTTGAGATTCTGTAACTATGAATTTGCATATTCTAATTATCTCATATCAGTGAGGTCACACAATATTTGAATCTTTTTGTCTGGTTTATTTCAGTCAACATGATGTCTTCAAAATTCATTCATATTGTTGCATGTACCAGAACTTCATTCCTTTTATGACTGAATAATATCCCATTATATATATATATACCATATTTTATTTATCCATTCATCGGTTTCTGGACATGGGCTTGTTTCCATCTTTTAGCAATTGTGAATAATACTACTATGAACATTGGTGTACAGATAAATGTTTGAGTCCAGCTTTCAAAATATTTTGGATATATACCTAGAAGTGGGATTACCAGGTCATATGGTAGTCCTATACATAACCTTCTTAGGAACTGCCAATTTGTTATCCACAGTAACTACACCAACCAACAATGAATGAGTATTCCTATTTCTCCACATCCTCTCCAATACTTGTGATTTTCCATTTTTTATTTGTAGCCATTCTAATGGGTGTGAAACAGTATCTCATTGTGGTTTCGATTGGCATTTCCCTAATAACTAATGATGTTGAACATCTTTTCATGTGCTTCTGGGCCATATGTATATCTTCTTTGGAGAAATGTCTATTCAAGTCTTTTGCCAATTTTTAAATGGGTCTTTTGCCTTTTTATTGTTGAGTTATAGGATTTATTTATATATTCCAGATATTAAATCATAATCAGATATATGGTTTCCAAATATTTTCACCCATTTTGTAGGCTGTCATTTTACTTGCATGATAAAGTCCTTTGAGGACCAAAAGATTTTAATTTTAATGAGGTCCCATTTATCTATTTTTTTTCTTTGGTTGCTTGTGCTTTAGGTGTAAAGTCTAAGAAACCATTGCCTGTCACAAGATCCTAAAGATGCTTCCCTATATTTTCTTTAGGGAGTTTTGTAGGCCTGGTTCTTATATTTAAGGCTCTGTTCCATTTTGATTTTATTTTTCCTTACGGTGTGAGGTCACCTTCATTCTTTTGCACAAGGAAATCCAGATTCCCCAGAACCATTTGTTGAATAGCCGATGCTTTCCCCATTGAGTGGTCATGGCACCCTTGTAAAAAATCATTTGGTCACAAACATGAGGATAGATTTCTGAACTCTCAATTTGATTACATTGGCCTCTATGTTTGTCCTTGTCCTCCATCTTTGTTCTCTTTTTCAAGATGCTTTTTGCTATTTTTGGTCCCTTACCCATCAATATAATTTTTTTCTGTTACATGTAACATCTTTTAATAATTAAAACCATGATTAACAACAGTATACTGTTATCTAATGTTATGCAGAAAACATTGCTAAATATCTAGAAATTTTATACAATTTTTAAGTATTTTTGGAATATTTTACCCATATAACTTTGATTAACAGAAAGTTAGAAAATCCTTTTTTAAATAATTTTTTAAAGAGACACTTAGATTACATAAATGTTACACACAAAAAATATAGGGATTCCCATATGCCCCACTCCTCACAAATCCCACACCCTCCCACATAAACATCCTTCATTAGTGTGGCACATTCATTGCAATTGATAAATGTATCCTGGGGCTTTGCCGTTAAGCATTGACCATTGGTTTTTTCATCACTGCAAAGATGGCTGTTGGAATTTTTATTGGGATTTCATTTAACCTGTACATCATTTTGGATAGAATCGACCTCAACAATATTTAGTCTTCCAATCCATGAGCATGGAAAGTCCTTCCACTTTTTCAGGTCTTCTTTGATTTCTTTTAGCAATGTCTTATAGTTTTATGTGTACAAATCCTTTACATCCTTCGTTACACTTATTCCTTGGTATTTGTCTTTAGTCTTTGTCTGCTATATCCAAGGTTGTTCTTCTTCATTGATGGTTTCTGGATTTTTATCTTGTTCCTTTGGATGGACCATCATTTACTGTTTCTTTGATTGTCTTGTAATCTTTTGTTGTACGCTACATGTTTTAATATTTTAAAGTGTTAACTCTAGGATTTATTCCCTGACCTGTGTGTTCCTAAAGTTTGTATCCAGCTAGTGAGATGACAGAGATTTCTTTGAATTCCAGCAGCTAACAAAACAAAACAAAACAAAACAAAACAAAACAAAACTTTCTTAGTCTTTGTAAATTGACTCTGTGGTGATGGCTGGTGTTTTCCTTCAGAGTTTTGCCTTACTATCAAGACATCATCCTGCAGTGAATATGAACTGCAAGGTCCTCTCTGTCTTTCATGAGGCTGTGTTTTTCCCTAGGCTTTGCTTACTGTGGCCTTAGGAATTCTCCCCTTTACAGGAATTTTAATATCCCCCTATTCCCTATGAAATAGACTTTTTCACTTTCCTGGGTGCTCTTTTACATGACTTAAAGCACATAATTCTTTGCCCAAGGCATCTTTGACTCAGTTGTTTCTTATAGCTGCTTCTGCCTATAGGGCAAGTTCTGGGAAGGTAAGCCAGAGACAATTTCTTGGTTGAATCTTTCAGACTGCCACCAGATAGATTGGAACTGACATACAGGCACCACAGTATATGCATAGTGTTCACTTTTATCCTCCAGAATAGGCCAAAGACCCACAATGGGAGTGCAGGCTTGTGTCTGGGGGGTGTAGGGAAGGGTTCAGCAAAGGCACCAGGAACTTCTTTTACTTTTATTTTTTTTCTTTTATTTTTTTAAAGCTACATTGTCTTGATTCATCATTTACCCAGTAACTGCAACCATTTAACTGTTTTTAGAGTTTTGAACAAGATGGCTTTGCCAGTTTTTCCTAGTTGTTCAAAAATTGTCTGGGGGAACATCATCCTGGAGCATTTTATGCCTCCACCTTGGTCTACTGGAACTGATTTGCCTCTTTTTGAGCCTTCCGGAAATGAAATGGTTTCCATATATCTTCCAGTGCAATATACTAGAAATAAGCTGGCTTTTATAATGGGAATATATTAGGTTAACAGATTACAGTTCTGAGGCTGGGAAAAATGCCCAAATCAAGGGATCATGTGAAGCTCTCTCCCTGAAGGTCAGCTGCTGGTGGTCCTGGACTCCTGCCACATGGCAAGGCACATTGGCAGCTCTGCCAGTCTCTGCCATCTCCTTTCTTTCCAAGCTCAGCTGTGGTTAATCAGGCACATGACAGTGTCTGCTTGTCTCTCCCCTCTCCTCTAGGCCTCATTGCTTTTAACTTCAGGCAGCTCCATCTGTGGTTTTTCTGTCTTCCTAGTTCATCAATTTCTGGAGGCTTCTCTGTGTCTCTGTAGCTTTTTTCTGTGTCTGTGGCATTTTATTCCTCCATTTTTAAGGGGTTTCAGCAAAGGGATAAAGATCCACCCTGGGCTATACCTTACTGGAGCAATCTAATCAAACAGCTCTTAACTGATTTAATCTAATCAAAGGTTCACATTAGATTCAATTTAAGAACATAATTTTCTGGGGTCCACAAAAGATTCAAACCAGCACAGACATCATATGGTATGAATTTTTTGCATGTGTTTGATTTTTTGGTCAATATTGTATTTTTGAGCTTCATCTATTTTGTTACATGTAACAGTAGTTCATTCATTCTCTTTACACTATAGTATTTAATTGTGTTAATATGTCACATATTATTATCTATTTTTTGTTGATGGACATTTGAGGAGTTTTCATTTATGTGTTATGAACATTCTTATACGTGTATGTGTAAGAACATTTGCATGCATTTATATTGTATATAAATAGAAGAGTGGGTGTGATAGGTAATAAGATATGCATATATTCAAATTTATAGAATGGTACTTGTTAGCCATCCTGTTGGATGTATAGTGGTATATTATTGCTCTGTGTTCTCTGAGTTTTAACACTTGTATAGATTAATATATCTACCATAATCAGGATACATACTGCCCCTTTTATAGTCACAATCTTCCCCAATCCTAACTTCTGTCAACCACTTATCTTTTCTCTGTCTCTATAATTTTGCCCTTTTGAAAATGTGATATAAATGGAATCATACAGTATGTAATCTTTTGAGACTCTCTTTTTTTCACACAGAACAATGCCTTTGAGATCCATAATTGTAATATTGTGTATCAATAGTTTGTTCCTTTTTATAGCTGAATGGTATTCCTTTGTATGAATATATCACAGTTTATCTTTTAAACTGTTACTGAATATTGGTGTTATTTTCAGTTTTTGGCAATTATAACAGTACTGTTATAAATATTCATGCATGGCTTTCCATGACTATAAGTTTTTATTTCTCTAAGGTAGATATCTAGTAGTGTTATTGCTGGGTCATATGGTAAGTATATGTTTAATTTTATAAGAAACTACCAAATCTTTTTCCAGTATAGCTGTGCATTTTCCACTCCCACCAGCAGTGTATGAGAATTTCAGTTGCTCTGTATCCTTCTCAGCATTTTGTATTTTCAAATACTATTTCCATTTAGCCTTTCTAATAGTTTTGTTGTAGTATCTCATCATGCTTTTAATTTGCATTTTCTTAACAGCAAGTGATGTTGAGCATCACTGCATATGCATATTTGCCATCTGCATCCTCTTTTCATGTCTTTTGTCCATTTTTAATTGGGGCATTTTCCCTACTGTTGAGTTTGTTATATATTCTGGATACAAGTTCTTTATCAGTATGTGATTTGGAAATATTTTCTCCTTATCTGTGGCTTGCTTTTTCATCCTCTTAACAGCAACTTTTGTAGAATAACAATTTTTAATTTTGATAAAGTTCAATTTATTAATTATTTTCTTTCATAGATCATGCTCTTGGTCTAATATCTAAAACCTCATCACCACCCCAAGGTCATGCAGATGCTCACCTATATTCTGTTCTAGAAATTTTAGAGTTTTATGTTCTAAATTTGGTTCGATGATACATTTTAAGTTAATTTTTCATATAAGGTGTGACATGTATTGAGGTTCTTTAGTTAGTTTTTTTTTTTTCTTTTCTTTTCTTACTTGTTTTTGCATATGTGAAGCAGGCTAGATAGGGAATCAATAGATGGATCTGGAACCTGGCAAGAAGTCCACATAGACATAGATACCCCCAAGATGGCTGCTGGAAGATCCTCATGAGATTTCTGCCATTCAGAATGAGATTTCCTCAGGAAGCCAGGAGAAGCCCCAGATATTCTCCAGGGACCTTATCATTGGGCTCTCCCAGGGAATTAATGGGTGGGGTAATCAATAAAAACAGTAAACAGCTGGAACTGTAGCATTGTATGTAATCTAAGTATCTTTTAAAAATAAATAAAAATATATATTTTAAAAAAACAAGCGCAAATGCCGAATCTCTCTCTCTCTCTTGCCTTTGGACCCCTCTTCTGGCCTTCTTTATCCCCACATGGATCAACACACAAGTAAAACCTGGGCATTTATAATCTATAATGGGTGATTGTAGTCCATAAATCAGTCATCTTTATCAATCTTCAGCCCCTTCCTCTCTACCTGGACCCATGATCTGTTATTTCCTCCCATTTCTCTTCCTGCCCTACCTTAATAAATTTCTGGCCTAATCAACCCAACGTGCTCTTGAAATTCATTTCTTGTAGCTTAGTCAAGAACCTAGACAAAATCTGGTTACATATGGACCATTTGGATTTTTAAATTCTCATTTCTTTCTCTGTTTCATTTTGGCTTGTTTTAATTGCTATGTCTTCAAGCTCACTGTGACAGTTTGAATTTTGTGAATCCCAAAAAGCAAAAGATTAAGTTTTAAGCTAATCCATTCATTTGTGTGTGAGACACATTTGACTGGATTATGTCAGTGGGGCATGATTTATGTTGACTCCCTGCCCCTTTGCTGGGTCTTATATAAATGGACTTACTCAGACAGACAGAGGAAAAAGGGAGCTGGTGTATTGGATTCTGCAATGTGAGAGAGAGGATGCTTAAGCATGAAGCACCCAAGAGGCTGGGCACATGGAGCTGTTCAAGAGGAGATGAGTCCTGCTATATGCCTGATAGCTTACAGCTGAACTTGGGAAGAGAGCAGAACAGCGAGACTGATATAGGAGGCCTGCAAAGAGACAAGCCCTATGCTTGGTTGTTCAAAGACTCTAACCTGAGTTAGGACTGACTCTACAGGTTAAAGGCAATCCTCTACAAGATTGCCCTTCAGGTACCAATTGCAAGTTCAGGGGTTCCCCCGGCCACCCTCCCTTTTTTTTTTTTTTTTTTTTTTTACATGTAAATTTTTTTTTTTTTGAATCAAACAATATATTACACAATATATTTGGTTCATAATAATGCGTTCATACAGTATTTGTCCTTTTGTGTCTGGCTTGCTTCACTCAACATAATGTCCTCCAGGTTCATAGGATATGGAGAGATAGGAACACTTCTTCACTGTTGGTGGGAATGCAGGATGGTACAACCACTATGGAGGTCTGTTTGGCAGTTCCTAAAGAAGTTGAATATAGACTTTCCATGTGACCCTGCAATACCACTACTGGGTATATACCCAGAAGAACTGAGAGCAGTGACATGAACAGACATCTGCACACCGATGTTCATAGCAACATAATTCACCATTGCCTCACTTTTGACCAACTGGCTACAAATTCGCATGTTTCCATCCCCTCAGGTTTGATAATTTGCTAAAAGGACTTACAGAACTCACTGAAAGTGCTATACTTATGATTATAGCTTTGCTACGGTAAAAGGACACAATAAGAGGAAACCAAAAGAAGAGCTTCATAGCACAAGGTTGGGGAGGGTCTCAAACAAAAGCTTCCATGTCCTCTCCACATGGAGTCAGAAGATATCACCCTCCCAACACAGAGGTGTATTTTCTTAATCATGGAAGTTCACCAGAGCTTAGAGTGTTCAGAGTTTATTTGGGGTCTCATTAAGTAGGCATAATTGCTAGAATCAATGTTCTCATGGTTGAACTCAATCTGCAGCCTCCTCCCCTCTCAGGGGTTGAAGAGGTGGGCTGACGTGATGTGGCTCAAAGCCTCAACCCTTTAATCACCTGGTTGGTCTTTCTGGTGGGGGTTAACCATGTCTGGTTCCTCCCTTTCATCTCATTAGCATATGAACATATCCTGGGCCCACCATAAAGAACAAAAGACACTCCTATCAGAAGAAGTTCCAAAGATTCAGTAATTGCTTCTCCTGGGACAAAGACCAGCCAAGCTTTTTATTATACCTCACACTTGATTCCTCAAGACTTAGGTCTTGAACAGCAGTCAGTATAGGGCTAATTATTACCCTGTACTGAGACAAGACCTTCCTAATGACTCCACCTAATGGGCTAAGAATTACGAGCTTTTCCAGTCTTGCTGGTGGGAATAGGTACTATCCCTAACCCTGTGTGAATACCATGTGAGTATCTTAATTCTTTCATATAGTTCTGTTTCTTTCCTGGCTTCAGGTAGTTTCTTATTATGCATGGTTTGATGAGTACTGTGCTAAATATGCAGAAGGGCCCTCTGTAGGTCTCTGAATCTCTGGGATTCTCTTTATGTGAATCCCTGTTCTCTCCATAACTCTGTCCTGTGAACTCTAGATGTCTTGGTCTCCTGGGACTCTCAGCTCTGTCTCCTCAACTCAGCGAGTGTGCCATATTCTGTCTGAGTTGCCCCTCCTTGTGCTAGGCCTGGAAACTGTCCAGTAACCTTGGATAATCACAGGACTCACTTCATTTGTTTCTTGTCTCTAAGGGATCATTGTCCTTCATTGCTTGATACCCAATGTCTTAAAAAACATTGCTTCATATATTTGTTTCTCTTTTATTTATTTGTTTCAGGTGTGAGGGTAAATCCAGTCCTTATTAATCCATCTTGGCTAGAAACAAAATTCTTAATTTGTGTTTTTTATTTATTAAGTTTCAATATCTTTTATGCTTGTTGGCCATAAGATATCTTATGTGAAAGGACAGTTTATGTGCTTTTCTCATTTTTCTACTATTGTAATTTATTTCCTGTTAGTTTAGAAAACTTCTTTCTATATTAAAGGTATGAAAAACTTGTCTGCCATATATGTTGTAAATATTTTTTCAATTTTTATTTGTTTTACATGTTATTTCATTTTTTTTGCAATGCAACCCCTCTTAGTTTTTACATAGTTAGAATATCTAGTATTCTCTTGATATTTTTCTTTATTGATTCTGCCTTTGGTTAATGTACCAATATTACGTACCTTATTATACTGTCTTCTAATTATTTTAGGATTTTCCCAAAGTCATAATGAATCATAAGGAGGTAAAAAATGAGACTCCAGTTTTCTGGAAAGGCTACAATCCAGAGTGTTTTTCATGACATTAAAAAAAAATTCTTTTATTTCTTCATACTAACTTGCCATTGTTCTGTAAACCAGGGGTTGGGATTTTGGTTAAATGGGTTGAAACAGTCTAGATACCCAGAAAACTTTTGCTTTCAACAATAATGTCAGTCTTTCCTAGAGCTGGAGTATGCTAAAGAATCTTCCTCAAATAATGGGCTTAGCAGACTCAGACTGAAGGCTCAGCTGAGGATCTCAATCTGGGCTGGCACTAGAATCTACCAGTGTTTGAGTGAAGTAGTCTGGAAGGAATCAGTTCATGGTTAAAAGGAAAAGTGAAAAATCAGGTCTTATCATAGGTTCCTTAATTGTTATTTTCTCAAGACCAATTTCATGCTCAGTTCTGCTGCTTGCATTCCCTTTTCTTTCTCGCCCAAGGTTCCACATCTTCTTCCAACCACCAGTCCTCCTCTCCTCTTTAGAGATGTTTCCACTCATATCTACTTTTCACTAACTTCATTTAACTGATAATACCTACTGTTTTAGTTTCCTAGGCTACTTGAAACAGATACCATGAAATGGATTGGCTTAACAATGGGAATTTATTAGCTTAAAGTTTGAGGTCAAGAAACTGTCCAAATCAAGACATCATCATAGAAATGCTTTCTTCCCAAAGACTAGCTGCTGGCAATCCTTGGCTCTTCTGCCACATGGAAAGGCACATGGCAGCATCTGCTGGTCTCTCCCTTCTCTTCTGGGATTCATTGTGAGTTTTGACAAGGCTGTCAAGCCCACCCAGCTGGGTCAGAACAGTCTATTCAACAAATGGTGCTGGGAGAACTGGATATACATAGCTAAAGGAAAGAAAGAGGACCCCTATCTCATACCTGATACAAAAAATTAACTCAAAATGGATCAAACACCTAAATATAAAAGCTAGAACCAAAAAAGTCCTAGAACAACATGTAAGAAAACATCTTCAAGGCATGGTGGTAGGTGGGGGTCTCTTAAACCATACACCCAAAGCATGAGCAATGAAATAAAAAAACGGATAAATGGGACCTCCTCAAACTAAAACACTTTTGTGCTTCAACGGCCTTTCTCAAGAATGTGAAAAGGCAGCCTACTCAAATGGAGAAAATGTTTGGAAACCACATACCAATAAGGGTTTGATTTCCATTCTATATAAAGAGATCATACAACTCAACAATAAAATGGCAAGCAATAAATTTAAAGATGGGCAAAAGACTTAAATAGACATTTTTCCTAAGAGGAAATACAACTGGTAAAAAAGCACATGAAAAAAAATGTTTAATATCACTAGCTATTAGAGAAATGCAAATCAAAACTACAATGAGATATCATTTCACATCTCATAGAATGGCCAGCACTACAAGTGCTGGAGAAGATGTGGAGAAGTGGGAACACTCCTGCACTATTGGTGGGCATGTATAATGGTGCAGCCTCTGTGGAAAACAGTTTGGCAGCTCCTCAAGAAGCTAAATATAGAACAGCCATGTGATGTGGTAATCCCTCTATTGGGAATATATCCAGAAGAACTGAACATACAGATGCAAACAAACATTTGCATACCAATGTTCATAGTGGCATTGTTCACAATTGCCAAAAGATGGAAACAACCCAAGTGTCCATCAACTGATAAATGGATAAAGAGTATGTATATACTATGGAATACTATGCTGCTGTAAGAAGAAATGAAATTGGGACACATAAGGCAACATGGATGAACCTTGAAGACATTATGCTGAGTGAAATAAGCCAGACACAAAAGAATAAATATATGGAGTTAAAACCTAGAGTATAGGTTACTGGGAGATGGGATGAAGGCTGAGATGGGGTACTGATGCTTAATATATGTAGAATTTTCTTTTTTAGTTAGGCCAGTGAAAAGAATTTATTGGGAAATGGGGGAAAAGAACAGAGCTTGCTGACAAATGGGAGAGAAGAACTGAAATACGCACTGAAATTTGATGCAGGCTCCTCTAGGCAGAGAGAGTGGACTTTGGCTTGTGTGGTCACCTTTTAAGCTATTAGTTATTCCTTTCCTTGTTAATTCTAAGTGGAGGGGCCCCAGCTGTTATTGGTTACCCCACCAATGGTGGGGGACAATGGTGAGGCCTTTTGTTTGGGGCTGATGTGTGGGAGTTCTGCACATTATTCATGATTATTTTTTAAGTTCACAACTTCTCAAATTCCTACTTACAGTGGGTCCAAACCCACAGGAATGGATTAAATTTAAGAACATGTCTTTCTGGGGTACATACAGTTTCAAATCACTACTCCTACTAAGATACAGTGAAGAATATGGGTTCAGGAAAATAATTCGAGGGAATTTTCAAAATTTACAGAATCCTTGTGCCCATGGCTTTGGGTCTATAACTTGATTTCCTTGGGTATAAGTTATTTCTGGCCACAATAATACTGTGTGTCAAAAAAAAATCCACAATTTGGTGGTTTAAAACAATAAGTATTGACTAACTAATTAAACTGGGGGTGGGCTGGGAAATTTCTCTGGTCTCAATTGTGCTCACTCATTCATCTGTAGTCAAATACATGTTGGCTATGCAGTCTGATGTTTTGGCTAGGCTCTGGGGTTCTGCTGATTCTGTTTATCTAAGTTACCCCAGCTGGGATATCTTAGCTTCTTGACTTTGATCCACTTATCTCATTATCAAGTGAGTTCCATTCTCATGATAAAGGCTAGAAGAGCATGAGAGCAAGCAGAAACATCAAGCACTTTTTTTTTTATCCCCCTGCCTGTTTTAGGTTACTAAAACCCATTGACCAGAAGGAGTCACACTGCTAACCCCAGAGTCAAAGGATAGAACAGAATATCCTACCCAGAGTGAGATGATATTTACAAGGTATAAGGCATAGGGCTTAGACACAGGGAGGGGTGAAGAATTGGGGTCACATCACACTTTGTAATAATGTCAGCTCTCCCATTTTATGCCTGATTGGGAGTTAAACAAGTCTCTCTCTTTCTACAGACCTCTGTCCTTCCTTGGGCCATTTCATCCCTTCCTCCAAGGCCTTACTCAGAGCACATTGCCTCAAAGTTACATTCAGGGTAGAACAATAGGTGTAAGCTAGTTCTTTTCAAGGTACCCTTTAACTAAATGAGTTATTTGTATTTCTAAGGCCTTCTAGCCATGGAATCACTCTGGATGGTTGCCAGTTGAAGACCCCTTTCCCAGAAGGGCTTGCTGGGAAGACAAAAACAATTGACCAGCAGGGATTTCCTCAGAAAACAGAACACACCCTATGGGGTTGCTAATAAGCAACACCTGGTGATAAAACTGGTTTGAATCCAGCAAAAATAGCTTATCAGAATGGGCAAGCATATCATACTAATAAATGTATATCTACTTCCTACTTTGTAAGACCTTATATGTAAAAGAGAATCTTAATGTCAATCAGAACATTTCTTCACTTACTTCGTGTTTGCCATATTGAATTTTCCCCTTTCCACCTCCTCCTTTGTAGCTCCCTTCTACTTTCTGACTGGGAATGCTACCTGATTCATGAATCACTCAATAAAACTGTGAGAGCCTAAACTGCATAAAAAGTTTTTCTTTTATCAATTTCTTTTTTAAATATTGTATTCCTAATCCAGTGTGTTTCTTAGAATCACTTCAAGAGGATTTTGAAAATACAGATCCCTGGTTACATTACCCAGAAGTGCTGGTTCAATTGGGCTGTCTATGAGGCCTAGAAATATATACTTTGAAAAGTTTTCCCAAGTGATTCTGTGATGCATCGAAGTTAAAAATCACTGCTTGAAGATATTTCTTCACTAATCTCACGCTTATTGATTTTGTTTGCTCTCATATTATGTTTATTCATTCATTCTGCAAATATTTATTGAAGCACCTATGAAAGCAGAGTTTCAGTAGAGGCTGGGCAAAGTCTGTTAGCAGAAACACAAAATATAGCTTCGTAACCTTTATTTTTAATCATTATAGCAGTTCTTCATCACCTGTCATTATAGGGACTTATAAGAACTGGATGGTCAGGTTTCTAGGTGTTCATTTACTTTATGGATCTCAGCTCCTTTCTTTAAATACATAACTCCTATCAATTGGCTAAAATTAATTTCAGTAGTCCTTGCTGGATTTAAGACATTATTGAAGCAGAAATCTTATTGCAAACACTCGGTAACAATCTAAGAGCTCAAGAACTTAAAGTAATGCATTTATAAGAATAGCTGGGACTGTGGCTGGGATATTCTTAATTAGGAAAATGGTGCATTTTGATGAGTCACATGTCTTTTGACAAGGAAGTATAAACCAAGACTATATCCCTTACCCCCCTGCCTTTAACTTGGCCACTGGAAATGTTGTTCACCTGAATGTAGAGTTAGCAATAACAATTTAAATAATAAAGAATTTACTTAGCATTCCTATGCACTAGATATTTGACATATATTCTTATTTAAATTTCATAACTCCTCTATGAGTTGGGAACTATTATTACACAAATTTTACAGATAAGGAATTTATTGCTTAGTAATTTGCCTAAGACACAATGGCCCATAAAAAGCAAAAATAAGGCACTGTACTCACTGAGAAACTCATACTCATAGCTATTTGATTATGTCCCTTCCTATTCCTTAAGGTGACCCCACCTCCCTGCCATCACCAGTGCCAAGTTTTCAGATTATTCCTGATGTACTTCTAGAAAGGAATTGCAAATCTGGATGGGCCCTTGATAATAAGTACTGAAGCAGAAAAACACATTTATTATAAGGATATCAATAGTAAATATAATTAATATTATATAATATTAACATAATTTATTAATATTTATAAATTTAATTAATAGCTAATGTTGAACACTTACTTTGTATCAAACATTTTAAATATGTTCATTCATTTAATCCTCACCACAATCCTATAAAATAGGGCTTAATATTATCTCCCTTTCACAGATGAAGAAACCAAGGCTTAGATAGTAAAACTTCCATGTGGTCACAGAGTGACTCATGAAAATTCATATCCAGGCTATCTAATGTCACAGGCCATGATCTGAATTACTTTAGAATACTGTCTCAGAATACTGAAGTGTCTTTGACATCTCAAGGACAAGAACATAGCCAGAGTGCAGGAAAAATCTATAGCAAGAAATCAGTATATCATCAAGGCAATTTCACCCCTGCTCTGCCTCTCTTCATTCTTTTCTCTCTCAAATCAGCTTCCTCAGCATCTCAATCCACAAGGAGGAATATGACCACCAACATTCCTAACTTGTGTCCTTAACAAGTAAAACATCCCCAGAGAGGCTGATCTAACTCTCTCAGGCCCAAGTCTAGTATCCCAGGGAAGGGACTCTTTGGCCCAGCTTGATTCAGTTGCTCTGTATGGTCACATTAAAGTATGGTAAGGCAAGACCGCATGGAAACAGCATGACATATAGCCATGCCCATTGCCACCACCTGCATGAGGGATGGGTAATGTTAGAAAACAGGGAGTTGAGCAGAAACCCAAATGATGTACATGATAGAAGGTCTCTCAGACATTGAAGAGTATTCGGGAATATTGATTTTAAAAATCATTTTGTCAACTTCAATGATTTCTGTGACATTTTAATACATTTTTGAAGTGATTATAATATTTAATTAATATGTTTACTTATACTTTGGATGCTTTCTTGCTCTCAAGTTACCAGAAATCTCCCCCCACAACCCCCCAAAATTTGCCCAACCTGATCCAGATCTACTATCTAGTCTTACTCACATTTCAAGTTGTTTTGTTAACTGCTTCAGATACCTTTGGGGAAAAAAATAAAAAAACAGGGGATACATACATTTCATGAAATTGAAATTGTTATGTAGTTTGATTTCATTTTATAAGATATGAGAATTTTTTATAAGTATCTTATTTTATACTAAGAAATAGTAGTATAATACTAGTATTAATATAATACAAATGTATGATAGAAAAATTAAAATGTATAAAGATAAGTAAAAAATAAAGCAAAAAATTTCCAAGATTTCACAATTTAGGAGAAATCATTATTCATATTTTATGGCATTTTCTTTCAAACTGTTTACTATAACTTGCTCTTTCTTTTTTATTATGATTTAGAAGTTTTATTTAATTGGAGGATTGTCTATATAATTAAAATATTTTTCCTTTGAAATGACTGAAAAATAATAGGTTCAAATTTTTCATCTTAAACAAAAAGTGTAAAGAAATACTGGTACATTTTATTTTCATCCTTCCCCCTTTACTTCACAGTTTTTATTGCACTAATCAGGAATATTTTAACCAGGTTGATTTATTTTATAATTACTTATCTTCTATTTCAAAAATTGATTTTTTATTAAATTTTACAACCATGTTGACAACTATTTCAACATTGAACAAAAATACTACTGATATCAATAATAAGAACAATTGCTTTTAAATCACATTTTCTCTCTTTTGGAATTATTTTTTGTGATTCATTATTTGGTTTGTTAGAATTTGTCATTTTCTTGAAAAAAATGTTGCTCAGAGCTATTTGTGATGGTATACATTTTAAGTTCTTGTATGTTGTGATTCCATGAATGATGGATTAAATAAGCTTTTAAAATTTTGTTTGTGATGCTTCAGTGTGTTCTGACAATTAGTATTACAGAAGAAAGGTCTAATATCAGCATGATCTTTTAAAAATACATGGCAACATCTCCTGGTCTCTCCCTTCTCTTCCAGGTTTTGTTGCTTTCAGCTTCTTGCTACAGTGGCTTTCTTCCTCTTTGTCTGAATTTCATTCTCTTATAAAGGACTCCAGGAATAGGATTAAGTCCTACACTTAATGAAGTGGGTCACATTTTAAAGTAAGATCCTACTCATCAAAAGATCCTACTTACCAAAAGATCCTGCTTACAATGAGTTTATACCCATAGGAATTGGCTAACTTTAAGAACATACATTTCTGGTGTACATACAGCTTCAAACCATCACAGGGTACTTTTATGATTCTTTGTTCTTAGTCTTTGCTATATCCTAGGGAATATTTTTCTTTCATTTCAGAATAAGAACATCTTCATTATCTTCTCCAACTAAATGAGCCACTGTGATCTAGCATCAAGTTCTTCCTCATATAAGAAACTTATCTGCTATTATTTCTTTAATTAGTGCTTATATCAGCCAGGATGCCAGCAGCAAAAAAAAAAAAAAAAAAAAAAAAATTATCAAAAACAGTAATTGAGCAGAGTTTAATGAAGGGGCTATTTACAAACTATGGAAAGTGTTAAATGTAAAAAGATAAAATGGCAGAGCACCTAGAACTAGAAACAACCGAGGATCCATTGTCACCCTGGGCCTGAAAGTATAGTGAGAAGGAGTGGTTTCCAAGAATTGGAGAGAGCTGTGAGCCTCAGCTGTGTCATTATCTCTAGGAGAGGGCTACCTGAGGACCTGTGACTTCAGTCAAGGAACACAGACACTGACAACTTATGACTAGCTGGAGGAGTAAATATCTGAGCCTTGCTCTCCTCTGTAATTCCCATCTCTTGACAGTGCCTCTCATAGCTTGACCCCAAAAAGAAATCAGTGGCTACTTGAGATATCTACTCTGGGAAAAGTCTTGGGACAAAAAGCACAGTGGGAAAGGCGGTGAGTTGATCTTGAGGGGTAAATGGATTATTTGCCTGAAATCTTGATGACATTTGGCTTGAAACATTTGAATTTGTGGAAAATAATAAGAGAAAAACCATTGTATTTTTATTCATAAGCTTTTGTATTAGTCAGGGTTCTCTAGGGAAACAGAACTCACAGGAAATATCTATAAATATTGTGAGATCTTTAAAAGAGTTGTCTCACATGGCTGTGGGGATGGGCAAGTCCAAATTCTGTAGGGCAGGACACAAGCTGGGAACTCTGATGAAAGTTTTCAATGAATTCCCTAGGAGAAGCTGACTGGCTGAAGTAGAGATGGAAATTCTCTCTTCTGACTGCTTAAATCATCACTTCTCTTTTTAAAGCCTTCAACTGATTGGATGAGACTTCTCTCATTGTTGAAGGAAATCTCCTCGGTAGATGTAATTAGCCATAGATGCAATCAACTGACGATTTAAGTTCACAAAATGTTCTCACAGCCACAATCAGGTCAGTGATTATTTAACCAA
The DNA here is from genome assembly GCA_026826555.1 of Tolypeutes matacus. Taxonomy (NCBI): domain Eukaryota; kingdom Metazoa; phylum Chordata; class Mammalia; order Cingulata; family Chlamyphoridae; genus Tolypeutes; species Tolypeutes matacus. The sequence goes on along the minus strand of JAKSZT010054419.1, from coordinate 1,932,340 downwards.
ACAACTGGATACCATAAAATGGCCAAGTTGACCCATGAATGTAAGTATCACAGTCCACTTGTTGTCAGCTGGGCAGCCATACACATCTCTTGAAACCACACTTAATCTCTAAATAAAAACAGTAGTCATATATTTGCCTAACAATACTCAACCATCCTGCATACAGTGAAAAACACACTACTCTCCCCCAAATTGGGTGCCAGTCCTTGGATAATCTTCACTCATTGTTTTAAACAAATCAATTTTATTGATGCATATTCATAAAGCATAAATCCATCCAAAGTGTGCAATAATTGGTATTAGATATAATCACATAGTTGTGCATTCATTACTTTAATCATTATTAGAGCACTTTTATTATTCCAATAGTAATAATAATAAACATACAAACAAACAAAAACTTGTCACCTCAATCTTTCTATGCTCCCCTGCTATACATAGCTATTTTTTCCATCTCTCTAGTTTAATTGTATTTATATTTTGTAAAAACAGTTTTATATATGCAATAATATCCTTATTCATATTTCACGTTTCACTGTGTTATACAATCCCTTGTTACATTTTTAGCTTTCCTTGTTGTAATATACATGTCTGTAGAATTTCCCTTTCAACCACTGTCATATCCATATAACAGCACTGCTAGTTACAAACACTATGATGTGGTTTCACCATTTCTAGTCATTTCCAAAGATTTACAAACAACTTTTTTTTACCAATTCTGTACAGATTAACTCTCAGCTTTCCTTTCTCTACTATTTTCTGGTGACCTATATTCTAATTATTAATTCATGTATTTACACAATATATATTTAGTTCATAATAGCACAATACTACAGTATTTGTCCTTTTGTGTCTGGCTTACTTCACTCAACATAATGTCCTCCAGATTCAGCCATGTTGTCATATGCTTCACAACTTCATTTCTTCTTACAGCTGTTATATTCCATCGTGTGTATATACTACAATTTGTTTATCCATTCATATGTTGACGGACACCTGGATTGTTTCCATATTTTGGCAATTGTGAATAACGCCACTATGAATGTCGATGTGTTGATGTCTGTTCGTGTTTCTGCTCTCAGTTCTTTTGGGCATATACCTAGTAATGGTATTGCCTGGTCCCATGGCAAGTCTATATTCAAATTCCTAGAAACTGCCAAACAGTCCTCCACAGTGGCTATACCATTCTACATTCCCACCAACAGTGAATAAGCATCCTATCTACATCTTCAACACTTGTGGTTTTACAACTTTTTAATAGTGGCCATTCTAATAGGTGTGAAATGATATCTCATTGTAGTTTTGATTTGCATTTCCCTAATCACTAGTGATGTTGAACATTTTTTTCATGTGTTTTTTCACCATTTATATTTCTTCTTTGCACAAATGTCTACTGAATATTTTTGCCCATTTTTTAATTGGGTAGTTTGTCTTTTTATTGTTGAGCTGTAGAATCTTTTTATATATCATGGATATTAGACCCCTTATTGGGTATGTGATTTCCAAATGTTTTCTTCCATTTAGTTGGCTGCCTTTTCATCCTTTTGACAAAGTCCTTTGAGGTGAAGAACTGTTTAGATTTGAGGAGGTCCCATTTATCTATTTTTTTCTTTTGTTGCTTACGCTTTGGGTATAGGGTTTAAGAAACTCCTATCTTCCACAAAATCTTGAAAATGTTTTCCTATATTTTCTTCTAGGAGTTTTATGGTTTTCACTTTTATATTTAAGTCTTGAGCCATTTTGCATTAATTTTTGTAGAAAATGTGAAATAGTGGCCCTCTTTCTTTCTTTTTAAGATATGGATATCCAGTTCTCCCAGCATCATTTATTTAATAGACAGTTCTGGCCAACTGGCAGGGCTTGACAGCCTTGTCAAAATTCACATGACTGTAGATGTGAGGGTCTATTTCTGAGTTCTAGATTTGGTTTCATTGGTCAATTTGTCTATCTTTATGCCAGTACCATACTGTAGCTAAGTAATATGCTTTAAGTTCAAGAAGTGAGAGTCCTTCAACTTCGTTCTTCTTTTTAAAGACATTTTTGGCTATTTGGGGACCCTTATACTTCCAAATAAATATGATAACTGGTTTTTCCATTTCTTCAAAAATGGCTATTGAAATTTTTATTGGGATTGGGTTGAATCTATAAATGAGTTTGGGTAGAATTGGCATCCTAACGATATTTAGTCTTCCAGTCCATGAACACGGACGGTCCTTCTATGTATTTAAATCTTCTTTGGTTTCTTTCAGCAATGTTTGGTAATTTTCTTAATAAAGGTCACTTATGTCCTTAGTTAAGTTTATTCCTAAATATTTGATTCTTTTAGTTGCTGTTATAAATGGATTTTTTTTTCTGGCTTCTTACTCAGATTTCTCATCAGTAGTGTATAGAAACACTACTGATTTTTGCAAATTAATCTTGTATCCTGACACTTTGCTGAATTCATCTCTTAGTTCTTGTAGCTTTGTTGTGGATTTTTCCAGGATTTTCTAGATATAGGATCATGTTATCAGCGAATAATGAAAATTTTACTTCTTCCTTTCCTATTTGGGTGCCTTTCATTTCTTTACCTAGCTTAATTGCACTAGCTAGTTCTAGCACAATATTTAATAACAATGGTGACAGTGTCTTGCTTCTGATCTCAGTGGGAAAGCTTTCAGTCTTTCACCATTGAGTACAATGCTAGTTGTGAGTTTTTCATATATGTACTTTACCATATTGAGAAAGCTTCTTTTTATTTCTGTGTTTTGGAGTGTTTTTATCAAGAAAGGATGTTGTATTTTTTTTAAGGCACTGTCACTGGGGATTGAAACCCAGAATTCAAATGTGGGAAGCTGGGTGCTCAACCACTGCACCACATCACCTCTCCATGATGCTGTATTTTGTCGAATGCCTTTTTTGCATCAATCGAGAGGATCATGTGATTTTTCGTCTTCAATTTATTAATGTGGTTTATTGCATCAATTGATTTTCTTGTGTTTAACCACCCTTGCATACTTTGGATAAAACCCACTTGATTGTGGTGAATAATTCTTTTAATGTATTTTTGAATTAGATTTGCAAGTATTTTGTTGAGGACTGTTGCATCTATATTCATTAGAGATATTGGTCTGTAATATTCTTTGTAGTATCTTTACCTAGTTTTGGTATTAGGGTGATATTGTTTTTATAGAATGAGTTTGGTAGCATTCTTTCCTGTTTAATTTTTTTTGGAAGAGCTTGAACAAGACAGGCGTTAGATCATCTTTGAATGATTTGTATTATTCACCTGTGAAGCCATATTGTCCTGGGCTTTTCATCATTGGGATGTTTTTGATGACTGTTTCAATCTCTTTGCTTGTGATTGGTTTGTTGAGGTCTTCTATTTCTTCTAGGGTCAGTGTAAGCTGTTCATGTGTTTCTAGGAATTTGGCCATCTTGTCTACATTGTTTAGTTTTTTGGTGTACAGTTGTTCATAGTATCCTCAGATGATCTATCATATTTCTGCAGGGTCAGTGGTAATGTCCCCTTCACATTTCTTATTTTACTTATTTGTGTCCTCTCTCTTTTTTCCATTGTCATTCTAGCTAACAGCTGCCTTTTTCCATTGTCTTCTCCTTCTGGGACACTGATAACACATATTTTTGGGCATTTTGCATTGTCATTCAGTTCCCTGAGACTCTGTTCCATTTTTTCCACTCTTTCCTCTTTCTGTTCTCCTGTCTTTTCCAGGTCAGATGTTCTGTCCTTTGATAGCACCAATTCTGTCTTTGAGTAATTTAAATCTGATGTATTTGCCTGCAATAGATTTTTAATCTCATCCATCATGTCTTTCACTCCCATAATCTCTGTTACTTTTTTTTTTTTTACCAGCTTTCAGATTATTCTTTATGCTCACCCAGTGTCTTCTCAAATCTTTCATCTCTTTAGCCATACTTTCCTTCAATTCTTGGAATCGATTTCGGTGATTTATGTGATTATCCTTGATGAGGTGTCTTAAATCCAGTGAACATTTCCAGGGAGGGGATTCTTTCATCCTCTGTTTGTCCATGTTTCTGGTCTGGCCAGAGCTGAGATTCAATGCAGGTTCTGCTGGCTGAATTCACTGAAGAGAATCCACTCTCTGCCCTTCAACGCAACTTGCCTCTTCCTTTATAACAGCTGTCAGGGAGTAAGATATCTATTCCCCTCTGAGTCAGCTGCATCATCTTGAGGGTGGGAGATGAATGCCCTTCCCAGCTGCTGCAGGGATTTAGTAACTCACATTTGTTGTTTCAGGTTCTTCATTTCTCTGTCTCTCACCCTCCTGGGAGTTGTGCAGCACTGTACTATTTTGCTGACCCCCAAAGCAGGTCCCTCAGTCAGCTTTTGGTCCTTTCTCTATTGTTTTGGCTACGGAGTTGAGCCCTACTTACCTACTCCAATGCCATCTTCATGGAATTCTAATATTCACTCTTAAACTTGATATCTTAAACTTGAAGCTAATACAACTTATGTCATATGATAAGGAAATATGACCGTGAAGAAAAGAAATATATTTCCTTTAGGTACATATACAAATATATAACAAAACAAGGAATAAATATTCATAACCATTATAGTCTTTGTTTCTGTAATTGGTCACTTGGTCATAGGTTTTATTTTTAACTACCTTCTTCCAATTCACATTCCATATTCCCTTTACCCTCAGCAAGTACCTTGGCTGATAGCTGTTCTTTACTTGGTGCTGTGACCTAAACCTTCATTCCTGAAATTTCTGTGCCATGGGGTGTGCTGCCTGGATTGGGTTGTTGCAGTTTTACATTGACTTTAAACACAGGGCATGGTAATACTAATAGACACCCTATGGAACCTCCAGTATTCCGGGCAAAATCTTCTTTATCTCCACTGTGTAGCTGCAGTCCTATTTCCCCTTGATAGTAAAGATCAACACCCTGGCTAGTACAGTAATTCCTGTCTTTCCTTGCTGATTCAGAGGCATGAGGAACCCAAAGTGGCCAGGTGACAGTCTTAACTTCCAATTCAATGGAATCATTGCTGTTTCTCCTGGTGGTAGCACTCCTCCTTTTGCTGCTAAGACCTGTAGGCAAGCAAAGTTTAAGGTTGCAGAGAAAAGAAGCAAAAATTTTTCCAGCAGATCACTAGGGGTAATAATGAGTGGTGCCACTTCTCTTCCAAAAACTTGAAAAAGAAGGAATGCTACCAAACTCATTCTATGAAGACAATATCACCCTAACACCAAAGCCAGATAAAGATGTTACAAAAAGAGAATATTACAGACCCATTTCCCTAATCCAATAACACATTAAAAGAATTATTCCACATTACATAGTGGGTTTTATACCAGGCATTCAAGTGTAGTTCAACAAAAGAAAATCAATCGGCATAATACACCATAGTAATAAATCAAAGAAGAAAAATCACATGATCTTATTGATGTACGCAGAAAAGGCATTTGACAAAATAGAGCATCATTTCTTGATAAAAATACAACAAAGAATGGAATTGAAGGAAACTTTCTCAAAATGATAAAGGCCATATATGAAAAACCCACAGCTAACATTTAATCAATGGTGAAAGACTGAAAGCTTTCCCATTGAGATCAGGAACAAGACAAGGATTCCCACTGTTACCACTGTTGTTCAATATAGTGCTAGAGGTTGTACTGAGAGCAATCAGGAAAAAAAAAGACATCCAAATCAGAAAAGAAGAAGTAAAACTTTCCTTATTCACAGATGATATGATCTTATATATACAAAGACCCGAAAAATATACAACAAAGCTGCTAGAGCTAATAAACAATTTCAGTAGTATCAGGTTACAAGGTCAATATGCAAAAATTAGTGGTGTTTCTATACACTTGTCATGTGCAATCTGAGGAGGAAATCAGGAAAAAAATTCCATTTACAACAGCGACTGAAAGAATCAAATATTTAGGAATAAACGTAAACAAGGATGTAAAGCACTTGTATTCAGAAAACTACAAGGCATTGCTAAAAGAAATTTTTAAAAGACCTAAATAATTAGAAGAACATTCCATGCTCATGGATTCAAAGATTAAATATCATTAAGATGTCAATTCCTCCAAAATTGATGTATACATTCAATGCAATCCCATAAAAAATTCCACCAGCATTTTTTTTAAATGGAAAACACAATTATCAAATTTATTTGGAAGGGTAAGGGGCCCCAAATAGCCAGAGACATCTTAAAAAGGAAAAGTGAAGTTGGAGGACTCTCACTTCCTGCATTTAAAATCATATTACCTAGCTACAGTGGTAAAAAAACAGCATGGTATCGGCATAAAGATAGATACATAGACCAACTGGAACTGAATTGATGGTTCAGAAGCAGACTCTCACATGTATAATCAAGTGATTTTTGACAAGCCTGTCAAACCCACCCAGCTGGGGCAGAACAATCTATTCAACAAAGGATGTTGGGAGAACTGGATATCCATATCCAAAAGAAAGAAAGAGGACCCCTATCTCATACCTTATACAAAAAGTAGCTCAAAATAGATCAAAGACCAAAATATGAAAGCAAGAACCATAAAGCTCCTTGAAGAAAATGTAGGAAAACATCTTCAAGATCTGGTGGTAGGTAGTGTTTTCTTAAACCTTACACCAAAAGCATGAGCAATGAAAGAAAACATGGATAAGTAGGATCTCCTCAAACTTAAACACTTTTGTGATTCGAAGGATTTCATCAAGAAGGTGAAAAGACAGCCCACTCAGTGGGAGAAAATATTTGGAAGCCACATATCCGATAAGGGTTTGATTTCCATTCTAAATAAAGAGATCATACAACTCAACAATAAAAGAGCAAGCAATCCAATTTAAAAATGGGCAAAATATTTTAATAGACCTTTCCATATCACTAACTATTAGGGAAATGCAAACCTAAATGACAATGAAATATCATCTCACACCACATGGAATGGCCACTTTTTAAAAACCACAAAAAACAGTAAGTACTGGAGAGGATTTAGAGAAATAGGAACATTCCTTCACTGTTGGTGGGATTGTAAAATGGTGCAGCCTCTGTGGAAGACAGTTTGGCGGTTTTATCAGGAAGCTAAATATAGAACTGCCATATGATCCAGCAATTCCTCTACTAGGAATATATCCAGAAGAGCTGAAAACTGTGACACGAACAGACATCTGCACACCGATGTTCATAGTGGCATTCTTCACAATTGCCAAAAGATGGAAACAACCCAAGTGTCCATCAACCAATGAATGGATAAACAAAATGTATATACAATGGAATACTATGCTACAGTAAGAAGAAATGAAATTAGGACACATATGGTAATATGGATGAATCTTGAAGACATTATGCTAAGTGAAGTAAGCAAGACACAAAAGAACAAATATTGCATGATCTCATTAATATAAACTAAATATGAAGAATAGATGCATGGTGTTAAAGCCTAGAATATAGGTTATTAGGAGATAAGAAGAGGGCTGAGAAGGACTACTGATGCTTAATGTGTGTAGAAGTTTTAATTAACTTGACTGTAAAACTGTGGAAATGGATAGAGTTGATGGTAACACATTATAGTGAGTAGCAGCTGGCTTATAAATGAGATTGTGGCTGAAAAGGGTAGTCTAGGGATGTAAATGTCAACTGAAAGAAAACAAGAGAATAATCTAGGGATTGAATAACAGCAAACCCAGAGGTGGATGAGAATCATGGTTGATACAGATGCAAGAGTGACTTCTGTGAGCTAGAGCAGATGGTACATCACTATTGCAGAGTGGTGGGAATGTGAACAAGCATGGGAAAAATGCAATTGGTGTGACCTATGGATTGCAGTTAACAGCACTACTGTAATATTCTAGCACCAATGCCAAAGATGTACTGTGTTGACATTGGGGGGTATGGAAAAAGTGTGCCAAATGTATGCCATAGCACCATGGTTGGTGGTAATATTTTGATGATATTATCTCATAATCTATAACCAATATTGCACCACGGTGTGGTGTGTTGCTGAGGAGGTGTTATATGGGAATTCTACACATATACATGATTGTTTTGTAAGTTCACAACCTCTGTAATAAATATATATTAAAAAAATAATAGGATGTGTTAGGGGAAAAATACACCAAATGTAAGATATGGACCATAGTTAGTAGTAATATTTTGACAATATTCTTTCATAGTTTGTAACAAATGTTTCACAACAATGCAAGGTGTTGTGTGGTGGGGTGATATATGGAACCCCTACATGAGGTTATACATGTTTGTTTTTTAAGTTCACAACTTTTACTGTACATTTATTGTTCATATATGTTTAAGTATGAATGATATACTTCAATAAAATTTAAAAATAGTAAAAAAAAAAAACTGGTATAAGAGACGAAGAAAGCTACTATATCTTAATAAAAGGGTCAATCCGCCAAGAAGAAATAGTCATAGATATTTATGCACCAAACCATGGTTTTCCCAAAATACATGAAGCAAACCATGGCAAAACTGAAAGGAGAAATAGACACCTCTATAATGACAGTTGGTGACTTAAATATATAACTCTTATCAATAGATGGAACATCTAGACAGAATATCAATAAGAAAGCAGAGAACTTGAATAATATGATTAACGAACTAGACCTATCAGTCACATATAGAAATTGCACCTCAAAACAGTAGGATATATATTCTTCTCAAGTGCATAGGAATCATTCTCCAGGATAGACCACATGCTGGCTCACAAAACATGTCTCAATAAATTGAAAAGACTGTAATTATACAAACTGTCTTCTCTGAAGATGATGGAATGAAGCTGGAAGTCAATAACAGGCTGGAATATCTGAAAATCTATGGTAGTTAAATAACACACTTTTAAACAATCAGTGGGTCAAAGAAGAAATTGCAAGGGAAATCAGTAAATATCTTGAGATGAATGAAAATGAGAACACAACATATCAAAACTTATAGGATGCAGTGAAGGCAGTGTTGAGAGAGAAATTTATAGCCCTAAACATGTGCATTAGAAGAGAAGAGAAAGCTAAAATCAAACACCTAACTGCACACATGGAAGAACTAGAAAAAGAATAAGAAACTAATACCAAAACAAGCAGAAGGAAAGAAATAACAAAGATTGGAGCAGAAATGAATGGAATTGAGAATAAAAAAGAGAGATTATTAACAAAACCAAAAGTTGGTTCTTTGTGAAGGTTAATAAAATTGACAAACCTATAGCTAAACTGACAAAGAAAAACAGAAGATGCAAATAAATAAAATCAGAAATGAGAGGGGTGATTACTACTGATGTCATGGAAATAAAAAAGATCATAAGAGTATACTATGAACAGCTGTATGACAACAAATTAGACAACATAAATGAAATGGACAAAGTCCTAGAAACACACGAACAACCTACACTGACTCTAGAAGAAATACTAGATCTCAGCAGACCAATTATAAGTAAAGGTACTGAATCAGTCATCAAAAACTTCCAAAAAAGGAAAGCCTAAGACCAGATGGCTTCACAGGTGAATTCTACCAATCATTCCAAAAAGATTTAATAGCAATCTTTTCCAAACGCTCCTAGAAAATTGAACAGGAGGAATCACTACTTAACTCATTCTATGAGGACTATAACACACTAATACCAAAGCCAGAAAAAGATATCAAAAAAATAAAATTACAGACCAATTTGACTTATTAATATAGATGCAAAAATCCTTTTAAAAATACTTACAAATTGAATCCAGCAACACATCAACAGAATTATACACTATGATTAAGTGGGTTTTATCCCTTGTATGCAAGGGTGGTTTAACATAAGAAAATCAAATAATGTAATACACCACATTAAAAAAGAAGGGAAAAAACTACATGATCATTTCCATTGAAGCAGACGTCCTCAAAATTAAAATCTTTTGTGTCAGAAAAGTGAAAAGTCATCCTACTCAATGGGAGAAAATATTTGGAAACCACATATCTGTTTAGGATTTAATATCCAGAATATATAAAGAAATTCTTCAACTCAACAAAAAAAATTGCAATCCAATTAAAAATGGGCAAAATATGGAATAGGATTTTATCCAAAGAGGATATACAAATGGGCTAAACAGCACATGAAAAGAATCTCAACATCACTAGCTATTAGGGAAATTCATATAAAAACCACAATCAGATATCATTTTACACCCACTAGTATGGGTACTCTTAAAAAATCAGAAAACTAAAAGTGCAAGTGTTGGAGACGATGTGGAGAAATAGGAACACTCATTCTTTGCTGGTGGAAATGTAAACTTGTGCAGCTACTGTGGAAGACAGCTCCTCATGAAGCTATGTATAAAATTCCCAAATGATGCAGCAATCCTGCTACTAGGTATATACCCAGAAGAATTGAAAGCAGGGACTCAAGAGATATTTGCACACTGATGTGTGGCATTATTCACAGTTGCCAAAAGATGGAAGTAACTCAAATGTTCATCAACTGATGAATGGATAAACAAAATGTGGTAGATACATATAATGGGATATTATTCAGCCATAAAGAGTCATGAAATCCTGATAGATGGGACAATATGGGTGAACCTTGACAATATTATGCTGAGTGAAATGTCAGACACAAAAGGATAAATATTGTATGCTCTTGCTGATATGAACTAATTATAATAAACAAATTCACAGAATTAGAATCTAGACCAGGGGATAGGTTGAGGTTAGAGAATGGGGAGTTGGTGCTTAATTTATAGAAAATTTCTACTGAATTTGAATGTAAAGGTTTGGAAATAAATGATGGAAAGGTAGCACATTATTGTGAGTGTAATTAAGAGCACTGAATTTTATACATAAATGTGGTTAAAAGGGGGAAACTTTAGGTTGTATATGTTATCAGAATAAAAATCAAAACATAAAACATATGACTATATAACACATTGAACCCAATTGTAGACAATGGGTTATAGTTAATAGGTCAAGTATAAGAATGGTCTTTCATAAATTATAACTAATGTACGATACTAATACTAGGTGTTAATAACAGGGTGGTATATGGAAAAAATATACCTCATGTAAACTATTGATGGTGGTTAATAGTACTATTTTAATAAATTTTCATCAATTATAACAAAGGTAGCTACTGTTATGAAAAAATTAGTATAATTACAAAAAAGTGCTATCATCAATTATAACAAATTTTCTACCCCAATGCATGGTAGTGGTGGTGGGGTGGTATATGGGAATCCTGTATTTTATGCATGATTGGTCTGTTAACCCACACAATTTTTCTAATTAAAAAAATTTTCTAAATGCCTTCTCACCCAGAGCCTTGCCTCTTGTAAGCATTTGAGTAACTGTTTCCAGTGGTGATATTTTGTGTATGTCTAAGCCAACTCATGGCATGGACTATCAATGCCATCTTAATTATTATAGAGTCATTAGTGCCTTTGAATCTAATCAGATTAGAGAACCAATTCCAAGAACCCAGAACCATTTCAGAAATCCCATCTTTAAGATTCTGTTTCTCAAGATCCATTCCTGGTACCATAGCTGTATCAGTCAGGGTTCTCTAGGGATACAGAACTGATAGGAGATATCTATAAATATTATGAGATTATATAAGAATTGTCTCACAAGAATGAGGGAATAAGCAAGTTCAAATTCCACAGTAAGGTAGGCAGTATGCTGGGAATAATCCAATTATGAAGGAATTCCTCAGGAGATGCTGGTTGGTTTGAAGTAGAGATAGATATTCTTTCTCCTGCTTACTGAAATAATCACTTCTCCTTGTAAAGTCTTCAACTTATTGGATGAGACATCTCATTGTTGAAGGCAATCTCATCAGTTGATTACAGATGTAATCAGCCATAGATTCAATCAACTTATTAATGATTTAAGTCCATAAAACATCCTCACAGTAACAATCAGATCAGTGTTTGCTTGACTAAACAACTAGACACCATAACCTGGTCAAATTGGCACATGAACCTAACCATCACAGCTTTATTTTTTCATCCCTTCATCTTTCTCCTGGTAATTCTGAGAGAACTGATTTTTTTTTTTTTATATTTTTCAATCTACTCTTTACTGTCTCCACTGCATGTTTAAATTTAGTAAACTTATTTTTGATCTGAATGAAATCTTTCTTAATGTTATATTGTATTCTTTCAATGGGTACAGAATCCCAACAAGTCTTATTGAGGATATAAATTAGACTTTTAAAACTTATCTTAGTTTAAAACTGTTTCACATGAACAAACATACTCTAAATCCCAAAACGACCCTATTATTTTGTTCAGAGAATTTTTCAGAAGTATAGCGGATTTTCTTTACAGCCTCATTTCTACTGGGGTGTTTTCAAGTTCTTCTTCTTTATTATTTTTATTTTTTATTTTTTTACTGGGAGGCCCCGGGGATTGAACCCAGGTCCCTTTGTATGGGAGATGGACACCCAACCATTTGAGCCATATCTGTCCCCCTCAAGTTCTTCTAATACTGAGATTTAAGATGGATTTTGTGTCAGAATCCAGATCTTTTAGTCCCAGAAAATGGGAAAGTGAAAGTGTTCCTGTTTCCTGCAGCTATATTTTGTTAGAGGTTGAATTAAAATGTCTATATGGAGTGGGGAGAGAGCTATGGAGGGAAAAGATTCATGGCAGGAAAGTTAATTGATTTTCCAAATGGTTTCTTTTCAGTGGCTGCATGTATGCGTCCTGATGGGTGAAGCAAAAATAGTGCTTTGTAGGATTTAGATTGGTTTCAAATAAACTCCCCCACAGCCAACCTCTTTCACACTGGGAACATGGTGTTGACGTGTCAGGACAGAACTTTATTTTCCCAGAAAGGAGCCTGGAAACCAGTAAGAAGGCAACTTAATATTAAAGGATCTGTTTGTTCTCTGAATTATGTATTTTTAATTTTTATGAGTTGGTCATGGGAACACAACCTTCTCTTCCTGTCAGATTCACCCACTAAAAATTCAGAATAATAACATTTTCACTTTGTTTTCTTTGCACCAAAAGAAAGGGAGGGAATGCTATATTGAGCTGATCTTTCTGAGAAGTTCTGGTGTCATTTTTCTTAGTGTACCTTGACTTTTGTCACACTTTATCCTGGAAACCCATTATTTTTTTTACTTTTAAAAAACTTTATTGAAGTATATCACTCATACATAAATATACATAAACAATAAGTGTATAGTAATAGTTGTGAACTTACTGGAAACCCTTTTTTACCAGCTCTACTCAGAGGCTAGGGATTTTCCTGGTTTTGTGGAGTACTAGAAACTGCTTAATTCCTTTCTTGCCAATCAATCTCGACGAAATATGGGATCATTATCACTTCCCTCAATCCAATCCAATGTGCACAATGCATCATTGACCTGTTACTAATAATATCTATCTCTATTTCCCAATTGTTATACAGATTATGTCTTTTATAGATATATTCTTTGTCACATCAGTAGAATTTGTTGGATAGAAGTAGTGTCTTATTTTGGATTTCCCAAAAGAAGACCTGAGATCAGGATTTAGGTGCAACTAGCTTATTTGGGAAGTGACCCAGGAAGAAGAGTAAGGAAGGAGATAATTGAAACACAGGATGGAGGAAATTCAATAAATCTTACTATAGAAGCTTCCCATTGCTGCTATAACAAATTAACACAAACTTAGTGACTTAAAACTAAACACATTTATTATCTTATGGATCTTGACGTTAGAAGGCTGAAATGAGTTTCACTGGTCTAAAATCAAAGTGTTGGCAACACTGTGTTCTTTTCTGGAAGCTCTACCTTTCCCAGCTTCTAGAGGCACCTGCATTCCTTTATTTGTGTCCCCTTCATCGATCTTCAAAACCAGCAATGGCAATTGAGTGTTTCTCACTTTCTGCCACTCTGATACCGACTCCTCTGCCTCCCAGTTCCACTTTTAAGGACACTTGTGGGTACATTAGTTCCACACAGATCAACCAGAATAATCTCCCTATTTTAAGATCAGTTGATTAACAACATTATTTCCCCCTTGCTATGTAATATAACATATTACACATTCCATGGATTAGGTCATGGGCATCTTTGTGAGGCCATTAGTCTACGTACCACAGGTACATTAACAATTGAGTTACAACAGTGGACAATTGATGCAATGGATGTAGAATATACTCATGGTCTCAATCTAAGCAGAGAATGAGTTCTGGGAAATATTGTTCAATCCAGCCAAGGTGAAACATTACAAAGTTACCAGAGTCCACTTTTGTCAGTGTGGAACTCAAGTGCATCTCCTTGAACCATACTTAATCCCAAAAAAAGACAATAACAAAGACTTACTTTCACCTAAAATGATACAACTATCCTGCATAAAACTGAAAACACACTAATCTTTTTCCTAGAAGAGGGGAGAAAATCCCTTTTATGTATTTGGGTGATATTCATTCTTCTCCTTGCTGTTTCATACTCCCCATTTCATGTCCTGTAACTTAAATATGATATAAAGTCAACAATTATTAATAGGCCTTATCTTATATGATAAGGGGATGACAAAGAGAAAGAAAACAAAAATATCTGGCCAATATATATACAACATAGTCATAACAAAATAAGGAAGAAATACTCTTAACCGTTATAGTCTCCATTTTTGCAATTAGTCATGTGATCATAACTGGTATTTATAATTACCTTCTTCTACTATCCATTCCATATTTCTTTTCTTTTCTTTTAATTTTTTATTTATTTTTATTGTGGGTAAAAATCAAAATTCTCTCAATACATACAAACATTTGCAAAATGATATATAAATATATATGTATATATGTGTATTTGCTTACAAAAATGTTATTTATATTTGGACTTGATGGTATTCTCTTGTTCACATATGGTGATTCTAGCAATGGAAGAAATTATAACAATGAGGTGGAGCCAGAGGCCACTTGACACTTTTGGGGTAGGGAGGGGATGAGCAGTTGAAATACAGGGGCTTCTTTGGGAGTTAGAGGTTGTCCTGAGTACCGTTGTGGCAACGGATGTAGGCCATTTTAAATCAGCACACACCACTCAGAACTGAGTGCGAGAGAGTGTGGTCTACGGTGTGAACTGTGGTCCATATTTCTTTTGCTCTCAGCAAGCACTTCAGCTGGTCATGGTTCTTTGCTTGGTGGAGTGACCCAAACCTTCCTTCTTGGTCTGGGCTATTAGCAGCACTGCCTGAATTAGGTTGTGGTAGTTTTCCATTCACTTTAATTACAGGGTATAGTAATACAAAAAGTAAACTAGAGGATCTCTTGCGTTCCAGACATTCTCTTTCTTGCCTCCATTGTGTAGTAGGAGTGACACAATTCCTCTGTGATAGTTGGGAGACAAAGCGGGAAGGCTGGAGTCTCAATTTCCAATTTCACTGGAATCATCATTGGGTCCCAAAGTAGAAGCATTCATCCTTTTTTTGCAACTAAGGCCTTTAGACCAGCAGAGCCTTAAGTCTTAGGGATGGGAAGCAAAAATTTTGCTAGTGTATCACTAGGTATAATAGTGAGAGGGGCCACTTTCATTTCCACTTCTTGATTCCTGGATCTATGAATATTGACTATGGGAGAAACAACACTATATAGTTGATGCTGATTGAAGCATCTATCATATCCAGAAGCACATTGCACAGCAGCACAAGGTGTTGCCACCTAGTTTGTGCTATTATTAAGTCTTCAAAAGGCCATAAAACTGTTCTATCAAGATAGCTTTTTAATGAGGATAAGGAGCATTCCATGGAATTCCTTGAATTCCATGAGCACAGGTCCATTGCCATGCTTCATTTGCTGAAATTAGTTCTTTGGTCAGAAATGAGACTGTGTAGAATATCATGACTGTGTATAAAGCATTCTGAAAGTCTAGGGATGACAGTTTTTGGCAGAAGCATTGCAGGTGGTGAAGGCAAGTCCACCTCTAGTGTATTTATTAATTTGTTCATTCTAGTAAGAACAAAGCACTGCCCCATCTATGGTAGGAGAAGTTCAATGCATTGTGCTTGCCACCAGGTATCTGGATGATCATGCTTCCAAATGGTACTATATCAGGGATTCAGTGCTGGTCTCTGCCACAGGCAGTTTGACGGTAGAGAAGTCAGCCTTAGTGAGTAGAAGTCCATATTGATAAGCCCATGCATAATCTCCATCCATGCCACAATGACCACATTATTCATGGGCCCACTGTGAAATAACAAGATTGCTTGGGGAAAGAAGCTAACAATGTATATTTTAGTTAGCTTATTATGTTCTGGCAAAATGTTCTTGACTTCCAATGACAGGTATACTGTAAACCATCTTATCACTTAGGAATTGCATTTGGCTTCTCAAAACAGAGACTTACAATAATAGTGACTGAAAAGAACAGCACATTTATCTTTCTCTTTTCATAAAAAGTCTAAGATATTCGATGCAGGACTGGCA
Source organism: Tolypeutes matacus (assembly GCA_026826555.1). NCBI lineage: Eukaryota > Metazoa > Chordata > Mammalia > Cingulata > Chlamyphoridae > Tolypeutes > Tolypeutes matacus. The sequence continues at coordinate 1,915,971 of JAKSZT010054419.1, read as the reverse complement.
AGGAGTCACAATCATTAGGGACACAGTATCTTTTCTATTCTGCTATGCTATCCTTAGCAAGGGGCTTCTTTCCTTATAGTTGCCTCCTGGCCCAAGATGTCTGCTAAATCTCCAGTAATTTCATCAAATTCAAGATTACAAAACAAGCAGAACTGGGAGTTGAAAAAGAACACTCACCAGCTGTCTATTTCTCTCTCTTTTTTTTTTTTTTTAATGGGTAAAAATCAAAATTCTCACAATACATACAAACATTTGTAAAATGATATATAAATATATATGCATATATGTGTATTTGCTTACAAAAATGTTATTTATATATATATATATACATATATTTTAAGAGGTGCTTAGATTACCTAAAATATTACACGGAACCCACTGGGATTCCCATGTTGCCCACCTCCCACACCTCCTACCACATCCCACACAAACATCTCCCACAGTGTGGCCCACCAACCTCAATGAACTTACACCTCCTGGAGCCTTGCCACCAACCATAGACCACAGTTCACACTGTAGACCACACTCTCTCCCACTCAGTTCTGAGTGGTGTGTGCTGATTTAAAATGGCCTACATCCATTGCCACAACAGTACTCAGGACAACCTCCAACTTCCAAAGAAGCCCCTGTATTTCAACTGCTCATCCCCTCCCTACCCAAA
>JAKSZT010054419.1:1832104-1910322 GCA_026826555.1 Tolypeutes matacus | reverse complement strand
TAAAGTTGATTTAATTTGACAAAATTATCTCAGAAAAAGAAGTAAATTATATATATAAAAAATAAATTATAGGGCTTCCAAAGGAGAATAAACTCAAATGAAAGTTTTATTAGGGTCATTGGAGAAAGATGAAAACAGCCAAGTTAATAAAAAGGAGATAAAGAACTGCAATGGGTCAAAGTGGAAGTATTGGAAATGAATGCCAGGCAAAGTAAGAATAATATTCTTATTATTAGAGTCTGCTTGCCAAAGTGAGTTAAACCCATTGACAATTTCTCAATTTGACTTAAGTCTTGTGGGAGATCCTGAGAGAGAAGCACCCTGCTAAACCACTCCTGGATTTGTGACCCATAAAAACTGTGGGATGAAAAGTTTTATGGTTTTAAACCTATTTCATGATAACTCATGAAATTTCATGGTAATTCATTACACAGCAATAGATAGGTAATACAAATTCTGATACCTGGAAGTAGAGTACTGCCATAACAAGTACTTAAAAATGTGGATATGACATTGGAGGTGGGCAGTGAACCTTGAGGAGAGTGTTAGGGAATGTTTAAAGTACCTTGAACATACTGTAAATTGTTTTAGTTTAAGGGATTTGTTGGTGAGGGATTAAAGGAATGTGACAAAAATATATTATTGGAAACAGTAAGAAAAAATCCTTGTGAGTCATGGCTGAGTGTAGCTATTGTTTGCAGTCATGTGAAAAGTAGAAAATATGCCTAATGAACTGGGTGATCTATATCATGCTATTTCTAAACAAAATATTGAAGATTTCACCTGGTTTCTTTGCACTGGTTATAATAATATGTGAATGGAGAGATATAAATTGAGGGAGGAACTGTTTTTTTTTAAAAGATAGGATGTATGAGTTTGAAAATCCTCAGCCTCTCCATGAGGCAAACAATAGTAAATTTAAGAAATGGCTTCTGAGCAAAGATAAAATCCAGGACCCTTTCAGGAAAACATTGTCTAAAAATGAAGTCAAGGGTGTGACTGTAAAATCCATGGTTAAGACTGCAGAAAGATCAAAGGCTCTCTTTCCATCTTCAGAATTCTATTCAATCCCAAAAGAGCATTATAAAGAGAGTAAACATGGGTCTTACTGCTCCTTTAAGTCAAAATCTTAAGGATATTGTCCCACATCCCTCTAAGCAGGAGCATAAGAAAGAGAAGCACTTATCTAGAAGAGATTTTTAGGTGTGTCTATTCTCTAAGGGAGTGAATCCCAATGAAATTCACAGGATACTCACCAAGTCAATGAGAAAACCATAATAGCAAAAGCACTGCTAGCAAACATCACCTGTTTGGGGTGGGGGGGGGGCAGGAGACCAGAAGAGCATCCTGCAATATCTTTGGAAGAATAGAAGGAGGAGACTGCCCATCTGCAGTGAAGATCTGTGAGTAGAACCCTCCAGTCCATGGAGGTCTATACTCATCCTCCACTGGTGGCACAGGCTGCCTCAGGAGCTATTCCCTGGCTGGAGTTGGAAGCTCCATTTCCCAAAAACAGGGAAGGAAGAGAGTCAGGTACCAATTACAGCTACTGACTAGTAAATTTGGCTGGCTAAAGTTCAATCCAAAGAGCAGCTAAAGTTTGAACCTGTCCAAGTCAGAAAGCAGCCAGTAGCCTCCATTTTAACTGTGCCCCTGGCAAGAGGGGAAGCAGGGCTGATTGAAAATCACAGTGATGGTAGGGACTGGCTTCTTTCCACCCAGATCAGATAGCAGCCCTAGCCTAAGCTCCAGCCCCACCTACTGCAGGGAGGAAGCTGGGGAGACCTGCAGAAGCCTCTCTGGGCAACTTCAGATGCCTTCAGCCTCTACAGACTAGATTGGTGGGAAAACTGTGAATACATCTCTGCCCCCAATAAGATAGGAGGGGGACAGTGTTTCCTCAACCTCTCCAGGCAACTGCAGGTGATTTGGGCCCACATGGACTAGAGTGTTGGGCACTCATGTGGTTTCATCCCCACCCCTGACAGAGCAGGGGGAGGGATAGTGCTCCCTCACCCTCTCATGGCAACTGCAGCTGCTTTTGACCCACATGAATTAGATTATTGGACACATGTGTGGCTCCATACCTGCCCCTAACAGAGCAGGAGGAGGGACAGCGTTCCCTCACCCTCTCCAGGCAACTGCAGGCAATCTACAGACTAGATTGCTGGGCACACTGGTGGCTCCATTCCTGCCCCTGGCGAGGGAGGAGGGGGCCTTGCTTCATCAGTCTACTTGAGTAAATGCAGTCAGTTTTGACTTGCCCAGTTAAGTTTGCTGCCCACACTTGAGGCTCCAAACCCACCCCAGGCAGGGGAAGACAGGGGCCAGTGCTGCGTCAGCATACCTGGGCAACTGCAGACAGTCCTTTCCTGCATGGCTTGGATTGCTGCACACAATTGTGGTTCTGTCCCTACCCCTGGCAGGGGAGAAACGTGAGAGAAGCTTCATTGGTTCCTGGGGCAATGCGGGCAGCTTCAGCCTCCATGGCTGACCTTAACAACAGCATTCTTGGTTGCTATTCTGCAACCAGCAAAGAAGAAATGTCAAGAAACAGATGAAAAAGAGCTGAGAAAAATTCAGTTTAGTTAAACACGAGCCACCATAAAATTCCAAATTAAGTTGAACCAAGTATCAAAGAGGGGCAGTAGCACAAAGCCAAACAAATAGAAAGTCCTACACTAAATAGAGAAAAAGGTCCAAGAATAAATACATCTAGTTAATCAGATCCTGAGACACCAACAAAAAATTACTACTCATTCCAAGAAACAAGAAGATATGGCCCTGTCAAAGGAACAGACTAAGCCTCCAGATGACATAAAGGAGTTGAGACAACTAATCATAGATGTTCACACAAATCTCCTTAATAAATCCAATAAGATGGCAAAAGAGATTAAGGACATCAAGAAGACACTGGGTGAGCACAAAGAAAATTGGAAGCCATACATAGAAAAATAGCAGATCTTATGGGAATGAAAGGCACAATAAATGAAATGAAAAATACACTGGAGACCTATAACAGCAGATATGAAGAGGCAGAAGAAAAGATCAGTGAGCTTGAAGACAGGGCCTCTGAACACAAATACAAAGAACAGATAAAGAAAAGAATTGAAAAAATTGAACATGGTCTCAGGGAACTAAATGATAGCAAGACACATGCAAACATAAGAGTCATGGGTGTCCCAGAAGAAGAAGAAGAGAAGGAACAAGGGGGAAAAAGAATATCTGTGGAAATAGTGGTAGAAAATTTTCCAACTCTATTGAAGGACATAGATATCCATGTCCTAGAAGCTAAACATACTCCCATCCAAATAAATCTGAACAGACCTACTCTAAGATACATATTAAACAGAATGTCAAATTCCAAAGATAGAGAATCCTGAGAGCAGCAAGAGAAAATTGACTCATCACATACAAGTGATGCCCAATAAGATTAAGTGCTAATTTCTCATCAGAAACCACATAGGCAAGAAGGCAGTGGTATGATATATTTAATATACTGCAAGAGAAAAACTGCCAGCCAAGAATCTTATATCTGGCAAGATTGTCTTTCAAAAATGAGGGCGAGTTTAGAATATTCACAGATAAACAGAAACTGAGAGGGTTGGTAACCAAGAGATTGGCTTTGCAGGAAATACTAAAGGGAATGATACTGACTGAAAAGAAAACACTGGAGAGAGAAAGATTTGGAAGAGAGTCTAGAAATTATGATTATATCAGTAAAATTAACTAAAGTGCAAAAAGAGTGGTAAAAAACAAGATATGACCAAAAAAAAAAAGATCAAAATTGGTGAAGTATGAAATCCTTTACAGTAATAACATTAAATGTTAATGGATTAAATTCCCCAGTCAAAAGACACAGATGGGCTGAATGGATCAGAAAATATAAGCCAACTCTCTGCTGTCTATAAGAGACTCACATTAGGCCCAAGGATACAAATAGACTGAAAATGAAAGGCTGGAAAAAATTATTCCATGCATGCAGTAACCAAAAAAAGCTGGAGTAGCTATACTTATAGTGGATGAAATAGATTTTAAAAGAAAATCTATTATTAGAGACAAGGAAGGTCAATATATCCTAATAAAAGGGACAATTCACCAGGAAGAAATAACAATCATAAATGTACATGCATCTAACAAGAATGCCCCAAATTACATGAGGCAAACACTGGTAAAACTGAAGGGAGAAATAGATGTCTCTACAATAATACCTGGAGACTTCAATACACCATCTCATCATTAGATAGATTGTCTTGGCAGAGGATCAATAAAGAAACAGAGAGCTTGAATAATATGATAAATGATCTAAAGCTAATAGACATATACAGAACATTGAACCGCCCAAAATCAGGATATACATTCTTCTCAGTGCTCATGGATCTTTCTCCAGGATAGACTATATGTTAGGTCACAAATAGATCTCAATTTTAAAAGATTAATTATACAAAGGATTTTCTCTGATCATAATGGAATAAAGCTGGAAATCAACAAGAGGCAGTAAAGGGAAAAATTCACAAATATAAATAACACACTATTAAATAATCAGTAGGACAGAGAAGAAATTGCAAGAGAAATTAATAAATATCTCCAAATGAATGAGAATGAGAGCACTACATATCAGATCCTCTGGGATGCAATGAAAGCATTGCTGAGAGGGCAATTTATAGCCCTCAATGCTTATATTATAAAAGAAGAAAGAGCTCAAATCCATGACATAACTGCACAACTGGAAGAACTAGAAATAGAAAAGCAAACTATGCTCAAAGCAGGCAGAAGTAAGATCAAAGCAGAAATAAATGAAACTGAGAATGAAAAAATAATAGAATTAACAAAACCAAGAGTTGATTCTTTGAGAAGATCAACAAAATTGACAAATCCTTAGCTAGACTGACAAAGAAAAAAAAGAGAGAAGATGCGAAGAAATAAAATCAGAAATGATAAATGGGGACATTAGAACTGATCCCATAGAAATAAAAGATATCAAAAGAGGATACTATGAACAAATATACACCAACAAACTAGACAATGTAGATGAAATGGAAAAATTCCTAGGAACATACAAACAACCTATACTGACCCAAGAAGAAATAGATGCCATTTACAAATCAATCACAAGCAAAGTGATTGAAACAGTTATTAAACAATGAAATGAAAATGAAAAGTCCAGGACCAGATGGCTTTACAGGTGACTTCTACTAAGCAATCAAAGATTTTTAAAGATATATTTTTAATTTTTTTCTAAAAGATAAGTAGATTAAATATAATGTTACATAAAAAATATAAGGGATTCCCATATGCCCCACTCCCCACACCTCCCACTTTCCCCCTCATTAACAACTTCTTTCTTTAGTGTAGTACATTCATTGCAATTGATGAACACATTTTGGAGCATTGCCACTAAGGATGGATTATAGCGTACATTGTAGTTTACACTCTCTCCCACTCAATTCTGTAGGTTATGGCAGGATATATAATGGCCTGTATCTGTCATTGCAATGTCATTCAGGACAATTCCAAGTCCCATACGTGCCCCCATATTATACCACTTTTTCCCTCTCCCTGCCTTCAGCACCTCCAGTGGCCACTGTCTCCACATCAATGATATAATTTCTTCCAAGCAATCAAAGATTTAATACCAATCTTACTCAAATGCTTCCAAAAAATTGAGCATGAAGGAACGCTACCAAACTCATTTTGTGAAGCCAATATCACTCTAATACCAAATCCAGATAAAGATATTATGAAAAAAGAAAAGTTCAGACCCATTTCCCTAATGAATATGAATGCAAATATCCTCAACAAAATACTCACTAATTGAATCCAACAGCATATTAAAAGAATTTTTGACCATGATCAAGTGGGTTTTATCCCAGGCATGCAAGGGTGGTTCAACACAAGAAAATCAATCAGGGTAATACACCACATTAAGAAATCAAAGAATAAAAACCACATGATCCTATCATTGATGCAGAAAAGGCATTTGACAAAATCCAGCATCCTTTCTTAATAAAAACACCCCAAAAGATAGTAGTCAAAGGAAGCTTACACAACATGATAAAGGGCAAATATGAAAAACTCACAGCTAACATTGTACTCCATGGTGAGAGACTGAAAGCTTTCCGCCTGAGATTGGGAACAAACAAAGATGTGCACTGTTACTATTGTTGTTCAGTATAGGTTCTAGCTAGAGCAATCAGGCAAGAAAAAGAATAAAATGTGTCCAAATTGGTAAGGAAGAATTAAAACTTTCACTATTCACAGATGATATGATCCTATATTTAGAAAGTCCCAAAAAATCTACAACAAATCTACTAGAGCTGATAAATGAATTCAGTAAAGTGACAGGATACAAAATTAATATGCAAAAATCAGAAGTGTTTCTATAAAATAGTAATGAGAAGTCTGAGGAGGAAGTCAGAAAAACTTCTTTGCAATAGAGATAAAAAGAATCAAATATGGGAAGCAGATGTGGCTCAAGCAATTGGGCTCCCACCTACCACATGGGAGGTCCTTGGTTTGGTTCCTGGTGCCTCCTAAAGAAGACAACGAGCTGGCATGATGGGCAGGCACGGTGAGCTGATGCAACAAGAGACACAGGAGGAAAGGCATGGTGAGAGACACAACAAAGCAGGGAACAGAGGTTCCCAGTGCCTCCTAGGGAGAACAAGCAGGACAGTGAGCTGGCCTGATGGGCAGGAGCAGCAAGCTGACGCAACAAGCTGATGCAACAAGAGACACAAGAAGAAGAAAAATGAGAGACACAATGAAACAGGGAACAGAGGTGGCTCAAGTGATTAGACATCTCCTTCCCATATCGGAGGTCCCAGGTTCAGTTCCTGGTGCCTCCTAAAAAACAAGGAAGATGAACAGACACAGCAAGTACAAACAATGAGGGGGTGGGGAGAAATAAATAAATAAAAATAAATCTTAAAAAAAAAAGAATCAAATATTTAGGAATAATCTTAACCAAAGACGTAAAGACTTGTATTCAGGAAACTACAATGCATTGCTAAAAGAAATCAAAGATCTAAATAAATGGAAAAACATTCAGTGTTCATGGATGGGAAGACTACACATAATTAAGATGACAATTCTACCCAAACTGATATACAAATTCAATGCAATCCTGATATAAATCCAACAGCCTTTTTTAAAGAAATGGAAAACCCAATTAACAAATTTATTTGGAAGGGAAAGAAGCCCAAATAACCAGAAACATCTTATAAAGGAAAAACAAAGTTGGAGGACTCTTATTTCCAGACTTTAAATCATATTAACTAGCTACAGTGGTAAAAACAGCATGATACTGGCATAAAGATAGACACATAGACCAATAGAAATTAATTGATGATTCAGAAACAGACCCTCATATCCTATGGTCAAGTTATTTTTGACAAGACTGTCAACCCCACCCAGCTGGGGCAGAACAGTCTCTTCAACAAATGGTGTTGGGAGAACTGGATATCCATATCCAGAAGAAAGAAATAGGATCCCTGACTCACACCTTATGCAAACATTAAGTGGAAATGGATCAAAGATCTACTTAAAAGCGAGAACCATAAAACTCCTAGAAGAAAACCGTACATTGAAAGCACAAGCAATGAAAGAAAAAGTGGATAAATGGGAGCTACTCAAACTTAAACACTTTTTTGCTTCAAAGGACTTTGTCAAGAAGGTGAAAAGGCAAACTACTTAATGGGAGAAAATATTTGAAAACCACATATCCAATAAGTATTTGATTTCCATGCTATATAAAGAGATCATACAACTCAACAATAAAAGAGCAAGCAATCCATTTAAAAAACAGGCAAAAGACTTAAATAGACATTTTTCCCAAGAGGAAATATAAATGTAGAAAAAGCACATGAAAAAAAGTTCAATAACACTAGCTATTAGGGAAACGCATATCAAAATGACAATGAGATATCATCCCACAGCTCATTGAATGGCCATTATTTAAAAAACAGAAAACAACAAGTGCTGGAGAGGATGTGGAGAAATAGGAACACTCCTTCACTGTTGACAGAAATGTGGAATGGTGTAGCCTCTGTGGAAGACAGTTTAGTGGTTCCTCAGGAAGCTAAATATAGAACTATTGCATGATCCAGCAATCTCTCTACTAGGAATATTTCCAGAAGAACTGAAAACTGTGATGTGAATAGACATTTGCACACAAATGTTCATAGTAGCATTATTCACAATTTCCAAAAGATGGAAACAACTCAAGTGTCCATCAACCAATGAATGGATAAACAAAATGTGGTATATACATACAATGGCATATTAGGCTTCTGTAAGAAGAAATGAAATTGGGACGCATGTAATAACATGGACGAAACTTGAGGACATTATGTTGAATGAAATAAGCCAGACATGAAAGGAAAATTTGTATGGTCTCACTAATATGAACTAAATATGAAGGTTACAAACACATGGAGTTAAAGCCTAGAGATACTAGGAGATAAGATGAGGACTGAGAAGGTGTACTGATTCTAAATGTATGTAGAATTTTTAATTAGCTTGATTGTAAAAGTGTGGAAATTGAAAGAGTTGATAGTAACATATTATAGTGTGTATAACTAACATGGTTGTTTTATAAATGGGATTGTGGCTGAAAGGGGTAGTCTAGGGATGTAAATGTCAAATGAAAGAAAGCTAGAGAATTTAATCTAGGGACTGAATAACAGTGAACCTAGAGGTGGATGAGGATTTTGGTTAATAATATAAATACAAATAATAATGATACAAATACAAGAATGTTCTATGAATTAGAACAAATGTACATCATTCTTACAAGGTGGTAGGAATATGGTGATGCATGGGAAAATACAATTAATATAACTAATGGACTAAAGTTAACAACAATATTGTAATATTCTTGCATCAATGTCAAAGAAGGTATTATATCAATGCTAAGTGTCAATAATAGGGGGTTATGGGATTTTTTCCTTTTGGACTAAGGAAAATGTTCAAAGGTTTACTGGGGCGATGGCTACAGAACTCTGTGATTAAAGTGAGAGCCACAGAGGGAACACTGTGTATAGAATGAGGAAATGAACAAAGTAAACAAAAAAAAAAGCATAAGGAAGGAAACAATAAAGATAAAAGCAGAGGTTGAGACTAGAAGAGACTTCACTAATAAATCAAATCATACTTTTAAAGTGAAGAAAACAGACATACCAGTAGCTAACCTATCCAAGAAAAACAGATAAAACGTGAATATACAAAATAAGAAATGACAAGAAAGAAATAACCATTGAAATAGAAGGGAAAAAAAAAAGCTCATAAAAGACTACTCCAGGGATCTCTATAGAAATACATTTTCAAACCTAGGTGAAATGGATATTTTCCTAGGGTAATATATATCACCAAAATTTACCCCATGGAAGTTAGAAAACTTCTATTTCCAAAGAATAAGTAGAGAAAGTCATTAAAGAACTACCCCACAAAAAAGAGTAAGGCCCAGACAATTTCCCCAGGGGATTCTACAAAACCTTTACAAGCAATTAATCCCAATGTTCTATATATTAGTTCAGAGCTTTGAGAATAAAGGAAAACTTCCTAATCACTTTTATGATGCAAAACATGATAAAGACAGGATAAAGAATGAAAACTACAGACCAGTATCATTCAAGAATATAGATACAAAAATGCTAAATAAAATGCAAGCATACAAAATCTAATATTACATTAAGAAAATGATATACCATGACTATGATTTATTCCAGTAATGCAAGATTGGTTCAATACTAGAAAATCTGTTAGTATTATATAACAGATTAATAGGTTTAGAAGTAAACATATTATCTATGGGAAGGGCGATTGGCTAGGGTGGCTCAACCAGCAGGTGGGGAGCAAACAGGCAGAGCAAGAGGGTCTGGAGGACATGTGCTTTTATTGTGGTGTAAGGGTGGTTAGAAGATTTCTCACAGGAGTCAAGGATTGGTTAGTTTAAAGCAAACATCTATGAAAAAATAAAGAGATTGGGAGTCCAAGGATGGTGGAGATGGTCAACTTATCATTTGGGACCAGCTGTGGGTTCTAGGTGAGATGTATGGTTGGTGTGAGTGGTGTCCATGGATGTGGGTTTGGTTTCTGGGAGAGTTTATGCCTCTGGGCTGGAAAGCTGCTTATTAACTAGGCCAAAATACAGTGTTGAGGAAAATGACTTTGTCAAAGTAAGATGAGTAGTGAAGCAGCATGCAAAAAATTTTGATAGTTATAATAACAATCCATCCCTTAGTAGCTCAGAAGCATTCATTTGGAGGATTTGGGCATTGTGGGTGTCTGATATATTTACTGCCAGGGGCATAGCATTATCAAGCCAGTGCATAAGGCACTTGGGGATATCGCTTATTTTTTAAATGCCAATAAGTAGTAAAGCCAAGAGCTGGAAGCCTTTGTGTAGCCATTCCCTCTAGCCTTCAGGGTACAGTCAGGAGGAACTGTTGGAGGTTTTAAGGTCTGAGGTGTTTGTTGAAAAAACTTTGGTTATACTGTGAAACACCTTGATGTCCTTGAGACATTTTTTGTAGGTTGGTTTCGACCTGCCTTAGAATTGTGAATGCACATGCAGAAGGAAGTGTTTCTAATGGACTAGACACTCCCCTTTTTTTTGCTAAGAGGAAGTCTAAAGCTAGGTGATTATCTAAGACTACTTGGGTTTTGTTGTTGGATTAGCCCTTATTAGCATATAGAGGGATGGGAGTTTAGGTAAAGAAACTGAGGGCAAACGTGTGTGCCTCTTTATGTTGAAAGTTTTTTCCTGCTGTATGATATTAAAGATATAACATTTAACATGCCAGTAATGAAGTAGCAGAGTGCAAGGCAGCTTTACAATTGTGGGGCACACACCTAAGGGCAACAAGCATCACATAAGGAAGAGGCATCCACGGTTAGGCAGTCTGTCATTTTAGCCAGATAGTAGTCTGATGTGCGTTTTTTTTCCATTTCTCAAGGCAGTGGAGCATAAGTGTGGCTCTTCTTCATTGGGGCATAAGCAGGAGTGGGTGACCCTCAGTGGTGGTCTTTGGCAGTGTCCTCTCCATTGACAAACTTTTGGCCTGGGATGATGCTATCTGAGGATAGTTGATGATTGCTGAGGGCCAATTTGGGGTTGGGTATCCCAAGCAGCAATCCATAAAGAGCAAGGAAATTTGTCATGGACTTTTAAATATCATTAGCCCTCTTTAGTCATGATATCTCTGTAGGTTTCTGTAAAGCAGTTGTCATCACAGAGCTCCATGACTTTTGGGGGGTCAACTAACAAAGGCTGCATTTTCCCAAATGGCCCCCTGCACTTGCCCCCACAGGGAGAATATGTTTGTCCACACATATATGCCAATTATGTGTTAATTTTTTGTAGGCCCTGTTTGCAATCTCAGCCCTTCTCTTAGAATAGTATGTCCAGCAGGCTGGGGTAGAGGACAATTAGCCATGCAGGTTTTATTTGATTATACTTGTGGGGCCATTGATGCTTTATGAGAATCTTATTTAAGTTATGCCTGGGTGGAGAATAATTTATGCATTGGTGTCAGGGGACCCATTTGATATACAGGTTGGATAGCTTTGGGTCAATCAGTCATGCTCGGTGGCATGTTGGGCACAGGTGGTTGAGGAGCGACAGCAATCACCTTTGTCCCAACCCTGGATATAATTTTTAGGATTATCTGAATATTTGTTTGAGCATTCCTGGGCCTGCATGGTGAGGCTTTGTGAGTCAGTAAGTAAGTCTGTGACCCATGTAGCAAGCAAAAATACTAAAACCCAGAGCCAGGGTGAACACTGACATTCGGCAAAACCCACCTTCTGAGGCTGCTACTTGTATCATGAAAGCTGGATGAGGTATTGTTTCTCCCTTGCTAAGAACTTGCATAATGCCTTCTCTCAGAGCTTGCTCTGTGTCATGTTTGCCAGCCCAGATATCGTGGCTTGTATGGGTAATAGGCACTCATGGCAGGGTAAAAGGAGGTCATTTTTTACGTAACTGGCATCCAGCAGATGTAGCTTTCCTTCACTTCTAAAGGTGACACAGAACATTATACTGCTTGGTTTGGAAGGTATAATCTCTACTTCCTGGTGGCTCAGGCAGTTATAGGAAGTGGTTCCCTGTAATTAGTATGGCAATGGGAGAAGGGCTTAACTTCAGCCCTTAGAACTTGACCCCATTTATGGGATGCCAATGTTTGATTTTGGAGTATAAGTCACAGTCTTTAGTAACTACTTTTGGCCAATGATAGGCCTAGAGGCAAGCCCTTCAGAGGAACCTCTGAGGCCTGAGGTGCTATGGGCACAAACCATAAGTTGGTAAGAGAAGTTTGGGGGACCTGAGTAGGCAATCTCCAAGGGACTCACCAGATATGCTGTGTAAGAATGAATTTTAGTTAGTTTTTCAGCAGTCATTAAACAGTGACTCTGGTGTAGTGAGTGGAGCATGTGTGGGAAGGGGTGAGGCTGTGAGCTATATCCAAATGTGAAGCCCCAACAAGGGCTTTACTTGTATGATAAAATTGTTTGTTTCCATTGGCCTTGTCCTCCCTTCAAGCCTTTTGGCCATTGCCCAAGAATAAGTGAAGATTCAGAGATTGGATATCTGGCAGCTCAGAGCATCCTGGAGGGGTAACTGGACCGCTTCCAGCTCTGCCAACTGTGCAGACCCCAAATAGCCATCCTGGGTAAGTGGGGTGTTTGAGGCCAGGTGATATGCTGTGGCCCTCCAATGAGCTGTGTTGCATACAATGATAGCATTTGCCATTGGTGAAATATACCAACCCCCTTTCCATGTCAGACAGTTGGCTCAAAGGGGCTCCTCACTTGGCTAAAGAAGAAGATAATGAGGGTGTCATCACCAGCATCTCAAGATCTGTGGGCAACACTGCAGATCATGGGGAAAGCCACATCCTCCTGTAGTTTGTAAAGCCCCTGTTTGTGAGGTTAAGTTCTCTCCTGTAGGTGCCATTTCCATTTTACCAGTGAGGCTTCAGTGGCTGTGATGAGCTCCTGCTGGAATTATATCTTACCCATGGCATTATGGGAATCTACATGTGCAAGCTGACCAGTTGTGGCTCTGTAAGCACCTCCATTTTTGGAAGAGCCTAATAAACAGACAAGATTTGCCATGCTTAATCCAAGGACTCCAAAAAGCATATTTGGAGGTAGCCAAGGCCTCTAATCTAAAATCTGTTTCTGTTGGGACACGGGCATAGCTTGGAAAATGGCTTATTGAACTAATTCTAAGGTGTTTTGTTGGGGTTCTGCTCAGTGGAAAGCATCAGCTGTACATGTGATTATGCATATGGGCTGAAATGAGAGTGAGAGATGTGGGATGTGATATCTCGAGAACATTAATAAGCCTCATAGATATTGTGCATGTCTTAGTGCATGAGGTGGTTTGTGTTTGATGGTAGTGGGAATCTGCCCTTAGAGGACCAGATGACGCCCAGGAAACTTACAGAGTTTGATGGCCCTTGTATTTAATGGGGTGCTATTGCCCAGCCTCGGTTTTGAAAATAATATGTGAGTGTGGCTAGTTCCGCTGGGAGGCCCTCTTTAAAGTCACCCCTTAATCAGATGTCAGCTACATAGTGCCAGTGCTAAGCGGTTTTTAAAGACCACTTGTTAAGGTCCTGGCGGTAGCAGTTAAACTTACTTTCTCTCTCTCTCTCTCTCTCTCTCTCTCTCTCTCTCTCTCTTTCTTTTTTTTGGCACTGGCACTGAGTAACACCTTTTGGCCAACTCAGTCACTACAAAGCAATTTCCTGTGCTCCTATGTATATCTTTTATTAATTAGATGATGTTAGGAATAGGAGCTTTGTTGGACAGATCATGTGCATTAAGGTTGACAAACCTTTAAAAACTGGCCAAATAGGGCTAGTGTATTCAGACATGGTAGGTATAAAGACTCTCTCTTTGATGAGATCTTGGATTACAGACTGGAGCCCCACAGTATCTAGTTTCCGGTGATATTGCAGCATTTATCACTTTGATTGGAAGGGGCAGTTCCACGGAGGTCCCATTTGGCATGGCCCACCAAGGGAGCCAAGGATCTGCTCTTATTCCAGGCAATGTGTTAAAGCATAAATACTTACAGTAGGAAAAGAAGAGCAAAGGTGACACTACTAGCAATAGCTGTTGAATACAAATTACAATAGTCACAACTCCCAGGGAGGCTGGGAATTGGGCATTTGATACACAGAAAAAGGAGGTAGGAGACTCCATGGAAGGGGCCCTGTAGGCCCCTGTGGGTCCCTGTAGGGTGGCTGCCTGGGTTTGATTAGCCAGGATCTGTGACTCTGATGTGAGAAACCCCTAATATCCTGTGAACAGCACCACTCCATTGTCTGTATCCTAGGTTATAGTATGAGCCTTGCTGATAAGATTGAGCAAGGCTACCCAGTAAGTTGGGGGGAAGGGGCTCCCGGAAAGATAATTTTTCATGACCTGGTGTCAAAGGAGTCCTCCCCAGAACTTGAGACAAACTCTTAGTCTCTTTTGTCTGAATGCTCAAAGAAATGTCACACCCAGTGTATCATCTCGATCTTTTATGTAACAATCAGACCAGTGGGCATCTGCCTTGATGGTAAAACCCACGATGGAAGGGTATGTCTTACTTTTTTAAAGTCAAAAGGGGAAAGACTCAGAGTCTTTAGTGATACCAGTTAAATTGTCTCATTTTGGGGGATTGAGAGTGGCAACCCAGACCCCATATTAAAGACTTTCAGCAACCAATCTGCCCCTTTCTACCTTCCCCCTCAAACAGAATCTTTAAGTATGGTTTGAGTCTCCAATCAAATAAAATTTTGACTTTGTTTCTAATTCAGTCTCCCTTTTGAGGCCCCATGTGACCTTATGTGTGGTGATGGGAAAATTTGTGGTTCCCACTGGATCATTCTTCAGGAGAGACCATATGTTAGGTCATAAAACAAGTTTCAATAAATTAAAAAATATTGAAATTATAAATATATCCTTGCTGGCCACAATGAAATGAAACTAGAAATCAATAACAGGAAGAAATGGAAAACAAATAAACATGAGGAAATTAAACAACATACTCTTAAACAGTGGGTCAAAGAAGAAATCACAAGAGAAATTAGGAAATATCTTGTGGTGAATGAAAATGAAAACACAACACCAAAAGTTATGGGATGCCACAAAGGAAGTGCTGAGAGGGATGCTTAAGTTCTAAATGCTTACACTAAATTAAAAGAAAGATCTCAAATTTAGAGATCTAACCTCAAAAAATGGAAGATCTAGAAAAAGTAGAGCAAACTAAACTCAAAATTATCAGAAGGAGGGAAATAAAAAAGAGTAGAGAGGAGATAAATGAAATAGAGAATAAAGAAACATAGAATCAACAAAACCAAAAGTTGGTTCTTTGAAAAAAATCAATAAAATCAACAAGCCTTTAACTACATTGACACAGAAAAAAAAAAGAGAAGACACAAATAACTAAATCAGAAGTAATAATGACTATAAGAGGATACAATGAACAACTGCATACCAACAAATTAGATAACTTAAATGAATTGGAAAAATACCTAAAAACTCACAAACTTCTTATACTGACTCAAGAAGAAATAGAAGATCTCAACAAGCCAATAACTTGTAAAGAGTTTTACCAAGCATTTCAAGAATTAGCACCAATCTTGCCCAAACACTTCTAAAAATTGTAGAGAAAGGAACACTCCCTAACTCATTCTATAAGACCAACATTACCTTCATAGTAAATCCAGATAAAGATACAAAAAAAAAAGAGAGAGAGAATTACAGACCAATATCCCTAATGGATATAGATGCAAAAATCCTTAAAAAAAAAAAACTAGCAAATCAAATCCAATAGCATATTAAAAGAATTATACACCATGATCAAGTGGGATTTATACCAGGTATGCAAGGGCTATTCAACATAAGAAAATCAAATAATGCAATACACCACATTAACAGAATTCAGGGGAAAAAACACATGGTCATCTCATGGAGTTTTAAGATCCAGAAGTGAGTTCTCCAATTTCATTCTTCTTTTTCAAGACTGCTTTGGCTATTTGGGGCCTCTTACACTTCCATATAAATATGATGATTATATTTTCCTTTCTGCAAAAAAAGCTGTTGAAGTTTTGATTGGGATTGTGTTGAATCTCTAAATGCCTTGGGTAGGATTGACATCTTAAAAATATTTGATCTTTCAGTACATGAACACAGAATGTAGTTCCATTTATTTAGGCATTCCTTGATTAATTTTACAAAGGTAAAGTAATCAAAACAAAATGGTACTGGCACAAGAACAGGCACATAGACCAATGGAATCAAATCAGAATTCAGAAATAAACCCTCACATTTATGACCAACTGTTTTTTGACAAGGGTGCCACATGCAGTCAATGAAGAAACAATAGTCCTTTTAACAAATGGTGCTGGGAAAACTGGATGTCCATAGGCAAAAAATGAATGTGGAACCCTAATACACTCCATATACAAAAATCAACTCCAAATGAATCAAAGACCTAACTATAAGAAACAGAATGATAAAACTCCTACAAGAAAATATAGGTAAGTATCTTCAGGACATTGTTTTAGACAATGGTTTCTTAGACTTTATACCCAAAGCACAAGCACCAAATAATAAATATATAAATGGGACCTCATCAAAATTAAAAACTTTGTGCATCAAAGGACTTTATAAAGAAAATACAAAGGCAGCCTACATAAGGGAAGAAAATATTTGGATACCACATGTCCAATAAGGGTTTAATATCTAGAATATATAAAGAAATCCTACCTCTCAAAAGCAAAAAGACAAATAATGCAATTAAAAACTGGACAAAAATACTTGAATAGACATTTCTCCAGAGGAAATATACAAATGGCCAAAAAGCACATGAAAATATGCTCAACATCATTAGCTATTAGGGAAAAGCAAATTAAAAGCACATTGAGATATCCTTTCATACCCACTAAAATGGATACTAATAAACAAAGAGAAATTTACAAGTATTGTAGAGGATGTGGAGAAACTGGAACACTCTTTCATTGCTGATGGGAATCTAAAATGTTGCAGTGACTGTGGAAGATAGTTTGGTAGTTCCTCAAAAGCTAAGTATAGAATTAGCATATGGCCTGGCAATCCCTCTACTAGGTATATACTGAAAAGAATTAAAAGCAGTGGCATTATTCATAATTGCCAAAAGCTGGAAACAACTCAAGTGTCCATCAACCAATGAGTGGATAAGCAAAATGTAGTTATGCATACAATGGAATATTATTGAGCTGTAAACAAGAATGAAATTCTAATACATGCAACATCATGGAAGACATCATATTGAGTGAAGTAACCTGGACACGAAAAGGCAAATATTTAATGATCTCACTGGTATGAAATATTTAGAATAAGCAAATTCCAAGATACAGAAAGTAGATTAGAGGTTACCAGGGATGGGTGGAGGGGGGAATGGGGAGTTAATGTTTAATTTTAACAGAGGTTCTGTTTGGGTAATGAAAAAGTTTTGGTAATACACAAACTGTAAATGTAATTAATGCCACTGAATTGTAAACTTAAAAATAGACAAAATGACAAACTTTATATTATATATTTGTTACCACAATAAAATTTTGAAAAATCAGAAAAGAGCGAAAAGGACCAGTAATCTCTAAGAAAAATAGGAAAAAAATTGGACAGAAAATTAACAACAAAAAAAATAAAAATATTCCTTAAACATATACAAATTATTCAGGCTCACTCTTAATTAAAGAAATGCAAATTAAAACAATACTGAGATAACCATTTCTCATATATCACATTGGCTAAAGTTAAAAGTAATGATAACATATTAGGTTGGTGAGCTTGTGGGAAAACAGGCACTCTCATACATTGCTGATGGGAATGAAAATTGTTAAAATCATTCAAAAAAGGAATTTTCAATACCTAACAGAATTAAATATGCACTATTTTTGACCCAGCAATTGTCTTCTAAGACATTACCTTGAAAATACACCACCAAAAATAAAAATTACATGTAGAAAATATTCATTGCAGCATTGTTTGTAATTGCAAAAAATTGGAAATAATGTAAATGATCACATGCAAGAGAGTGATTAAATAAACTATAGTGTATCCACACAATGGAGTACTGTGTTGCTATAAAGAAGGAATGAGGATAATCTGTATATTTTGTTATAGATTTATTACCAGTATATAACTGTTAAGCTATATAAGTAAAGTGCAAAAAATTATCTACTGTCAGCTACACTCCATATAAAAGAGAAGGGAATATAAGGAAATAAACATGTATCTGCTCATTTGTGCAAATGAGCTACAAGAAAGTAAACAAGAATCTAATGAGATCTATTCTCTAGAGAACATAGATGACAGTGATGTGTTGGGGCCCATTTGCACCAGTCAGAGCCAACTGTATTTGTCATTTCCCAACTAATTGTTCAAAATCAGGTTGGTAGCTTGGAGCTGACCATGTTGAGAATATTTAAAACATAGAAATCAGCAGAAGTGACAAATGAGGTGTATTATTTTTGGAGGACATGTTAATATAAGCCAGCCCGTTACTGGTTGGTGGGAATGATTGAGAAATGAGGATGGGGTAACAGATATGGGAGGGTCAACATTTTTCTGAGGACCTTTTTCTATGGCTCTGACTTTTAGAATCATGGTAATGTTTCACATAACCCCCCAAAATGAATAATTAAAATCAACCTGGAGGTGGGGAGAACCCAAAATGGAATACCAATAATAACAAATGAACATAACCGTATTGCAAATTAATACTATATCCACACTGATGAGGGTGGGGAAGAAAACTAACCTATGCACCTTTGGGAAATAGTAGTTTGTATTATCTAAGACTGTAAACAAAAACAGCTGTATACAAATATAGTACTCTATTTAGCAAATTTGTTCCTCACAGGGATATGGTTCATAATTCTGAAACCACTTTGGTTGAACAAATAAGTAAATATATTGTTCATAATGAGAACGAGCTTTCTCACTGTCTGGAAAAGAAGTTAACAATAGGAAAGAGGAATGTTAGAATAAACCCTATAGTGTTGGATTGTAATAGAGGTATCAGTGTGAACTCATGTTTTTAATATATGTACAGATATATAGGTACAGAATTACATATTTATATATGCATATATAGACACATACCCTAGTCCTATCTCCTGAGAGTATGGAACCAATGGCACTACAATAACAATGAGCACCCCTAGTACATGGATCTTGTTTTCTAAATGCCATTCTCCAGTAAAAGGAACCAGAATTCCTTGTAGAAATGGCTGAGTCCAGTTTGAGGACAAGGAAAATGAGCCCAAAATATCTTATGGAGACAGAAAGTAAGAATGTGCTGAAAAAAATAATTGGGGAATATTAATAGACACAGGAGCCAAACTGAAGGAGCTTCCAATGACCAAACCTGGAACAATTTGAGAAACATAATAAACGATGGCAGTATTCTCATAGAAAAAAATAAATATCCATGAGTCCATACTGATGTAAGTAAACAATTGAATAGATAAATACATGAGGGATAAGGGACAACTCTTCCTTACAGAATAATCCAAATTAATAAATGTAGACAGAATGACAGAAATATAAAGCCACAATAATAATTATTGCAGGCAAGAACTGTAAGTGGATGTTAAATAAATAAGAGAAAATATGATGAGAAAGAGGATTTTTGCATAGCTCAAAGTTATCTTCCCATAAGACACCAACTAATTACATAGGGAAAAATAGTAACCTTACAGTGAAAAACCTAGCAAATATGACATTAACCATGTGATCTTACCAGTAAAAAGACATATTAACATCATGTACTACTGATACAAAATGATACATTGAGAAGGGCATTAACAAAAATGCATAACCTCAATCTAATGCAAAAATATCAGATAAATCCAAACTCAGGGATATAATAGATTGAATTATGTATCCCAACATAGGCATATTCTTAATCTTGATATGCATTCTTGTGGGTATGAACCTATTGTTAATAGAACCTCTTGAAGATGTTATTCTTAGTTAAGGTGTGACTCAACTAGAGGAGGGTGGATCTTCTTCTGGATTACTGGAGGCCTTATAAAGAGGAGCCAGAAGTCACAGAAGCCAGAAAGTAGAGGACATTGCCATGTGACAGGAGGGAGAGATACAAACCAAGGAACCTCAAGGATTGCCAACAGCCAGCACCAGAATGCTACTGTCTCTGGGGAGAAAGCAAGCCTTGTTGATATCTTGAGTTTAGACTTCTTTTAGCCTCAATACCTTAAAATAATAAATTACCTCTGCTTAAGCCAACCCGTTTTATAGTATTTTTCATAGCAGTCTGGCAAACTAAGATAAGGGGCATCCTATAAAATAATTGGCCAATATTCCTCAAAGTGTCAGGGTCATGAAAGACAAGGAAAGACTGAAGAACTGTCACAGATTGGAGGAGACTAAGGAGACATGAAAACTACATTCAATGTGGGACCCTGGATTGGATCCTGGACCAAGAAAGAAGACACTAGTGGGAAAACTGGCAAAATTCAAAAAAGATCTGTAGATTAGTTAATAACATTGTATCAATATTAATTTTTTTATTTCCATAGTTGTAGTATGTTTAAGTAAGATGGTACCTGTGTTAGTTTCCTGGAGCTGCTGTAACAAAGTACCATAAACTGGGTGGCTTAAAACAATGGAAATTTATTCTCTTACAGTTATAGAGACCATAAGTCCAAAATCAAGGGATTGGCCAGGATTGGTTCTTTGGGGCTCTGGGACAGAATCTGTTCTATGCCTCTCTCCTAGCTTCTGGTGGTTGCCATCAATCCTTGGCATTCCTTGGCTTGTAGTCACATCATTCCAGTCTCTGTTTTGATTGTCACATGGCTTTCTTCTCTGTGTGTCTTTGTCTTCACATGGCCTTCTTATAAGGACACCAGTCATTGGATTTAGGGCTAAGCCTAATATAGTATGACCTCACATAATTTAACTAATTACATCTACAGAGACTCTCTTTTCAAACAAGGTCACATCCTGAGGTCCTGGATGGGCATGAATTGGGGGGCAGGGGTATATTCAACCCAATAGAGTAATTTTAGGGAAACCTGTGTGAAGGGTATATGGGAACATTTCTATAAGTCTAAAACTATTTCAAAATTAAAAGTTAAAAATAAAGGAATAAATAAATTAAAAAGAGATGCCCAGGGAGGTATGGAACACAACAGGAGCACCTAACATGATCTGGGACCTTATGGGAGGCTTCTTAAGTAAATGACATTTCCTTTGGAGACTGAATGATGAATTCATCAAAGACATGCAGGGGTAAAAAGAGCATTTTAGGCCAAGGGCACAGCCTGAGGGAAGGCCAAGAACTGAAAGATTATGATATGTGTTCCATTTCAAGCTCATTTTGGAGCCATGGGCAAATTATAGGTTGCTGACCACCCACATACATATTAGTCTGTACTCATTGGGTATAAATAACAACAGGACTTGAAGACAAATATTTTCAGTGGTAATGCAATACTACCCCATATAATGTTGTAAAAATTATTCTGTACTCCCAATATTCAGGCTCTTCTGTGAATTCTGGTAGGCATTTTAGTACATCATATTAATTCTGTGATATACCACTACAAAATATCTGGGGCTTCCTAAGATCCTGGCCAAGCTATAAGTTTCTCCTTCTATAATAAGTGACTTAGTTTGCCTCAGCTGCTATCACAAATACCACAAACTGGTTTTGGCTTAAACTACAAGAATTTATTGGCTCACAGTTTCAGAGGCCAGAAGTCCAGATCAAGGCATGTTGGCAAGACCATGCTTTCTCCCATGGTTGGTAGTATTCTGGTGCTGGCTACCTGCAATCCTTGAGGTTCCTTGGTTTGTATTGCTGCCTTCTGCCACATGGGCAATATTCTCTCCTTTTTGGCTGCTGTGACTTCCAAGTCCTTTTTATAAGGCCTTCTTCAGTAATCCAGAAGAAGACCCACCCCCATCCAGTTGGGTCACACCTTAACTAAAAATAACCTCTTCAAGAGGTCCTACTTACAATAGGTTTACATCCACAAAAATGCATGTGAAGATTAAGAACATGTCTGTGTTGGGGCATATAATTCAATCTACCATAATAAGCACTCAATAAACTATAGTCCTCATTATTGTATGCTAGGCATTGTGTTAAATTCTTTTCCTACATTGGCTTACTCAATTCATCTGGGAAAATGATGAATGAAGTATTGTTAGAAATAGAAAATTTAGAGGGATTAAGGAACTAAACCAAGGCAACACAGAAGTATAGTAAAGTGATGAGTGGAAATTTTCATGTTGTCTCAAATGTAAAGGCTAAGGTCATCAGCTGAAAACAAGAGGAGCTGCGTTCCAAAGGGCACCCCTAATAATTTGTCAAGTTAATTTTCCCTATAACTTATTAAGAGGTGGTAGAACTGGCTATAGAATAATTAACCACCATCACCCTTCATACCAGGTTCTGTATAAGAAGAGAGTGAAGAGAGGAGAGTTATTTTACATAGTCTCAACCTTTTCGGGGGAGGGGGTACAGAGGTGGGGGTAAAAGATATGTCTGTATTCATAAAAGAGAGTGCAACTAGTGGGGAGGGGGACAGGCGAGTGGGTTGGAGAACCTCCCAGAGAAACAATCAGAAGCATTAGAGGTTATCTATTAGAAGGGGAATCGGGTATCTTAGTCATGGGCTGAATGCTTGCTGAGCTGGGAAACTGGAATTCCTTCCCAGTAATGCTATCAAAAAAGCTAAGCCTGATGAGGGAGTTCTTAGGAGAGATTCATGTTGATGCTCTGGAGTTTGGAGACACACATGAACTTAGGGACTGTTGAAAAGAGGTGGATTTCATTCAGTGCCGCTGGAAGCAGTGGTTGGAAAAAATATAAAGTTATTTCATTTTTAAACCCCATTGAGTTGAGGCTGCTTAATAAACTAACTACCAATATTCAAAATTACAGCCTCCTGGTTCTAAGGGAATCCCAAGATGTTCCTATTGTACCAAATTATTGGCTTGATTGTTTCTGTATTATTATAGATGTTATGTTAGAGAGATGCAGAAGGTGCTTAGGTTTGTACAGGATGTTTGCAAGTCAAGAAGGGAGAAAGGTGATCTATACTGTAAAATTCCTTCAGCCACCTGACTTGACTTGGAGGCAGCAGTAAATGGGTTCATTCTGAGGGCCTAATTTCTGGCTTAAAGGGAGAAGTTGGGAATACTAGCTAAGGAGCAAAAAAGGAAGAACCGGAGGTTTCCAAGAGAAAAATGATTTTCTCTACTATTCTTTTCTGGGTAATTGAGAGTGGAAGCTTTCCCTGCATGAAAAATAAGACCCCAGGAAAACAAACAAACAAAAAAGACCCTGAGAGACAGAACAATTTCCCACTGTCTTGACCACTTTTGTAATTCAAAATTGGAAAATGGAGTGAAAGTTCTTTTGCCAGTGTCTCTCCTACTTGGGGCATAGGTAACTAGAGAATAGACAGCAGTTAGAGACAAAGTTCATAGGCTCTGCAATATAGATTAACAACAGAGTGACTCTCAAAGTCTTTTTGAAAGTGCTGAGAGAAACCATTTTGACAGTCATTGTGAAAGGAAGAAGAAAGAGGAGAAGGAAAGAGAAAGGGAGGAAGGAAGGCTACGGTAGGAGAAAGGGAGCAAAAGAGCTAGCAGTGAGAATATCTGGCTATCAATCAGGGGCAGAAACAATCGGACCAGGACATGGGACAGTGAATAGCAATAATGTCAGGCCACTTCACTTGAAAGAAGGAACTCACTGCTGGCTCAGCTAACTGGGATTTCACACAGATTAGCAGGGTCTACTTTCCTTTTGAAAGTCTCTTGCTGCAATAAACACACTGTCTGTTAGAATAAGCTGTTCCAATCCCTGTGCCAGGCAATGCCACCTAAAGCAAATCCCTCTGAATTTGAAAGAGTTGCTTGGTTTGATAACACTTCCTCTCCCTGTCTCCTTTACTCTACTCCCAAGGGTAGAATTGTAGCATTTGAGGTAGGAAAACAATTAAACTATAGGTTCCAATATTCTATCATGGAGGAGAAAATTGTACTATTTCACAAGCACAAGCCAGGTTTTGGGATGGAGGAAGAGAGAAAGGGGATGAGCTAGTGACTGATGCAGGACAAACCCTGAGGATTTCCCTTTCAGCAAGAGATTAAGGGAGTCTGCCCCAGGTCTCCCAGCTACCTGAACATGCAACCCCCAGGACTTACTTGCTATCCTATCATTCACTTGCCTTCTTGTTTGTACACATGGCAATCCTTTGGGAAGTGACAGTACTTTGTACACATGATAACAACTTCTAAGGACCCTTCCAGGCATCTCCATAGTGGCCTGGATGAGGCGGCTAAAAGACACTCAAGCAGGGCTCTCGTTCCCAGCCCTCTCTTCTTCTCTTCAACCATAGTACAGTGGATTTTTGCCTGTTGTATATTTTGGATTTCATCTGAAGAAACAACTCCATTCCCCTATGTGCTCCCCTCTTTACCAAGTGGGATTTTTTTGGAAATATATAATTTGGAGCAGAATTGCACTTTAGCTTCATGGGGTAAGTATATGTGTAATTTGACTGAGTATTGCCCAGTTGCTCTCCAGATTAGCACAGTGCACACTCCCATCCATAGTGCAAGAGGGTTGCTATACCCCCACTTCTCTGCCAACACTTGATATTATCCAACTTTCTAACTGACACCAGTCAACACGCATAAGGCAATGTGTCATGGTTGTTTAAATCTGCATTTCTTTGATTACCTATGATTTTGAACTTTTTAAAAATTTACTTGTAAGATTTGAGTTTTCCTTTCTGTATGTTGTCTGCTTATATAATTTGTCCAATTTTAAGTTGAGATTTATGCCATTTTCTAGTTGTTTTGCAGGAGCTCTTTGTACAATTTAAAGCACTCTTCAGTTTGAGACATGGTTGCTATCTCCTCCTGTTCTGTAACTTATCTGGTAATTTTATCTATGACGTGCCTCACTAAACAGACATACTTAGTTTTGCGGTAATCAAATTCATCAAATTGTTTTGCCTCATGGAAGGTGCTTTTGGTGGTTTTGTCTATTCTATCCATCCACCCACAGGTGAGGAAGACATTCTCCATATTCTTCTCTATTAACCGGATAGTTTAACCTTTCATGGTTACATCATTATTGTTCCACATATTGAATTAGAAGCCAATAATATGAAGAAAGAGAAAGAACCAAAATCCATTCAATGGTTTAAAAGGCCCTTCATGTTTGCTGCTCCCTCCTGACCCCTGTTACCACATTCCTCCTTCTCTCCCTCATTCATTCTGCTCCAGCCACAAGGGCCTCCTTGATGATCCTCAAATATGTCAAGTATATGCACACCTCTTGGAAAGTTCTTCTTGCAGATATCCGCATAGCACATCCCTTTACTTCCTTCAAGTGTTTGTTAAAAAAGCTCCTTCTCTGAGGAGCTATCTTATCCACTCTCTTAAAGGTTGCAACCTGCCAGTTAAGCACTTCTAATCCTACTTACCCTGACTTACATTTTTTCTTTAGTTCTGTATGACTCATCACTTCCTAATAAAATACATACTTTTCTTATTTATTATGTGTATTGTTTATTGTATTTTTCTTGCACTAGAATGTGAACTTTACGGGATCTGAGGTTTTGTTTTGACTAAAAGGATATGATGGCAGTAACACTGTGCCAGTTGCAGTCTTAGACCTTAGGAGACCTTGCAACTTCCATTATTGATTTCTTAGAATGCTGCAATAAGACTAGTACATAAAGAAGTGGATCTATCTTATTTGAGGATGAGAACCAAGGTGCCCCAGCTGATGACCAGAATCAACTGCCAGACATGAGAGTGAGACCATCTTGGACCTTACAATCCAGCCAATACTCCAAATGACAGCAGTTTTATGAGTAAGCTGAGGTGAAACCAGCAGAGAAACCGTTCTGTTAACCTACAGAACTGTGAGAAATAATATACTGTTATTATTTAAACACTAAATTTGGTGGGGGGCATTTGATAATTGATACTGAGGGAGCCGGCTGGCAACTGAGCTGGGACCCCTGGGCAGAGGGATCCTGAGCCAACCAATGGGATAAGAGAGTTTCCAGTCAACAGAATCGATTTCCTTAATTAATAAACAGCCACTCAATACCTCCCATAAACAGCCAATCAGGACCTCCCAGTTAGGATAATCCTATTTACATAAAATGCTAATCTAGTCTTCACATCCTAACCAATGCTCTCACGCAGAATCAGTGATTAACCAATCAGAGCATCACAACTGGGGGCTCCACCCCAGGGGTGGTGACATAGTGAACCTATAGCAAGCACAGCCCCAAAGCCCTGGGCACGCTTTCCAAATTCCTCCTAGCCAGAGGAACATTGAGCTGCGACTCTGAGCTAAGCCAAGCCGAGCCCTGCACCTCCGTCTTCGCCCTGGGGGCACTTCCAACAGAGCCTCGGCCAGGCTTGTGCCTTGGCCAGGCTTGAGCTGCAACACCAGGGAGCATTACTATCATTGCCCTGACTACGTTCAAGCTGCAACACTAAGTTGTAACTAAATAAAGTTTTGACTGTGCTGAGGTCGCGTTTCTTCATTCTGAAGTCCGTCCGAACCGAAGAAATAAAAGTGGCAACAACAATACAAGTAGACTTACTATTTGCCAGAGCCAGAGACAGCTTGGCTTTTTTTCAGTATTTTTGTGACAAACAGGTTCTAGGTCTCCCTGGCAAGTTGAGTCACATGATGTTGACAGGTAGAATAGGCTAAAATTCTAAAAAGATAGAAACTGGTACCGTTTTTGTTCACTAGGAACCAAATGATCTATTTTCTTATCTAAATTGTAAAGCTTTAAACATGCTTCCCAAGAAGTTATCTGGTTGGAAAAAAAGTACTAAAGGAAAACTAACAGAGAGTATGACCTTAAAAAATTGGAATGATTTTCTCAATATGAAAGCCAGAAAAATAGAACATTTAAGTATTGAACAAGACACTTTAAATCTTTGAGAAGGTGGCATTAATGCAAAGACTTGAAGGTGGTGAGGAAATTTGCAGTGTAGTTATTTAGGAGAAGACTGTACTGGGCAGAAGGATCAGTCACTGCAAAGGCCCCAATGAAGCCATTTAATGTATCCTTAATGCAATTGATTTATGATATCCATTTATTGTGAAAACAGTGCCGAATAGCCCAAGTGAAGATAAGTTACTTTTTAATATGTATTTTTTTAAATGTAAAGAGGGAAAAAGTTTTACTGATAGAAAATCAGCTTCACTGTTCAATAAACAGTTCTTAAATACTTAAAGTACATTGGGTCAAATATTTGTTAGCCCAGAATCTGACTCTAATCTCTGTTTTTGTCTGACCCTTATCTCTACCATTATCAAGCCAGGTTTCTAGATGTCTTGTCCATGTCTCTTGTTCTGGGACCCTGCAAGTTTGGAGGCAAGCACAGCTAATCAATATTTCATGCAGCTGGACTCTCAAAAATCAGTTTATTCTAGGATATCTGAAATTCAGTGGTTATTGCTGCATATACTGGAAAATGCCCAGAGTGTTACATAGTCTTTCTAAGTAATAATATTTATATACTATAATTTAAAATTCAGTAGGACTCTAAACATAAATTCTTGTTCAATATTAGACTTAGAATTAGACCATTTAAGAGTTTTCTAATATTTAATTAATGTTTTAATGAGCCTATAGACCTAAATATTTGCTTTAAAAAGAAATTAATTACTTTAGATAAATTTCTTACATTAAAATATATGTTATGTTGCAAAATTCAATGATACAGAAAAGTAAGAATAAGCCAAATGCAATTCTACTACTCAAAGATACAGTTTTCATTTTAGATCATTCCATCCTTGACTATATATTTATAAATACATACATGATAAAATGAGATCAAACTCTATGCATGATTTTGTAATCTATTGTCTTATCTCATTGATGCATCATGAAATTCCATCCTCATCAATAAATATACACCTATATTATGATTTTTAATGGCTACACACTAGTCTCTATTTAGCCAATGCCCTATTGTTGAATACTATTTGATTTTGTTATATTTACAAAGTGGCAAAACCATGGAAATGGTTTGACAGGGCCGATATTATTATCATGCACTAACAATGCATTGCATTGTGAAGTCCATTTTGCTGCACCATCAAAATTATTTTTAATCATTAAAATTAAAATTAATTTTGAATTTGAGAATTATTTTCCATCATTGCCAATAAAGTAGGGAACAAATTGTATCTAAGTGTTTAAATTTGGATTTTTGATTATTAGTGCTGAAAAACAATTTTGCATATATATTAAGAATAATTCCATAATATCATCTCATATCCACCCATATTAGGATGCCCCAACTGTTTTAAGAATATCTTCTATAGCAATTTTTTTCAAACCAGGGTCCAATCACAATTCATGCATTGCATTTAGTTTTTATGTCCTCCCCCGCTCCACCATTTTTATGATGAAGTAACTGGTTATTGAAAAGTCTAGGTCAGTTGTCCTATTGAATGTCACACATTCTTTATTTGTCTGCTTTTTCATGGTGTCATTTAACTTGTCCTTCTCTCCCAGTATGTTATTATGTAAATGAAAGGTAAGGTCTAAATGCTTCAATATGGGATGCTGTGTACTTCATCTTGCATGATATCAGGAAGCCCATAATTCCAGATTGTCTCACCATTAGTGATGTTAAATTTATTTGATAAAGGGGGGGAGTGTCGGATTTCTCCATTGTAAAGTACATTTTTCCATGTGCAACTTGTAAGTAAACTGGGGGCTAACACACTGGCACCATCCCAGGGTTCTGTTCCCTAATAACTTTTATCTAATAGTCTTATTATCTGCTGATGATCGTTACCTGGATCATTTTTGCATTGGGAAAATGACTTTATAACTTTTACATCTACTAGATGGAATTATTTTCAAAGAAGACTCTGTCTCTCATATTACTACATATTTATTGTGCAAAAATACATTACTGTTATTTTTTTGATGCTCAAATTATCCTACGGCCAGTAGGGACGTTCCCAAGGCAGCTTTTGTATCTTTTTGACATAACCCCATTTGTCTTGGAGCAGTAACTCGCTTTCTGGTACAATGAGAGTTTCTTAGGATCACATTGCACTTTCCTGCCCTGGATGTGGATAAGCCATTTCTCCAAGAAGCTGTGGATCTTTATAGTCAGAAATGATATATAGAAACAACCATCTGGGCACTATATATGCTCCTTGCAGTTTGGGTGCCATTACTTTTAAGCTTTTGGGGAGCCAGAATTTGAAAACAGATATATATTTTATAATTATCAGTTAAAATTGATATTTTCTATTCAAATTTTAGATTATGGGGTTTTTATAACCTCTTAGCATTTACATTTCTATCTCTTTTGTATTAATTGTTTTACTTTTATTTCTTTTTCATTTACTATTAAAATTTTGGTTCCTTGTTTTTCCTTCTTTTGCCAACAATGTAGCACAATTTCAGTGATAAAATATTTCTCTTTTATATTTTATTCTTTTAAGTTCTGAAATTTTTCTGTGGTTGCTGTTGTGTTTCAATATTTTTTATGTACATTTCAAATGAGCACATTTTAATTTCTTTTGTTTCATAAACATTGTATTCTACATGGAAATTAATTTGGAGAACTCCCAGTAATATGTTGAGACCTCAAGACATGAAGAATCAATTACACTCATTCCTCTTGAGAGTAAGTTCATAACAGTTCAGAATCATGCAAGAACTGACTTCCGCTCAGTTTCTTTCTCCAACTCCTGTGGTATTGCACATTCTGGTGTTTAGATAACAGATTGGAAATAAGCAACGCTAACTCAGTGATTATAGAAATGAAGAAACAAGGCTGGTGTTACTTCAACTCTGTCATTCTATATAACCACTTGGGGTTTACATTTGTTTTTAAGAGTAAAAATGGTGTAACAGGGTGTGAATTATAAAGTGTAATTTTTTAAGTGTGAATTTTAGTTCATAGATGAAATAATTTTACTGAATTTGAATACCACTAAAATTGAAATATATTCCTTTAAATTTTAATTTGTATTAAAATTAGTATTAAAACCAAATCAAGAAAATGATCATTATTATTGATTATTACATTATTATTACTGAAAATAATTTGTAAAATATAGAGGAAGGAGTTGTTAAAAATGAAACACTCCAGGTGTCAAATGAGCTATGTGTGTTACAGGTTCAGCAGATTACCTTAGAAAATATATCTGTCAGATTTGTATCAGGCAATCAGCCTAACTATTCACATTATTTATTCCATTATTCCATCATTTAGCTATTCATCCATTAATTCATTGAATCCTGTTTTCTATCTAACCCTGTTCTATATGCTGAAGACACAAGTTGGAGCAAGACAAATTCCATGGTCTCATGGCACCTACATTCTAGTGCAGGAAACAAAACCCCATATAAACAAGAAAGTATATAATATAATATTAGGTAGTTATAAAGGTTGCAAAGAAGATAAAACTAAGTATGGAAAAAGGACAGTGGGTTATATGGTGTGGTGATAGTTTAGAAAGTGTATTCAGGCAAAACTTCTTCTCTGTGAAGGTGAGGTTTTGGTGGAAACCAGAAGGAAAGTTGTGTGGGCAAAAAGACCATCTGTAGGAAGAGAATTTCAGGAAGAAGGAACATCAAGTGCAATGGCCATAAGGTAGAACCATGCTAATCATGTTAGTGGAGTAGAATGGATGCTAATATCGCTGGAATGAAGTTATTGAGAGGAGAAATTAAAATATGGGGTCAGATCTTGTAAGGTCTTAAAAGTTAGAGTAAAATTTTCAAATTTGGCTTTCAGTGAATGAGAAGCCATTGGAATGTTTTGAGTAGAGGAGTGACTATACCTAAGTTACATTTTTTTTTTTTTTTTGCTTACAAAAATGTTATTTATATATATATATATACATATATTTTAAGAGGTGCTTAGATTACCTAAAATATTACACGGAACCCACTGGGATTCCCATGTTGCCCACCTCCCACACCTCCCACCACATCCCACACAAACATCTCCCACAGTGTGGCCCACCAACCTCAATGAACTTACACATCCTGGAGCCTTGCCACCAACCATAGACCACAGTTCACACTGTAGACCACACTCTCTCCCACTCAGTTCTGAGTGGTGTGTGTTGATTTAAAATGGCCTACATCCATTGCCACAACAGTACTCAGGACAACCTCCAACTCCCAAAGAAGCCCCTGTTAATGGGCTCCCTCTGGGTTCTTTGGGGATACTAGATCAGAAGGCAGGGATAGAAACAGAGACTAGTTATGAGTATATTTTATCTCTTTAGGGGACAAATGAAGTGACTTTCATCACACAGACTGTGGTTGAGAGGGTGATAAATGGTTGAATTCTGAATACAGTTTGGGGGTAGAGCAAACAAGTTGTGGTATATAAAAGAAAGAAAGAAGTTAATAAATTTAGGAGTTTATATAAATTAGTATGACCATTGTCCAGTAAAGGGCTAACTCAACAGGCTTGGGATGCTCAAACCCTCAACATTCCAAAAAAAGAATTGGCCCTTGACCCACTCCTAGAAGATAACCTCTAAATCCTTGGAATATCCAAAAAAAGAATTGGCTCTTGACCCACTCCTAGAAGATAACCTCTAAATCCTTGGAATATGCTTGCTGATAAAAGTGTGTTTACCTGGGATTTTATACAAAGCCAGAGAGTTTATGCTAATAATGTGATTTATGGTGAATATTTGTGTTTGTTCGCTTGGGGCACTGGGCTGAGTTGTAGCCATTTTACCTCTGGAGAGATGGAGACTGAGTAGCTAAAGTCAGTCACATGGGTGCTCCATGCTTATGTGACTGATCCTTAATGAAAACCCTGTACATCAATGCTAAGGGGAGTTAGCCTGGCTGGCAACATTTTGTCTGTGTTGTCACATATTAGTTCTGGGTGAATTAAGCACTGTCTATACTGCTCTACTGCGAAAGAGCAACTGGAAGTTCATGACTGATTTCTCCTGGACTTTGCCATATGTGCCTTTTTCCTTTGCTGATTTTAATCTGTGTCCTTTCTCTGTAATAAATTGTAAGTCAGTATAACAGCTTTTCAGAGATCTGTGCATCCTTCTTGTGAATCCTTATATTGAATTATCAAACCCGAGGGTGGTCTTACGGAGCCCCAACACAACTACTAAAAGTAGAACTACAGAAGAGAATTAAATAAAAGGTCAAATGTGAATGAAATTGAATTATTTTCAAGAAAAATCAGGTTTCATTTACCATTTACAGCTTAAAGTTTGTTACTCATTCCATTTCTTGAACATAAATTCAAGCTTGTAATAGGAGCTAATGCGGTGGAGCTTGCAAAAGTGAGCTGCTCCTATTTTTCAACCTAAACATTCTCTTGTGTCTATCTGTGCAACTCAAATGTGGTACAGATGTGTATTTGCCTCTTCATATCTGACATGTATGACAAAATAATAATTTGCAATTTAATTGCTTAATAATATTTTAAAAATATAAAGTACATGAAAAAGGGCATAAATCACAGGTTTGCAGCTCAATAAATAATCACAATTTGAAATACCATCCAGATCAAGAATTCAAACAGTAGCAAAACCCCAGTTATTTTCCTAGTATCCCCTTCCAAACACTATCCCCACTCTCCTCATAGAGGTAACCACTATCCCAGTTCCTAACCCCATAGATTAATTTTCCTGTGTTTGAATTTTATATAAATGGAATCATGGAGGATGTACTCTTTTATGTCTGGATTATTTAGTCCAACATTTTATTTATGTGATTGATTCATCAGTATCATGCAGGTAGCCATAGTTCATTATTTTTCATTGGTTTATTTTACATAAAGTATACTCAATTCATTGAACACTTTACTGATATTGGACATCTGAGTTGTTTCCTGTGTTTGGCAGGAAACAAACATTATAACACATACTGCTTGTACATGACATTTGTTGTACACATGTATGTATTTCTTTGGATATATATCTAGTAGTGAAATTGCTAGGTGATTGGATATTCAGTAAATAGTAAAAACTTCCAGTTTTACAAAGCAGTTGTACCAATTCACAGTTGTATCAGCAATATATGAGAGTTCTAGTTGATCCACATGCTCACCAATACTTAGTATTTTCATTCTTAATTTTAGCCATTCTGGTAGGTGTAAAGTGGTATCACATTGTGGTTTTAATTTTCATTTTTATAATTAATAAGGTTGAGCATCTTTTCACCATTCTTTAGGAATTAACAAAACATACGCATTTAAGGCTATAAATTCTCTTCTATTTATAGCTTTAGATGTGTTCCACAAATTATGAAAGCTTTTATTTTCATTCTGATTCAGTTTGGAATATTTTCTGATTTATATTTTGATTTCTTTTTTACCCATTCACTATTTAAATGTGCATTGCTAAATTTCCAAACATAAGAAGCTTTTCTGGTTCTTTTTCATATTGATGTCTGGCTTACTTTCATTGTTGTTAGGGAGAATCGGCGAAATGATTTTGTTCCTTTGAAATCTGTAGAGACTTACTATATGGCCCAGCATATGGTAAATTCTGGCAAAGGGAAAGTATGCCCTTGTAAAGAATGCAAAATCTACAGTTGTTGGAACAACCTCTATATTTGTCAAATTAAAACAAACAAAAAAATAAAATCCCAACAACATAACAGTAGTGACATAATTAACATGGTAGCATAAGACATCCCCTGAAAAAACCTCCCCAGAGATTCAGCAAATAAAAAGACAGTTCCCACTTGCTTAGAATTCTAGAGGATGGTGGAGAGGAGACTGGAGAAGGAATCCACAAATGTTGAATCAAAGAAAGAAAAATATCATATAGGAAACAGCTACTCCAGACATGCTAGTCCACTCCTTCTCCCTCACACAGTCCAGCACAGCTTGGGGAGTTGTTCAGAGGCAGTGATTCAGATACCTCTTCCCTCCTACTGTGGACAGCAGTGATAGAAACCCATGAATATCCAGACACAGGTCCTCAAGGCCACAGAGTCCCAGGGTAGAACACAAGCCACTGAGGAGTGCTGCATACAAAAGAACCCTGGGGGAGGGGGAAAAAGAGACATTGATAAAACTGCAGCTGGAAAGTGCTACACTCATTCAATCCAATTTCTGTTTACTTACCACCTAAAGGCAAAATAGACTTTTCTGGAATGAACCACCATTATGGATTGATCCCATCTGGCTCACTAGCAAGGGATACCCTAATGGAGAAGAAACAAAAAAGGGTTAGGTGCAATGTTTCAATATGTGTACATAAATTGTAACAAATGTACAGTCCACATGTAAAGTGTTATTAATAAGGGAGGGTGGAAAAAGGGGAGGGTGTTGGGTTTATGGGAATCCCCCATATTTTCTATGTGACTTTTCTGTAACCTGAAGCTTCTTTGAAGATAAATGAAAAAAATAAGACAATGGGGGAATATAAAGAAGAAATTGTCACTGCACATACAAGACAACAGATCTTAAAGTGATGAAAGACACAATGTCTAAACAATTTTTACATTATTTCAAACTTTTAAATTTTTTGTATTTTGTTTGTTATTTTTTAAACTATTGCTATTTCATTTTCTTATTAATTTTATTTGGTTATTTTGTTGGCTTCAGTTTTGAAGTTTTGGATACAGAAGTGTCACAACTGTGATGGGGAGGATCACTGGTGGAAGGTGTCGGTGATGGGGAGATGTGTAGGAAGGGTGCACCTGCAGCATGCCTCTAAGGCATATGAATATGTTCAAGTGTTCATGGGGCATTGTCTTGGTGGGGGGAGACCCACACAATAAGTGAAAAATTATTGGATTCCCATCCTGAGGAGTCCTGCTACATTCTCTAATAAAACAGCAAGAATCCTCCAAGTATAAGGGCAGTGCTTAGTGAAGGAAGACAGACTGTTACACCAGGCAATTGATATTGATGATTATACTTACAAACGTTTTCTTGTGAAATTGAAATTTAGCTTAGCATTTTTTAAATAATTTTTTTTAATTTTTATAAAATACTTAGATTACACAAATTGTTACATAAAATAATATAAGGGATTCCCATATGCCCCACTTCCCAGACCTCCCACTTTTCCCCACATTAACAACTTCTTTCATTGGTGTGGTACATTTCATTGCAATTGATGAACACATTTTGGAGCATTGCCACTAAGCGTGGATTAAAGTTTACATTATAATTTACACTCTCTCCCACTCATTTCTGTAGGCTAAGGCAGGATATATGATGACCTGTATCTGTCACCGCAATGTCATCCAGGTCAATTCCAAGTCCTGAAAATGACCCCATATTACACCTCCTTTTTCATCTCCCTGACCTCAGTACATCCAGTGGCCAGGTCTCCATATCAATGATATAATTTCTTCCATTGCTAGAATCTCAATAAATCTATAGTAGAACACCAGTAAGTCTACTCTAGTCCATATTTTATTTGCCAATCCTGAGGATTCAATGCCCACTCCACTTCTAATTGAGAGGGGGGGTTTCGATCCCTTATGGCTGATGAATGGGACTCTCTTGCTTGCAGTTTTAGACTCTCTCGGTTCCTTGGTGTAGTGGCTATGCATCCTCACCTCTCCGTCAGCTGTCCCAGGTGAGTCCAATGAACTGGAGAGTAGGAGCTGTGACTCTGCTGAGGCTCAGGGCCCAGCCAGCCTATGGACAGCCCAGAGATTCAAGTATCCTGGACATACACCTACCAATTCCAGCACCAACTATAGGTTCAAACAAAAGGGGCAGAAGAGGCATGTGTAGAGAAGTCACATCTGAGTCTAACTCTGTCACACTTGGGAACACAATCTCCAAATTAGGGCCCACTGGCAAGGCATCAAACTCCACAGCTATCCGCCATGACTGCAGGACCAGGGTGTCTCCGGAGCCCTCAGAAGCCCCACTGTTTGGGATAGTGTCCACTTTGGCTGTCTATGAGATCCTATTAGCCTAGTATTATATATTGCCTAAGAGTTACCTCCTGAAAGCCTCCTTGCTGCTCAAATGTGGTTTCTCTCTAAGCCAAACTCAGCATATAAACACATTACCTTCCCCCTGGCATGGGACATGGCTCCTGGGGATAAGCCTCCCTAATACTGAGGTATTATTACCAAGCACCAACTAGTAATGTATCTGGAAAAAGGCCTTAACCAAAAGGGGAAATATTAAATACAAATGAGTTTTTATGGATAAGAGATTTCAGAGAGAGTCAGGAGGTCATTTCAGAGGTTACACTTATGCAAGTCTCAGGAGGATCTCATTGACTGCCACTGTAAACAATGCCTCAAATAACGGGGCTCCTGAGTCGTCTAAAGACATCCAGGCACTATAAGCAGGGCAGACAAGCTCAGGAATTTGGCACCCTGTCAGTGGACCTTACTTTGGGATTTCTACTCCCCAGTGTAACAGAGTTAGACTCATTTATAGTTTCCCTACAAATGGCTCTTCTCCCTCCTTTTATTTGAACCCATAATTAGCACTATACTTGTCAAATATATGTCCCAGAGACTTAAATCTTTGCTCTGTCCATGTGCCAGTTGTGCCCTGAATCTCAGCAAATTGCAACATTTAGTCTCCAGTTCATTGGACTCACCCAGGACAACTGAAAAGGAGATGATGATGGACAATGCCCATCCCAAGGAACAGAGAGTGTCTGTAACTGTAAGCAAGATATCTCCATCCATCTGACTCATGGGATCTAAGCCCCCTCTCAATTAGAAACAGAGTGGGCATCACCATCCCCAAATCCTCAAGATTGGGGAATGAACAACGGACTAAAGTACACTTATTATTATTCTATTATAGACTTATTATTATTATAACAATGGAAGAAATTTTATCATTGATATAAAGACAGTGGCCACCAGAGGTTATGAGGGGAAGGAGAGGGAAGAATAGGTGTAATATGGGGGCATTTTTGAGACATTGGAATTGTCCTGCCTGACATTGCAATGACGGATAGAGGCCATTATATATTTTGTCATAATCTGCAAAATTGTGTGGGACAGATTGTAAACTATAATGTAAACTATAGTTCACAGTTAGTAGAAATGCTTCAATATGAGTTCTTCAATTGTAACTAATGTATGACACTAATGAAAGATGCTCTTAATGGGGGAAATTGTGGGAGGGGTAAGGGGTGGGATAAACAGGAATTCCCTATATTTTTTTATGTAACATTTATGTATCTAAAACTTCTTTAAAAATAAAAATAATTCATTAAAAAAAAGAATAAATTGAACAAAGAGAAAGGTAAATGTCCTGAAAATGGACATGCAAAATATAAAATGGCAAAGTGGGACAAAGACAACATAAATTATGGAAATATTTGAGCAGAAAACATGTATGCTATTGAAGCTAGGTTAGTATCTTTTCAAATTAGTAGTATATAGATGTAGGTTGTGTAATATAAATAAATCCCAGGATAACCACAAAGAAAATATTTAAAGATAAACAAAAAATAAAAAAGAAATGAGGAAGGAATTAGTCAGCTACATCAACAAAGATCAACTATATAGAAAAGAAGGTTGCAGTAAAGGAAAAGAGAGACAAAGAGATATGACAGATAAAAACCAAAGGACAAAGTGGCTGAAGTACTGCTTTTACAGTAATAACACTGAATATTAATGAATTAAATTCCCCAGGCAAAACACAGAGTGGCAGAATGGGTTAAAAAAGCATTATCCAACTATATGTTGTTTACAAGAGTTTCACCTTAGACACAAAGGTGCAAATAGGTTGAAAGTGAAAGGTTGGAAAAAGATATTCCATGCAAATAGTAACCAAAACCAAACAAAACACAAAACCTGCAGTAGCTATACTAATATCAGAAAACAGACTTAAAGTCAAAAGCTGGTATATGAGACAAAGAAAGATGCCATATATTAATAAAA
The DNA here is from genome assembly GCA_026826555.1 of Tolypeutes matacus. Taxonomy (NCBI): domain Eukaryota; kingdom Metazoa; phylum Chordata; class Mammalia; order Cingulata; family Chlamyphoridae; genus Tolypeutes; species Tolypeutes matacus. Next base: position 1,872,388 of record JAKSZT010054419.1, on the reverse strand, counting down.
GGGTCAATCCATCAAGAAGAAATAACAAGCATAAATATTTAAGCACCTAACCACAGTGCCCCAAGATACATGAGACAAACACTGGCAAAACTGAAGGGAGAAATAGATTCTTCTGCAAAAATAGTTGGATACTTCAATACATGACTTTCATCAATGGATAGAACATCTAGAAAGAACATTAATAAGGAAACAGAGAATTTGAATTATGTGATAAATGAACTAGGCCTAAAAGACATACACAGAACGTTGCGCCCCCAAACAGCAGGATATACATTCTTCTCAAGTGCTCACGGATCATTCTCCAGAACAGTCCACATATTGGGTCACAAAATAAGCATCCATATATTTTTAAAGTTTGAAATTATACAAAGCATCTTTTCTGACCATAATGGAATGAACATGGAAATCAATAACAGGCAGAGAACTAGAAAATTCATAAATATATGGAAGGTAAATAGCACACTCTGAAACAATGGATCAAAGAAGAAATGACAAGGAAGATCAGTAAATATCTTGAGATGAATGAAAATGAGCACACAATGTATCAATACTAATAGGATGCAGCTAAGGCAGTACTGAGGGGGAAATTATAGCCCTAAAAATGTACATTAAAAAAGAAGAAAGAGCAGAAGTTGTGAGTTTTCAAAACAAGCATGTATAACACAGAATTCCCATATATCACCCCACACAGACACCACCTTGCATTGTTGTGGAATATTTGTTAGAAATGATGAAAGACATCAAAATATAATCACTAACTATAGTGCATAGCTTACATGTGGTGTATTTTCCCATAAACCACCCTATTATTTACACTACTAACACCACAGAAATAAAAGAGATCATAAGAAAATACTATGACCAACTCTACACCACTAAACTGGACAATGTAGACAAAATGAACAAATTCTTAGAAATACGCAAACAACCTATACCGACCCTAGAAGAAATAGAACACCTCAACAAGCCATCACAAGTAAAGAGATTGAAACAGTAATCAAACCCCTCCCCCCAAAAAAAGAAAAGCCCAAGCCAGATGGCTTCACAGGTGAATTCCACCAATAATTCTAAGAGGATCTAACACTAATCTTGCTCAAACTCTTCCAAAAAAGCAACAGGAGGGAATGCTACCAAATTAATTCTATGAAGCCCAAATCATCCTAATACCAATGCCAGATAAAGATACTACAAAAAGGGAAATTGCAGACCAATTTCTCTACTGAATATAGACACCAAAATCCTTGAGAAAAATATTGTCAACTGAATCCAAAGGCACACTAAAAGAATTAAATTCCACAATCAAGTGGGTTTTTTCCCAGGTATGAAAGGGTGGTTAAACACAAGAAAATAAATCAGTATAATTAATAAATGGAAGAAGGAAAATCACATTATAATCTTAATTGATGCAGAAAGAGCATTTAAAAAAAATACAGCATCCTTTCTTGATTTAAAAAAAAAACACTCCACAAGATAGACATAGAAAGATACTTTCACAATATGATAAAGTCCATATGTGAAAAACCCACAGCTAGCATTTTATTCAATGGTGAAAGATTGAAAACTTTCCTGCTGAGATCAGAAACAAGACAGGAATGCCCACTGTCTCCACTGTTATTCATTATTGTGCTAGAAAATCTAGCTAGAGCAAATAGACAAGAAAAAGAAATGAAAGGCACCCAAAAAGGAAGGAAGAAGTAAAAAGTGCTTTATTTGCAGATGATATGTTCCTTTTTTGTTGTTGTTGTTGTTGCCCACCTCCCACACCTCCCACCACATCCCACACAAACATCTCCCACAGTATGGCCCACCACCCTCAATGAACTTACACATCCTGGAGCCTTGCCACCAACCATAGACCACAGTTCACACTGTAGACCACACTCTCTCCCACTCAGTTCTGAGTGGTGTGTGCTGATTAAAAATGGCCTACATCCGTTGCCACAACAGTACTCAGGACAACCTCTAACTCCCAAAGAAGCCACTGTATTTCAACTGCTCGTCCCCTTCCTACCCCAAAAGTGTCAAGTGGCCACTCGCTCCACCTCATTGTTAAAATTTCTTGCATTGCTAGAATCACCATATGTGAACAAGAGAATACCATCAAGTCCACTCTAGTCCATAGTTCTTCCCCCAATCCTGAGGGGACTGGGATGGTGATGTCCACTCCAACTCCAAGTGAGAGAGGGCTTAGATCCCATGGATATGGTGGGTGGGATGATCCTGCCTGCAGATGCAGGCCCTCTCCATTCCCTGGGATGGCCATTTCCCATCGTTGTCTCCTCACCAGGTGACTTGGATGAGTCCATTGAGCTGTAGGGTAGGAGTTGCAGCTCCACCTAGATTTCATGCACACCTGGCACATAGGTAGGCGGGAGGCTCCAGTCTCTGGAAGTATACCTAAAAACTCCAGCATCGCATATACATTTGAATAGAAGGGACTGGTGAACCATGTGCAGGGGGGACTTATTTGAGTCTAATTCTGTCACTCTCAGGAGCACAGATTCCAAAATAGAACCCACTGATAAGGCATCAGTCTCTGGGGCTATCCCCCCTTATATAGGACCAGGGTGTCTCCAGAGCTCTCAGGAACCCCACTGAGTGGGGTGATAGGCACTTAGATGTTCTATGAGCTCCTACTGAGGTGTGCGTAAGAGTTACCTCTGGGATGACCTCCCGACTCTCTTTGAAGTCTCTTAGCCACTTGAACTCATTTGTCTTTACCGTTTCCCCCTTTTATTCAAGGTCTTTTTCTCTTTGAAGGAGATTTTCCAAAATTCCCTCCCACCTACATTTCCAAAATAACTCCACCTATATGAGATATTCATTGGGCAGGTCTTAGTAACATGGTCAAAGCTAGCAGCACAATAAGCTGGAATGTATAATTTTTAGTCTAGGTCTATTACCTCCCCAAATAAAACTGGACAATTTTAACTAAGAGAGGAATGCAGAACAAATATTACATAAGCAACTAGCAGTGTAACCCAGTTGTCTTCTGTAAAACCAGCTTATTTTCCATGCACCATCCTCCGTTTGGGTGAAGTGTAGTTCTAAGAATATATGCTTTTATTGCTATGGCAGAATTGAAGTGGATGAAACTACCCTTAGTTCCTCTATATCTAATTACCGAATGGATACATGATTTCCGTTATAAAACCTATAAGGTTTTATTTGTTCATATTTTCCAAATGAAAAGAGATAGCAAGTAATAAGATTGGATATTTTTTGCCTTAGAAATCAAAATATATATACATAAGCCTGATTTGATACAAAAATATCTAAGCTTTTTTTCTTTTTCCAGAAACTTATTCTGAAGAAAGAATAATAGAAACTAAATGCCAGCCACATCAATCGATAATTCAAGGTGATAGAGTAAAGGAAGACCCCAGTATCACTTCAGCTCAGATAATACAGCAGGTTAAGTGCTGAGCCCTTCCCTGGGTATCTGCCCCAAGGCAGGCTGCTAAATAAGAACAAAGAACCTCTGTTTCTTGGGGACTTTGTACACATTTTTCACCTTCTCTTTTCATTTATTTATAATGATAAGCAAGATGTTATGGAGTTGTTCTTTAAAGATAATTATTCATTTCCCTGTAGCTTCTTTTTTCATTCAGCCTGAGCCAAGTCATAATAAGGCCTGCATGGGTGGAGGGCAGTCACCAACTAAGTGTAATGTGCAGGTGACCATAGAACCCATCGCTGCTTAAGTGCATTCATCACAAGGAGAAAGTTCATTTGTATGATCTCAAAGCTCTTTATAACAACCCCCCCCCTCGAGAAGAAAACTATTTTAATCTAGGCCATTGCAGTGGTTTGAAGCTGTATATATTCCAGAAAAACATGTTCTTAAATCTAATCCATTCCTGTGGGTGTGAACCCACTGTAAGTAGGACCTTTTGATAAGGTTATGGTGTGACCCAGCCCAATCAGGATGGGTTTTAATCCAATTACTGAAGTCCTTAATAAGCAGAATGAAATTCAGAGAGAGAGAGAGAGAGAGAGAGAGAGAGAAAGCCACAAGAACCCAGAAGTTGAATGTCAAGGGATCCCAGAAGAGAAGGGAGAGAACAGTAGATGCCTCTATGTGCCTTGCCATAGACAAGCTAAGGACCAAGAATCACAGTCAGCCAGCCTCAGAATGCCACAATATTTGGGAAGAAAGCATCCCCTGAATGATGCCTTGATTTGGACTTTCCCAGCCTCAAACTGTGAGCAAATAAATTCTCATTGTGTAACCTGACACATTTCATGGTTACATGAAATGTCATTAATCATTTCTACCCAAATGTGAATTAACTATATCAGATAACTTTCTACTTAACCCCTAAATGAAAAAGTTATTTTTAAGATATAAGAGTTTTGAATGGCTTGGTTGGGTAAGTGTTAAATAAGAAACTGTTAGGAAGAGGGCAGAGGGTTTTTAGCCCATATATAAATAGAGAGTAGTAGAAATGGTAGAGTTGGGTTGCATGCTGGTTGTGAGGGTAAAGGGTATGGTAAACACTTTAGGCAGCTAGAGGTGAGTGTTAGTGTATTGAAGAAAAGAAAGAGGGAGAGACACATTAGATATGAAATTCTTCTTAATTGCATTGACTTGACTCCCATCTTTCTCTCTCACATGACATATTGTCTATTAGCAAATCCCATAATCTCTACTTTAAAATATACCTAGAATCTGAACATTTCTCCTTATTTCCATCACTACCACCTTAGTCCCCTGGATTATTGCCGTAATCTCCTCACTGGTCTTCTTGTTTTCACAATTGTCACCCTACTGACAATTTTCCACAAAGTAAACAGAAAGGTCCTTTTAAGACAAATGTCAGATCATACTACTCTGCCAAAAACAAACAAACAAACAAACAAACAAACAAACAAACAAACAAAAACAATGGCTTCCCTTGTCTCTCTGCAGAAAATCCTTACCAGGGCCTCTGAGACTGGGCCTTGGATCTTTCTTGACTTAATCTCCCAACTTTCTTTTCATGGTGTCCTAGTCTTATAGGCTGCTGAAAACAATATACCAGAAATGAATTGGCTTTTACAATGGAGATTTATTAGTTTACAAGCTTACAGTTTTGAAGCCATAAAAATGTCCAAATCAAGGCATCATCAAGCAATGCTTGTTCCCCAGAGACTGGCTGCTGGAGATCATGGACTCCTCTCTCACATAGCAAGGTACATAGCAGTGCTTGCTGATCTCCCTTCTTTTCTGTGTTTTCTTGCTTTCAGCTTCTTGCTTCCTTGGATTTCTCTCTTCTTCTGAATTCCATTCTCTTATAAAAGACTCTAGTAAGGGGATAAATGTTCCACCCTGAATGAGATGGGTAACATTTTAAGATCTCACTCACCAAAAGATCCTACTTACAAAGGGTCACACAGACAGGAATGGATTAACATTAAGAACATACTTTTCTGGGATCCATTCAGCTTCAAACCATCACACATGGTTCATTATATTCCAGGCACTCTGACCTCCTTGCTAGACCTCTAACGTGCCAACAGTCTCATTTTCTGAGCCTTGTCAATTAACGATTCCCTCTCCCTGGAATACTCGTCCTCTAGAAATCCTGATATTCTCATATTCAGTTGATTCAGATCTCTGCTTATAGGTCACCTTGTTAGTGGACTTTCCCTGACCACTTGATCTAAATAGGCACTAGCACCCTACTGTGTAATACTCCATATTTTCACCCTGCTATATTTTTCCTCATAGCACTTATCACAACCAGACATGGATTTCATTTATAGACTCATTGTCTATACCTTCTCACTGGAAGATTTGTTCCTTGAGTGCATTCATCTGATTTAGTCTGTGCTATGTTGACAGCACCTAGAAGAATGCCTGGTACATTAGAGTGGCTCAGTAAATGTTTGTTGAATGAATATATGAATTGAATGGGGCCCCACGAAGTCTCTGGGAACTCTTAGAGAAAATGTGGAGATATTCTTGCTACAATATGCTGTCAATGAAAAGAAATATAAGAAATAAAAATTGTCAAGTAAATGAAAATATTTACAGATGTAAAAGAGATAATGGATGCAGCTATAACTAGAATAAACAATATTTAAACTCACAATCAGGGACATGGAAGTCAAGCTTCAAAAAATCAACACAAAATTAAATGAAAAAGAAATAAGATATAAAATTTTTATAAAAAGGTAAAAGATATGGAATAAAGATGAAAGAGAAGGGGAAAAGGAAAGATGGAAAATAAAAAGTATTCAAAGATTTAATAGAGGGAGGATTGTGAGAAGATGGCATCAGATTATGCAGATAATGCTCAGATCTTTCACAAAAACAATGGAGAAAGAGCCAAAAGTTGCAAAGGGACTAGTTTTGGGGGTCAGCAGACCAGGACACTCCCAGAAGCATGAGGGACAGAGAGACAAAGAAGCCAAAACAACAAACTGTGAGTTACTAAACCTCCCGGCTGCTGGGAAGGGCTCCCCTTCCCCACCCCTGAGATATTCAGTGGGAGTAAAACCCCTGGCTCATTTCAGCTGACCGAAAGGGGAGCAGATGTCTTCCTCCCTGTCAGCTGTTACAAGGGAAAAGGCAGGGGAATTGGGGGTGCTTTTCTTCAGTGAATTTGGCCAGCAAAGCCCGCTTTGAATCTCCGCTCTGGCCAGATGAAAACAAAGGAAAACCGAGATACACCACTGTGGAAAGGTGTACCAGCAGTCACTATCTGCTGGAAATTACATAGACAAAAACTGCTTTTAGAACTCTTTTTATCCCACCCCTGGGAGAAAGTCTGTGAGCCATTTGTGAGTCCCTGGCATGATTTTGATAACTTAGGCTGGGCAATTTTAAAGACTTAGGATAAGTTGAACCAAATACCAAAGAAGAGCTGTGAAAAAATAACAATAGGCAAGAGAGAGAAACTGGCCATCAGAGAAAATTCACCAACATATCAGATGCCTAGACATCAGGAAAAAATTACAGGCCATACTAGGAAACAAGAAGAGATGGCCCAGCCAAGGGGACACACCAAATCTCCTGAAGAGATCCAGGAATTAAGACAATTAATCAAAGATAATCACACAACTCTCCTAAATCAATTTAAAGAATTGAAAGAAAATATGACTAAAGAGATAAAGGATACTAAGAAGACACTGGGTGAACATAAAGAACAATTTGAAAGTCTGCAAAGAAAAGTAACAGAGCTTATGGGAATGAAAGACATGATGGATGAGATTAAAAATACATTAGAGGCACATAAGAGCAGATTTGAATTGCTTGAAGACAAAATTATGGATTTGAAAGACAGAGCATGTGAACAGGAAAAGACAGAAGAACAGAAAGAGAAGAGAATGGAAAAAATGGAACAGGGTCTCAGGGAATTGAATGACAAAGTGAAACTCAAAAACATATGCATGGGTGTCCAGAAGGAGAAGAAAATGGTAAAGAGGCAGAAAGAATATTTGAGGAAATAATGACTGAAAACTTCCCTAGCCTTATGAAAGACATAAATATCAATATCCAAGAAGGACAATGCACCCCAAACAGAATAAACATGTATAGAACTACCCTGAGACACTTACTATTCAGAATGACAAATATCAGAAATAAAGAGAAGATTCTGCAAGCAGCAAGAGAAAAGCAAAGCAACACATAAACAGGAAACTTAATAAGATTAAATGCTGACCTCTCACCAGAAACCATGGAGGAGAGAAGAAAGTGATATGATGTATTTAAGGTATTGAAAGAGAAAACCTGCCAGCCAAGAGTTCTGTATCCAGCAAAGCTGTCCTTCAAAAATGAATTGGAGTTCAAAGTTTTCAGAGACAAAAACTGATAGAATATGTTACCAAAAGATCAGAATTACAAGGGATACTAAAGGGAGTGCTGTAGCCTGAAAGGAAAAAACAAGGGCAAGAGACATGGAGAAGAATGTAGAAATGAAGATTATTAGAAAGGTTGAAAACAATAGACTATAGTACGTTATGAAAACAGCAAGCCAAAGGTCAAAATGGATGAAGTAAGTAATGCCTTTACAATTATAACATTGGAAGTTAATGACTTGAACACCCCAATCAAAAGACAGACTGACAGAATGAATTAAAAAATATGAGCCATCTATATGTTGGGTCACAAGACAAGTCTCAATAAATTTAAAATGATGGAAATTATACAAAACACTTTCCCTAATCATAATGGAATAAAGCTGGAAAGCAATAATGGACAGAAAAAATTAAAATTCATAAATATGTGGAGATTAAACAACACACTCTTAAATAATCAGTGGGTCAAAGAAGATATTGTAAGAGAATTCAGCAAATATCTTGAGATAAATGAAAATGACAACAACATATCAAAACCTAGGAGACACTGCAAAGTCAGTGCTTTGAGGGAAATTTATAACCCTCAATGCTTACATTAAAACAGAAGAAAGAGCTAAAATTGATGATCAAAGTGCACACCTGGAAGAACTAGAAAAAGAACAGCAAATCAATCTCAAACCAAGCCGAAGGAAAGAAATAGTAAAGATCAGAGAAGAAATAAATGAAATCGAGAACAAAAAAACAATAATCAACAAAACCAAAAGTTGGTTGTTTGAGAAGATCAACAAAATTGACAAACTCTTAGCTGGACTAACAAAGAAAAAAGAGAGAAGACACAATTAAATAAAATCAGAAGTGAAAGGGGGGACATTACCACTAACCCTGTAGAAATAAAAGAGATCATAAGAGGATACTATGAATAGCTGTATGCCAAAAAACTAGAAAATGTAGACGAGATGGCAAATTCCTAGAAACACATTGTATTAGTCAGCCAAAGTGGTGCTAATATGAAATACCAAAAATGGGTTGGTCTTTATAAAGGGTATTTATTTGGGGTAGATGTCCACAGACACCAGGCCATAAAGCGTTAATTTTCTTCTCTCACCACAGTCCATTGCCACGTGTTAGAGCAAGACAGCTGCCGGTGTTTGCCAGGGTTCAGGCTTCTTGGGTTCCTCTCTTGCCAGGGCTGCGTTTCTCTCCGGGTTTAGCTCCTGTTTCCTCCACAAGGTCAGCTGTAGACGATCATGTGAATGGCTCGCTTCTCTTCTCCTGGGGCCTTCTTTCCAACATCAAAACTGCTTCTCAAAAAACTGCTTCAACTCTGTTCTTTGCCTTGCCTTTTATATTTGATTACCCACCCACCAAGGGGTGGGGCTCAACGCCCTACTGACGTGGCCCTTTCAACGCCCTAATCATAACTTAATCATGCCCAGATTAACAGATCAGTTTACAAGCATGATTCAATTATATTTTTGGAATTCATAATTACATCAAACTGCCCAACTGCAACACTCTACCCTCTGAATTACAAAAATACATTACAATATTCAAAAAACTTTAAATCAGTAACAATTCAAGTACAAAACCATATCATAATCAGTTTAAAGAAATACAGTTCATCTTGAGGCAAAGTCCCGTTTGCTATAGACCTCTGAAACTTACAAAACCATTTAACTGCTTCCAGTACACAAATGGAGAGACAAAGGATAAACATTTTCATTATCATAAGGAGAAATTGGGATGTTAAACATGAGTCATGGATCCTTTACAGTTCAGTAAAACTGCAGGGCATCCTCCATTCGATTTCAAAGTCTGAGAGTCATTCTTAAGACGATGGTTTCTTTTCCTTGGGGCCACATGGGAACCCACCATTTCCACAGGCTTGTCCAACAGCCATTTTCTTGGTTCCACCCTCATCAACCATCTGGGTGTCGACCAAGCTTCAGACCTCACCCTCAAAGAGTGTTGGGGTGATTGCCACACCTTACCCTATCTTTGGGTTAGAGTCTTAGCCCCCCTAGTACAGTGAGGTGAATTTAACATCCCCCCTAACCTTTGGTATATAAGCTCAACCCTCTCAGACCAAAGAGTTGACCACCTGGCCTTCTCTAATCCATGGGGCACAGGTACGCCCCTCTCAGATCTATGGGGTGTTGACCTGAACTGCCCTAATCTTTGAGGAATGTACTCCATGCTCTCTGCACCCTGGGGTGGCAAAACTCTCCTAGAACATTGGGTGGGGACATCCACCCTCTTCAACTGCTGGGGAAAACTCACCCTCTCTGCACCATGGGGCATCAAAACTTTCTCAGAACATCAGGTAGGAACATCCACCCTCTTTAACTGCAGGGGCAAACTCACCCTCTCTGTACACATGGGTGGAGCTCCTCTCTTGGCCCAAGGAAATGTCTTAAGTCCAGACCTCTGATTCCACGGTTTTCTTCTTAAAGCTGATTCTTCTTCAATCTCTCTTTTCCATGTCCTCTTTTGTCCAAGCTGACAGTGGTTTTGTTCATACAGCTTTCTCAAAAAGTTTGTTGGTTTAGCATGCAGGAAGCAGGGGTCCAAACCATCAGACAGTAAGACTTTCCACAAGTCTTTCCTAGATAACTGCATCCTCAATTCTGATTTACACACATGAACCACCTACACTTACTTTAGAAGAAATAGAAGACCTCATCAAGCCAACCACAAGTGAAGAGATTGAAACAGTCATCAAAAACCTCCCAAAGAGGAAAAGACTGGGACCAGATGGCTTCACAGTTGAATTCTACCAATCATTCAAAGATGAACTAATACTGCTCTTGCTCAAGCTCCTTCAAAGAATGAAACAGGAAAGAATGCTACCAAACTCATTCTATGAAGCCAAATCACCCTAATAACAAAACCAGATAAAGATGCCATGAAAAAAGAAAATTACAGACCAATATCTCTAATGAATATAGATGCAAAAATCCTCAACAAAATACTTGCAAACTGAATCCAAAAGCACATTAAAAGAATTATACACTATGATCAAATGGGTTTTATCCCAGGTATGCAAGGGTGGGTCAACACAAGAAATCAATTAGTATAATAAACCACATTGATAAATTGAAGAAGAAAAACCACATGATCCTCTTGATTGATGCAGAAGTCATTTGACAAAATAAAGCACCCTTTCTTCATAAAAGCACTCCAAAAGATAGGAATAGAAAGAAGCTTTCTCAATATGGTAAAGTGCATATATGAAAAACCTACAGTTAGCATTGTACTCAATGGTGAAAGATTGAAAGCTTTCCCACTGAGATCAGAAGCAAGACAAGGATGCCCACTGTCACCATTGTTATTCAATATTGTGCTAGAACTAGCTAGTGCAATTAAGCTAGGTAAAGAAATGAAAAGCACCCAAATAGGAAAGGAAGAAGTAAAATTTTCATTATTCGCTGATAACATGATCCTATATCTAGAAAATCCTGGAAAAATCCACAACAAAGCTACAAGAACTAAGAGATGAATTCAGCAAAGTGTCAGGATACAAGATTAATATGCAAAAATCAGTAGTGTTTCTATACACTACTGATGAGAAATCTGAGTAAGAAGTCAGAAAAAAAAATCCATTTATAATAGCAACTAAAAGAATCAAATATTTAGGAATAAACTTAACTAAGGACATAAGTGACCTTTATTAAGAAAATTACCAAACATTGCTGAAAGAAACTGAAAAAGACTTAAATAAATGGGAGGACATTCCGTGTTCATGGATTGGAAGACTAAATATCATTAAGATGTCAATTCTACCCAAATGATTTATAGATTCAATGCAATCCCAATAAAAATCCCAATAGCCTTTTGTAGAAATCAAAAAGCCAATAATCAAATTTATTCGGTAGGGTAAGGGGCCCAAATAGTCAAAAATATGCTAAAAAAGAAAAATGAAGTTTAAAGCTTATTACTTAGCTACAGTGGTAAAAACAGCATGATATTGGCATAAGGACAGACAGATTGACCAATGGAACTGAATCGAGAACTCAGAAATTGACCCTCACATCTACAGTCAAGTGATTTTTGACAAGGCTGTCAAGCCCACCCTGCTGTGCCAGAAGAGTCTAAACAACAAATGGTGCTGGGAGAACTGGATAGTCATATTCATAAGAAAGACAGAAGACCCCTATCTCACACCTTGTAAAAAATTAACTCAAAATGGACTTAAATATAAAAACAACAATTATGAAACTCCTAGAAGAAAATGTAGGAAAACATCTTCAAGATCTTGTATAGATAGTAGTTTCTTAAACCTTATGCCCAAAGCACGAGCAACAAAAGGAAAAATAGATAAATGGGATACCCTCAAAATTCAACACTTATGATTTTATGATTGTATAAGGTGATTATACAATCATAAATTCTGATTTTATTGTTGTATAAGGTATAATAGCATAAGGAGCCCATCCCTGGGTTTACATCTCTACATATTTATATGCCATTATAATAAAAAAAAGAATTTCTGTCATCACTGTTGGTTAGCAAAAATTTATTTTTCCTTTATAAGTTTAAAAAATACCACGCAGAAAACAATTTGCCCAAACTGCTCTTTGACTTAATCTCAGTATGGCTTTGCTATAGATAGGCTACCTTCATTCTCTAGTAAAACGATGCGGCTCATCTATCTTAAAGCATGGAAGATCCAGTGCTATGCCCCAGCAAAATAATAAACTGCAATATGCCATAGTCAATCAGAATCATTCCTAAATAAGATATTATTAATATATTGCCAAAACTCAAAAAGAAAAAAATCCCTAAGGCCATATTTACTTAGCAGAAATTACAAATGCATGAAAAGTTAGTCTTCCATGTTTTGTTTTAGCTTGAGTTCCCCAGGAAACACAGCATGAAAACACGTTACACAGGTTACATGCTAGCTTTTTGGGCAAATGTGCAATCTAGGTGAACCAATAAGGGGGAGGAAAGGAAATTAAAGCAAGGAAAGAACAGTAGCCAATACAAGTTAATATGTACCATGATGGTAAAAGCTATACAGAAAAGATGGCTGGCTGTTGGCCAAGCAAGATAACTTCAGAAAGTATGTGTGGAACCACTGCTTCCCTGATCCATTTTGGTTGAGGTGGGGAGAAAGGAAGGGCAAGCAATTTATCTGCCAGTTTCTTTCTGTCTCCTGTTGCACCTGATGGGGCATTAACACTCCCACCTCATCCCACTAGGTAGTCACTGGAGAAGTCAAAGCTTCGGTGGGTACAGGTAATCATAACTAGATCTTGGAACCACTGTGGCTCCATTTGGGGTAGGCATGATAGTGGCCATGGTGAAGCCCAGCCCTTGCTCTGAGGAATGAGAGATTATCTATGGTGTTAAGAGTCAAGGAGCCTGTACTGGAATAGAATCCATACCTCCTATATCTAGGTACCATAAAACCCAGGGTTCAGAGGAGGAAAGAAGTTATTTTATACAATGGAAAGGCAAGAAGAAAATATATGGGGCAGAGGTAAGGGAAGCTAAGTGCCAATTTACCCATTTGTAAGAAATATAAACAATGCTCAAGTACATTGATCAGGAAATTAACAGCATACCACGTGAAAACCAAATTAAATCAGAATATTGTATTTTGAATACAATATCACAGCAGGGAGAGTTACCTGTACATTTTTAAGACTGAAGGATATCAGGCTCTGACCTCCATAATTGAATCTGTTCTTGGGCCAGGGCATCTATACATGAAACCATCCACTTTAACACCTATGGCTCTCCTTTCTCTGACTTACCAACCCTCACCTCTTGATTCTGTGATTTTCTTTGGCCAATGAAATGCAGCTGAAATGATGATATGTCAGTTATGATACTACACCTCAATAGACCTTGAAGGCTTGTGACTGACTTTTTGGAACACTGTCCAGCAACCTGCTGTAGTATGAGACCACAAGAAGGAGAGATTAGTTGTCCAATATGAAATCACCTGAGAAAATCCAGACATCAGTCAACTCAGGAGCATTGACTCTGATCAAGGAACTCACTTCATGGCAAATGAAGTGCTGGAATGGGCACATGCTCATGGAATTCACTGGTCTTACCATGTTCCCCAGCATCCTGAAGAATCTGGATTGATAGAATGGTGGATCCTTATTTTCAAGTGTAAATAAGACTGCTACTGCGCAGTGGAGGTAAAGAAGAGTTTGCCTGGAATACAGGAGATCCCGTAGGGCATCTCTTATTACTACTATGCCCTGTGATTAAAGTCATTGGAAAGTTACAGTAAACCCATCCAGCCGGGACTACTAATGGCTCAGAAACTTCAGCAATGAAAGTTTGGGTCACCCCACCAGCTTGTTTGACCAGCTGAGGTGCCTGATGAGGGTAAAAGGAATATGAAATGAGCAGTGGAAGAAAATAGTTATAAATATGAGCTACGACCAAGTGACCAGTTACAGAAATGAGGACTGTAATGGTTATGAATGTTTCTTCCTTATTTTGTTATGAATATATTTGGGCATATTTATACAAAAAGCAAATATCCTTCTTTTTTCCCCTATCTTACCCCTTATCATATAACATAAGTTGTATTAACTTTATGTCATAATATTTAGCTTACAGGATATCAAGTTGAAGAGGGAATATTACCCAAGTACTTTCATCTTCTTCTGGGGAAAGAGTTAGTGTGTTTCTGATTGTATGTAAGACAACTGAATAATGTTAGGAGAAAATATGACTGCTACTGTTTTTATTTAGAGATTAAGTATGGTTTAAGCCATACTTCATTGGTATTCCCAGCTTGCAGCCTGTCCTATGGAATTTGGACTTGCCCATCCCGACAGTTGATTGAGATAATCCCTATAGTAATTACCATAATTTTTATATTTGTCTTCTATTGGTTATTTTTTCCCCAGAAGAACCCTAACACATTACCAGAAATGCATGAATGACCCCAGCAGAGATCAAAAGAACTGCTCAGTTGAGCATATCCTAAACTGCTGACCCCTAGAATTGTTTGCTCATTAAATGGTGGTAGTTTTGAACCACCAAGCTTTGGGTTGGTTTGTTACACAGCAAAAATTAGCTGATATATTTGGTATCTACAATATAGGTTATTTTTTCCCTTTTTCAATTTATAATGGTCTTTCAGGTTTATGATGCTAATTAAAATGTGGGGTTCCCCCAAAATAAATACAAAATAAGTTGAAGTATTTTTGAGAGGAAGACCAGCCACAAGGCATTTCAACTGGCATTTTAATATGTCCCATGACTGCAGATAAAGTTTTTCCTTAAGTAATTTTCCTCTTACTTTATAGCATATTTGTTTGATATGCAGAAAAAAATATATATATTTGAGAATACTAAAGGATTGCACTTTCTGCAAATATAGGAGCTCTTTCTCTTCTGCCTACACTTACACAAGTGATTTGGAGGGATACAACAAAAAATTGTTGACATATTTCATGTAGTCAAATGCCAACCATTAATCCTTATCTGACTATTCTAAGTTAGAGCTGGGAGACTTGGAAACTCTTCATTCTCATTCAAGTTGTAACTGATCTGGGAAGTCTAATTGGACTAAGAGCCCCAGCAATGAAATAGCTAGTTCAAACTTGCTTTAGTTACAACTAATTTATTTATTGCAGCTAATATATTTCCCTGCTGCAATGGGATCTTAGATAAGAACTGCCAACAGGGTTGAGCTACATCAGAAATAATTAGGATATTTTCTCCATAAACTGCTTTTAGGGAAGATGGAATAGGAAAGGGGAGCTCTTTTAAACTCCAATTCATGAAATTCTGTACAGCATCTTGGCAACAAGACAACAGAAAATATTATTTGTGGGATCAACCAATCTTGCTTTATAATGGACCTCTGAAAATTAATATTTGTAAAGATTTATAGATACAGAAATTAAAAGTACATGACAGGATGATTATGACTAGTTTGAAAGAAAAATATTATCTAGACTCTTTAGAAATAGGATCAAAGATAATTTTTACTTTCACCCATATAAAAAACAAAGAATCTACATATAATGAGAAAAGAAGCATGTTGCATTTGCTATAAATAAATACTTATTTATTGTCCTTTTATTATCAGTTTTCTGTGTCAGCTTTGTGTCATGAGAATGATGATACCACATGCTTATGGAACAAATGGGAAGGATAATGTCAGCCCGTATAATTTCCTTTATTATAATTGTACCATGCTTTCCATTTTAAAATGACATGTTCTCACAACTGGAGAGAGTTCAAGATCAGTCTATTATATGACAACTACAGTGTAAACAAAGAAATAGCTATCCTCTAGATGGAAAAAATATCAATTAACTGAGGAGCCCACAATTCTTAGCCTTTGCCAATCTTTCCACATAGCCTCAGCAGGATTCTTTTAGAAATGTATGCTTTCACCAACCATTATCCTAACCTCCCCAGCAAATGACATAGAGTAGTGCAGTGAAAAATCGAGAAAGTAAAGATTTCTCTATACACAGTGGTTATTGATATATTTTTCTGGAAGACAAAAGGGTAATCTTTAGAAACAAACATCTTTTTCTAATAAGGGGTTATTACTATGAAGCACAGCTATTTTGGGGGAATGTACACTGAGTTTTAAAAACAGCTATTTTGGAAGAATATATATGTGTGTGTATCTAGATATAGATAGATCTTGTTTTTTTCTAAAGAGAGATAAGTAAATACTCTGTAATAGAAAATATGTCAGCAATAAATAAAGACATTCAATCCTCAAACATGAATTCATTCAAATAAATTTTCACACTGAAAATTATGTTGATTTTCAGAACAGACTTAGGAGGTTATTATAATACTATAATATTTTGCTTGTTTGCTCATAATCAGAGTAGCCTCATCCTTGCAAAAGGGAAAAAGCAGAAATGTTAAGCCAAAGCAGAGTTTAAGACAATTTAAATAGTAACATATCAAGTGATACATTAAAATTTTGGCTTGTTATCTTGTAAGGCTGAATGTACCCAATTCATGAGCAGAGTAATTATTCAACAGTATAAACCTTTGGTATTCATTCAATAAATATTTGTGAATGACTACCATGCACCAAGAACTATTCTAGGCACTGAATATATAATGGGGACACAAGCCCATTCCCTCATAGAGCTTAAATTCTTTAAGAGGGAAGCTGGCAACAAAGAAGTAAACAAATAAATGGGAAAGAATCCAACAAGGATGAATTAAATACAACAAGGTATTTTTACAGTGATTGAAGCAGGCTAGGGGTGAGGGGTGGCAACTTTATATTACATATTAAGACAAAGCTGTACTGACAAGGTGACATTTGCTTTGAGGCCTGAATGATGAGAAAGAACTAGCCATTTGGAAATCTGAATCAGAGAGTTCTACATAGGGGGAATAACAAGTTTAAAAGCCCAAAGGTTGGAAAAAACTTAGCATGACCAAAAGTCAGAAAGGCCAGTGTGGTTTGGTGAGTTGGAACCAGTTCATGTTGGACCTTACATATCATGATATATGTGGGGGATTGAATCATGCCCCCCACAAGACATGTTCAAATCCTAACCTTCAGTCCTGTGTGAGTGAACTCATTGGTAAGTAGGATCTTTGAAGATCCTATTAAGATGAGGCCAAATTGAACCAGGATAGTCCTTAATCCTATATGACTGGAGTCCTTATAAGCAAAGGGAATTTGGACATGGAAGAAGAAGCCAAAGAAGACTGAAGGAGACAGATGGCCATGTGACAGATGCAGAGACTGATTGCCAGCAAGCCACCACCAGAATGCTACAGATTTTGGAGAAGTCATGGCCTGCTGATACCTTGATTTTGGACCTCTAGCCTCCAGACTGTGAGGCTATAAAGAGCTGTTTTTTAAGCCAACTGTTCTCTGGTATTTTGTTATAGCAGCAAACTAAGACAATAAGGCATTGGGATTTTATATTAAAAACATTGGAAATTCATGGAAGGGCATTCAGCTGGGGAGAAACATAATCTGACTTAAATTTTAACAAGATCAATCTGGCAATTGTATTAAGAGCAGGAATGGAAGCAATGAGTCCAGTTGAGAAATTGTTATAATAGAACAGAGGAGAGATGGTGATAGCTTTTTCTAAGGTAGTATCTGTGAAGGATCTTCATACTGGAATTGTAGAAAAATGAATATATTTGAGCATGTTGTAAAAGTAGAGTCAGCAGGACTTGGTGACAGATATGATATGGTGGATGAAGGAGAGAGATGTTAAGGGTTATTTTTGGATTTCTGGTTTGTAGCATTCAGTAAGACAGGAGACACTGAAAGAACATCAATTTAGGTGTATCAGGGTTTGGATATCATGAGTGCTGTGTTGAACTTCTTAAATTTGAGATAACTTTGAGTCATCAAAATGGAGAAGTTGAGTAGACTGTGGAACATGGGAGCCTGAAACTCAAAAAGGGAGTCTGGGTAACAGGGCCTGGTAAGACTACCCTATTCCTTGGCCACAACTCTACCTTCAGTAGAATTCAAAAGAGGCCTAGAGAGCATCTGCTTCTGGTAGACTCCTTTTCTGGGCCTGGCACCATTATCTTCAGTCTATAAAGCAGGTCCCCAGGGCTCAGGGTGCTCCAGATAAAACAACATCTACAACACAGCTGGACAAGGTTAGGGTCATTGAGACCAACTAATAAAGCGGATTTCCTATCTTCTAAGAGAACATTTTAAGACTAATATCTATCTCCTTCCATCCCATCAATGTCCATCCCATCCCTGTTTTCATCAGGTACTACCAGAAGTTCAAATCTCCCTGCACATCCATCACCATCTAGACTTTCATTCCCATTGAGCTCTGTACATATACAAGTCTGACCTAATCTCCCACACTTCCCTGAACTCAGTCCCACATCCTCTGCAACTCATGCTCTGACATCAGCAAAAATGCCTGTATCTTCCGCCTAATCTCTTAATGTTCCCATCACCTTCTTGTTCTAATCATAATCTGTTTCCTGAGGACAATACTTCCCTTGTAACACTTTTAAGTGGTATTCATACGACCTTGAGGTAGGGTAGGTGTCATTGTTGCTTCCGTATCATTTTACCTCCTTTCTCCATTGAAAACCACAGGTCTTTGAATCACATTACCCCAGACCTCACAATCCTGGGCCCATTCTTGTAACAGTCATCATATGCTGCCCTCTTGGCCACTTAGCCTCATTCCTGCTAGGCCTTAACCTTAACTTCAAAATGGCATGCTTTGCCATTGTTTCCAGTTCACTTATCTACTACCCTCATTCCAACTATTCCTAAATCCTATTCGGACTCTTAAATATAGGCCAAGTGAGCCCTCATCAATGCTTAACAATCTTATGAAGCACAGCTATTTTGCTTGTAAAGTTGCAGTGCTACTCTCTGAGCTGTCTATTTCCTACCTTCTTTTCTTTTCTCCAACCCACCAACATATCCACATCTCTGTTTATGCTCATCATATATAAAACCTATTCTATTTGAATTGATATTCTCTATCCTGCCATCTCTATAAGTGAATGAATAATAATCCCTGCACTTATACACTTATATGCACTTATACACTGGATATTCCCTCTTCTGTACCACCCGAGGTCTTTGCTATGGAAATTATCCTCTCTAAAGGATCATTCCTATCATCACATAAATTGTGATCAAATATCCCACCTTAGATATATCTCTAATCTTAAAACATGATCTCATGTCTCCCTCCAAGTATGATCCCACTTTCCCCCTTCCTTTTGCAGAAAAATTCTTCACTGTGTTGCCTGTAATAACTTTCTCAAGTTCCTCATCTCATTTTCTCTCTTTAACGCATTCCAACTAAAATTTTCCCTTTTCTGCAGCATGGAAACAACTTTTGTCAAGATGAACAGAAGTCCACATTGTCATATTAAGTGCAGAATTATCTGTCTTCATATTATGCATACATTCAACAGCATTTGACATAGGTTACTCTTCCTCACTTTAAAAATTGCATCCTTCATTTGGCTTTTGAACTAAACTCTCCTTGCTTTCCTCCTACAATAGATACTGCTCCTACTTAATCTCCCTTGCTGGCTTCTCCTTCTCTTCCCATATTCCCATCTATCTATATTGGAATCCCCCAGGGTTCATCATTCAGGCCTCTTCTTTTATTTATCTTCTGTCTTTCCTTGAGTGAACTCATCTATATCTATCTATCTATCTATCTATCTAAAATGCATTTAAATCTTATGTCAGAAAACGGACTTTTGTTATTCCTTCCCAAACTTGCTCTTCCTGCAGTCTTCCTCATTTCAGTTAATGACAACCTCATTTTACCAGTTTCTCAAAATTTAGGGTTTTAGCCTTAACTCTTTCAGTACTCACTCTGCATATCAATCCTTAGCAGGTGCATCAGCTCTACCTTCAAAGTATATACTGGCTCTGACCACCCATGCTGCTACCACCCTGGATCAAGCCACTATCAATCCTTACTTAGCTTCCTAACTGTACTTCTTCTTTCTACATTTTGTTCTCTATAGAGCAGCCACATTGATTTTTTAAAATATAAATCAGATCACATCACTCTCCTGTTCCAAATCTTCCAATGGTTTTCCATCACACTTAAAAAAAAAAAAAAAAACAGTCAGAATTCCTGCCTATGAGTGAAGAAGCCTCTGCCTGTCTTTCTGACCCCATCTCTTTATCACTCTCTACTTTGTTCACTATACTTACTCACTCTACCCTATTCCAGTCTTCTTGCTATCATTTGAACATGAACAATCCGAATTCATTCCTGCCTCAGAGCCTTTCTATTTGCTATACATTCTACCTGATATGCTATTCCCACATATATTCTCATTCTTACCCTTTCTCTTCAATCAGGTCTCTGCTCAAACAGCACCTCCTTAGATAGGCTTCCCTGACCATCCTACAAATATAACCCCACCCTGTATTATTCTCTATCCACTTACCTTGCTTGAAAGTCTTCATGAAACTTTCATTTTTTTTTTCCTGTTTTTACTTGTGTATCCTTTCCTTAAAATGTGATCCCCCATCATGGCAGAGATTTTTGTCTCTTTTGTTCACTTCTGTATTCTCAGAGTCTCAACAGTATCTGGCATAGTAGGCACTCATTAAACATTTGGTTTGGGAATGAACAAATTAATGAATTGGTCAGTGAATGAAGGAAGAAGTGAAAATAAGTCCAAAGCAAAAAAAATATTTTTGGAGAAAATAATTTTAATTTTGGACTAGCTAAGTTTGAGATGTTGGTGAAGTGTCCAAATAGAGATGCCTAGAAGACAATTGAAAAATGAATCTGGAATTCGGGAGAATTTTCATGGTGAGAAATAAGGATTTGAAAATGAAGTTGTATTCATTTCTTATTGCTCCTGTAACAAATCACCACAAGATCTGGGGCTCACATCATCACAAGTTTATCATCTTGTAGTTCTGGAGGTCAGAAGTCCTGAAATCAAGGTGTCAGCAGGGCTGTGTTCCTTCTGGAGGCTCCAGGGGAGAATCTATTTCCTTTCTTTTTTCATCTCTAGAGGCCATCCACATTCTTTGGCCCATGGCCTCTTCCTCCTTCTTCAAAGCCAGCAGCATAGCATCTTGCTTCAGTTGTCACTTTGTCTTCTTCTGTATTCAAATCTCCCTCTGTCTATACTTGTGATTATATTTAGGGCCCACCCAGATAAGCTGGGATGATCTTTCCATCTCAAGATCCTTAATTTAATCACATTTGAAAAGTCTCTTTTACTATGTAAGGTATTGTATTCACAAATTCTGGCCATTAGGAAATGGAATCTTTGGAGGGAAATATTCTGTCTACCACAGAAGTTAATGAAACAAGCTCGTGTGTTATATGCAAGAGAAAGAAGAAGAGCTTAATATAGAGAAGTCTTCAAATGGGTGAGAAAATTACTATGTTATGGAAGCAGAGAGAGTAGAGATTTTCAAGAAGCAAAGATTGATACACATGGTCAAATGTTAGAGAGGCATTGCTTGCAAAAGGTAAGGAGTAAAAGGAAGTTTCAGGGTTGGTAATTAAAGCATCATTGGTGGCTTTCAAAAAAAAACCAGTTTCTTTCAAGTTTTGGTGGAGGAAACTAGATTTTAAGTAGTTGATAAATGAGTAAGAAGTGAAAAATAGATTTAACACTTCCTCCCATTAAGAAAAATGATTCGGTGACAGCTGTTATGGTAAGTAGAAGTTGAAGAGATGATAAGAAATAATGTCGTCATTCTCCTATTATCTACTTTTCCATGGAAAATGAGAGTCAACACTTCAGCCTTTCTTTCTGCATGAATTAACAGGCAGAAACGTAAATGACTCAGAGTCATGGAAAAAGGCAGAGCCGAGCAAGAACAGTCGTTTACGCCAGCTTAAAAGGTCACTGCCGTGTAAAGGTGCCCTGTTGGCATATTAGCTGTAAACTCCACTTCTGATTCAATGTAATGGATTTTAGAACTGATGCCTTGCCAAAAAGATTTATAAGATGAATTGTTACTGAAGCTGTGTTGAGCTTGGAGTTCCAAGTATAAATAGATGAGGAGCATCAGCACTCCTCAATACTGATTTTGCTGCTTGCTCTTTGCCATTCTTCTCTCTTCTTTTCCATTCTACAACCTCTAATTGCTGAGGGAGGGTCTATGACAGAAGGATGGGAAAGGGGGGCTAAGGAAGCCCAGTGGCAGAGATCTCTTTGCAAGGAAAATGCCACTGAATAAATGTACCAAACACAGTCTATTTTCAACATGGTTAAAACAATCAATTTTCACTTAGCCTAGTGCTGATAAAAGTCATATCACAGTAGTTCAGGCAGGATCTTACACAAACCAGCTATATGTATCATTTTGAGACAGTTGCTTAGCTTCTCTGAGCTTCATTTTCCTGATCTGTCAAACCAGAATAATAGTAATATCTAATTTAATCTTCACAGGTAAACTAACATGAAAAAAGAAACATGAAAATAATAACAGTAATCCAAAAACAGTTGCCACTGAGAACAGTCAGTGCCAGACAATGTTCTAAGTGTTTTATATGTATTAATTCATTTATTCTCACAACAACCTTGATAGGTCTGTATTATTTTAATCCCCATTTTACAGATGAGGATTCTGAGGCATAGAGAAATAAATACACAGCAAGTGAGTAGAAGAGCCAAATTCATGATATGTACATGATTATGATGAGTGATAATGATGATAATGATGCTGGTTTTAAAAATCAAATACCCAGACCTTGGGTAGAGTGAGAGTATCAATATAAGAAAATAATTGTTTTGAATAATCTTTAGTAAACAAAATGGATAACCTGATAAATTTTAGTTTCAAGGATGACATTTTAATTTCCTAATATTCTACCTCTTTTCTACCAAAGGGTTTCAGGCTTTTACTTTTTTGTATTTATTTTGTAAACTATATCCTTTTTGGGCCATTTGTACCAAGTTGGTCCAAAATTGTTTGTGCTCATTTGCAAGCAAAGCACTTCACAGCACTGAAATGTTATTTGTCATGGGAAGGAACTTCGTACTCTATCCATCTTTACAATGATTTTCTTTTGTTTATAAAGTGAAATATAATCATGTACTTCCTCTACAAAAATGAATAGTTACTCAACGAAGTCACCTCATTTCTAAATAGGTCACACCAAGAGCCAACATCAGTAGGACCTTGGAAGCCAGAATAAGAGGACTAAATAAGAACTAAGTTTACATTTCCATTTCTTACCAAACAGATCCTTTAATATGATTATGGGTTGAATTGAATCAATCTGTCCAGAAAGTGAGTACACTGGCTTGATAACTTTATTAAGCAGAAGTTGATCCTCTTTTCTCCCCAAAGGTCTTAGTTCATACCTGAAGGAGAGGTTGTGATTTCCTTCTTTGTCATGGGATAACAGGCCACAATTACCCCTTCATTTACCACTCACCATATCTCCTTACTGCTTACATTCTTAGGAATTCAAATTCTTAATTTACTAAGTATTTCTTCCCAGTAGTTTTTCTATATATTTCTTTTCTAAGTCAGCACTGTTTTTCTTGGGTTATTAGTTCCCATGGAACAGAGTACTTATTGTCTAATTTTGTCACTCATTCACAGTATGTGCCAAAGAAAAACCCTATAAACTAAGTAGGAAGTAGAGGTGAAAGGTCAGGGAACATAGCTCCTTCAGAATAAAATACAAAAAACACCATAATTCCAGAAACACATTTTCTAGTTTTAGGTACAAAACACACACACGAAACTAAGAAAAGGATGGTTATAAAAATAAAACAAATATCAACAGTATAGTAATTTAATGTGAGATAAATTACTTTGGACAGAACACAAAAGGACTGAGTGGATAAAGGGGGGGTTAAAAATTAAACAGGGTTAAAAAGGAAACATGCCATGGAGTCAAAGGAAGCAAGAAATGGTAGACTCCAAGAAAATAAAGAAACACTATGCTTTGTTTAAGGTGGGGGCTAGGCCAGAACTAGCTTTTGTTGGTGACTGACACAACTGCACTTCCACTGGATAATTTTTAAATGATATTTGACACAGAAGTACAGGAGTAGGGATGGACAGAGCAAGGACTATTGGAAAAATCAGTAAAGAGGGATGTGAGAGGTGGGGGTAAAGTAAGAGGCAAACTATGGTGAATGGGAACAAATCATCCTTTTAGAGACAGCCCTGGATAAGATAAAAGACTTGAAGGCAACTTGAGTCATTGGCCACTGGAACCCTTCTCCTGCATAAGGCAAAGTGTGGTTGGGGGGATGGATGTAGCCAGATGAGCATTCTGATTAGTTTCTGCCTGGCTTGTGTGAGAGAAAATCATGATGTGCTTGGAATTTGGAGATCATATAGACCTTGGTGCACAAGGGAGGTGAGGGCATGGTGGACTTGTGTGCATGTGACAGTGGTTGTCACTGAACTGGGCCAGCATGAAATTAAAAAGTGGCCCTCAATTTCCTGAAATTTGTCCGTTGATTCATCCTCTATCTCTAGGGCTTCCACCACTGAATGGGAAAGGGAAGGAAAGTGGAGGGGAGAAGATGGAGAAAGAGAAAGAAAACCGTGAAAATAAGGGAAATGAAAATCTAAAAAGTTCCAAAGTGAGACTTCGTTTTGGTGCACAGATCTTAAAGATGCACACTTGAATCAGAACAAGTGAAGGGAAAAATATGTTTCAATTAATAAACTAAATTTCTGATTCTAATCTTGAGTAGGTCTGTCATTTTCCTATGTTGAGAAACCATCAAATTAGTGGGTTTTGAGGTAAATTTGAGTGATGTATTTAGGAATAACACAAAAGCCCTGATTTTGATCTTTTCATTGTCCACAGATTATACTGGTAAGTTTTTTTCCATCAAGATATCACTAATTCATCTCACAAGAGGGTGGTGGGCCACACTTGTGGGAGATGTTTTTGTGGGATGTGGTGGGAGATGTGGGAGGTGGGCAACATGGGAATCCTAGTGGGTTCCGTGTAATATTTTGGGTATCTAAGCACCTCTTAAAATATGTTTATATATATACATAAATAACATTTTTGTAAGCAAATGCACATATATGCATATATATTTATATATCATTTTGCAAATGTTGGTATGTATTGTGAAAATTTTGATTTTCATCCACAATAAAAAAAGAAAGAAAGAAAGAAAGAAAGAAAAAAGAATATTAAGTTCTAAAAAAAAAAAAAAGAGATAATCTCCTGCTATGTCTAGAGAATACTGAGATGAAGGGAGCACAGTGGCCACACTGCAAGGGTGCTGTCTAAAGCATGCCAATATCTTTGTTCCTTTGCTCTGTAAGCCTGGGAGTTTGACCTGGATGGAACTTCAATAAGCTTCCTTGGCCTGCGGCCTCCTATTGGGCTCCATTAGTGGGAGGAGATTGGAGGGAGGAAGGAGAACAAGGTTGGGATTTATTTTCTTGGCCTCCTCTCCACAAGGTCAGAGCAAGCCAGTTGCGTCCCTGTCAGTGCTTTCCCCACAGACCCTTCATGGTCTCTAGGTTCTGGTAATAGCTCCTTCTCCAAGACCCTTCAGGCCTAGGGTGCGTAATGGAGCCCAAACATTGTTACTAGCCTTGGCAATTGTGACACTCCTTATGGTTTCCATAAAACCTGCCCACATCTTTGTAAATAGTCCTTTCATTAAACTTTCCTCAAACTATTGTAACTTAAACATGCCATCTGTTTCCTGCTGGGACCCTCACACCATAAGGAAGACAGGCATGCAAGATGTTCTGTCCTAGAATATTGTTCATTAAATTTAATCTAAGACAGGATGAAACAAAATTTAAAATATCAAATGACAAAAAAATTCTGCCTATACCCAAAAGACCACACATACCATAAATCATCATTATTTTATGTAAGTAAAAAAAAGCACACTGTTTAATTAATAGCTTAATTGAAAGCTATTTAATTAAAAGCTTAATTGATAAGACTGATAGAGGGAAAACCTGACTGAAATAATGAAAAGTCTGAATTATAGAATTATATATGTATTGTTCTTTATACGTAGAGATAAATATGAATTAATGGCTAACCACATGTTTTAGAACAGATGTCCATCTGCATAGTTTTTAATTATAATATACATTATAATTTTTCCAATGCCTTCAAAAAATGTACACCAAGTCAATTTGTTAAATAAGATAAATATTTCTCTGCATTTTATACCTATTATTATTACACACCAACATCCCACTTATAATTCAGTGCTGTCTAGGTATTTTAAGGTTCCATTGAAAGGAACATCTTCAATGTAAGACTTTTCAAAATGAGATAATGACATTGATGTTATAAAAGTTCTGTTCATGATGAGGGAGCTTGATTGAAGAACTCTCACATTCTGACCTTATGTGGGTGGGCGGATGAAAGAAGGTTCTGGATCAGATGTTAACATCAGTCACTTATTCTAGCACTTAGTTCTTAGATATCTACAACTTCTGGGCTGTCTGACCTTGGTCACATGCTTTAAATTCCCAGATCCCAGTTTCTTCATCTAGAAAATAGTAGTGATAATGTTAAGGACCTATATCAAAAGGCAGATATAAGGTGAGGTAGATTGAATTGTGTACCCCAATTTAGAAATGTTCTTAATCTTAATCTGCATCCCTCTGAGAATGAACCCATTGTAAATAGGACCGCTTGAAGATGTTATTTTTGGTTAAAGTGTGGCCCAAGTGAATGAGGGTGGATCTTAAACTGGATTACTAGAGGCCATATGTAGAGAAAGCCACAGGAAGGAGCCAGAAGAAGAGAAGCCAGTGGGAAACTGGAAGAAAAAGGAAAGGATATCCCTATGTGATGGGAGGCAGAAACACAAGCCATGAAACCCCACAGATTATGGCAAGCCAGCACCAGAATGCTACTGACCCTGGGAGGAAGCAAGCCATCTAGCCTCCCAAACCATGAGCCAATAAATTCCCATTGTTTAAGCCAACCCATTGTGTGGTATTTGTGAACACAGCTCTGGAAAACTAAGACGTGAAGCTAAACTACGTAGCACATTGATAACACTCCCATATTGGCTGGTACAGTAAGTCCCTAATTATTGGACATTATTATATAGACATTTGATGAAATACTATATCTTCTCCTTCTACTTTATGATTATATCCCAAGTAATTTCTCTTTATTTTGGGCAATGCAATCTGTATTCTGTGAAATCCCACTAGCTCTGTACTAGTGTCATCCTCCAGCCCCAAGTAGATACTGACATGAAATGGTTTTCTGAGTCTCTAAGCAGATTGTTTCACAGACAGCAATTGCAATGATAGCAATTTAACATGTGGCTCTTTCTCTTTAATTGTGAAATGAAGTATCCACGTAGGCACATTATGATTTTATAGCTGTTTTTACTTTAAATCATCTACAAATTAATACTCATATTTTCTTTATTCTGTGTTAGGATTAGGAAGGGGTGAAAGATAGTGTTGAGAGAGCAGAAACATATTTGGTTCTAGGTTCTAGAAGGGTAGCATGGCCAACTTGGCTGTTGAATGATGAGTCCTCTATTAGAATGAAAATAGCACATGGGGGTGGTTCTTAGTTGAGTCCTTTGCACTTGCTCCTCACCATATTTATAAGACACTTTCAGTAGAAGTTGATGTTTCTTGTAGGTTGAATTGTGTCCCCCAAAAGATATATTGAAGTCCTAACCCCCCAGTACCGCAGAATATGCTCTTATTTGGAAATATGGTCACTGAAGTTGTATACAGTTAAGATGAGGTCACACTGGGGTAAGGTGGACACTTAATCCAATGTGACTAGTGTCCTAACAAGAAGAGAAGAGATGCAGAGATGGAGACCACAGGAAGAAGTCAGGCACGTGAACACAGAGGCGGAGATTTGAGTAGTGAAACTACCTACAAGCCCAGGAATGCCAATGATTGCCAGAGCCACCAGAAGCCAGGAAGATGCAAGGAAGGATTCTTACCTAGAGCCTTGAAGGGATCATGACCCTGCCAACACCTGGATTTCAGAATTTTAGCCACAGAACTGTGAAAAAATAAATTTGTGAAAAATAAACCATCCTGTTTGTGGTACTTTGTTACCATAGCCCCAGGAAACATACAGTGTTGTTGAGGATTTTAGCAAGAAGGGGAAAGAGCATATGTGGTAGGGAGTGAGGAATTTTCAGAGCAGCCAAGAAAATACAGAATATGAAAATTCACAAGTCTAGTCAATGACCCTACTCACAATTAAGTCAACTTAAATCCAAATAACATTTGTTAGATGCAAATATAAAATTGCAGGATCTGTCATCAGATAGTGTGGTAAGGGAGATATCATACTGAAATAAACAGCAGAAATTATGCAGTAATATCATAAATTTGATTATAGAAATTACCAGACACTATGGGGCTCTGCCCAGATCTCCTCACTTCCTTTTTACCATTTCTGTGAGCCCTCTCGCTGGTGTAGATTGAATCATGTCCACCACAAAAATATGTTCAAGTCTTAATCTCTGGTCCCATGTCTGTGGGCTCATTTGTGAATTGGATCTTCAAAAGCCCTACTTACAAATTAGCTACTGATATGAAAACAGAATAGTGGCTATGTACAGCAGGGAAAGCACAGAGAGATTGAGAGGTGATGAGTTTTTGTTTGTCTGTCTGTCTGTTTTTTGTTTTTTTTATTATTATTATTGGAATAATGAAAATGCTCTAATAATAACTGAAGTGATTAATGCTCAGCTATGTGATTATACAAAATATCATTTGATTATACACTTTGGATGGATTTATGCTCTATTAATATGCATCAATAAATTGATTTGTTAAAAAAAAAGTCCTGCTTAGATGAGGCCAAATTGAATCAGGGTGGTCCTTAATCCATATGACTGGAGTCCTTATAATCAGATTTAGTCAGTTAGTAGAAACAAGAGGAGACAGAAAGAGGTAGATTGCCAGGAATCTCTGATTGAGACAGCACTGGAATGCTACAGACTTCAGAGAAAACATGACCTGCCAATATCTTGATTTTGGACTGCTAGCTTTCAAAGCTGTGAGATAATAACTTCTTGTTATTTATTTATTTATTTATTTATTTTTAAGATTTTTATTTATTTATTCATTTATCCCCCCCTTGCTGCTTGTGCTCGCTGGGTCAGCTAACCACACCGTGCGGGCGGGCTTGCCTTCACCAGGAGGCCCCGGGAACCGAACCCGGGGCCTCCCATATGGTAAATGGGAGCCCTACTGATTGAGCCACAGCTTCTTCCACTTCTTGTTATTTAAGTCCACAAGTTTTTGGTATTTGCCATAGTAGCCCCGGTAAACTAATACAGGCTCTACAGCTGCCATGTTCTTCAGAGATCTCCCCTTGGGCTAAAAGCCATTTTGCTTTGACATACTGAGAACCTGAAATGCCTGGAAGTTTATGGTTTCCAGAGATGAAAGGCTTAGCCAAAAACTGACAGATGTGGGAGAAATCCTAGCTCCTTTGTCTTGAGTCAAAACAAACACAGAGGTATAACTTATACTCCAGAGCTCCCTTGTGGAACCAGACTGAAGTTGGACCTTTCTTGAAATCACCCCTTCTTGACTTCCTTCCCTTCCTTGTCTTGCTTCCCTTGCTTCCTTACTGGTTTCCCTTGGGAGCACTTCCTTGACAAATCATTTGTACACAAACCCTAATTTCCAGGTCTGCTTCTGGGGAACCCTGCCTAAGTCATAGAGGAATTTTTTAAAATGTATGATAGTCCAAGGGAAGAGAAAGAGAGAGGACTCTTGAGAGAGGAATGTTTCATAGAAGAAATGAAATTTGGGATGGTCTTTGAGTAACAAACTAGCTCTCAATAGAAAGATGAAGAAAGGAGAGAGACTCGAAGCAAGGAACCAGTTTTACACCAAGGTACCATGAACAGCAAGTTTAGGAATGAGAATATAACCTGAAGCCATTCATCCTATATTTTAATCTTGGCCCCTTCCCTAACCAAATTATGGGCAATTTACTTGATCTCTCTGTGACTAAGTTTTTCTCATTTGTAAAATGGGGATAATAATTACATTCGCTTCTTAGAATTTTTTTTAACAAGGGTTAAATGAAGTAGCATTTGTAAGGCACTTAGCACAATGCCTGGCACATACTAAGTACTCCATAAAACTATTATTTTTGTTATTATTGTTTTGGTTGATGAGAGCAATGGGTAGAATATAGGGTATGGGAGGGTGTAGAATTTGAGCCCCCTGAGAAGGTGGGCTGTAGAGGCACATGAATGTACTGATATAATGTTTGGAATTTATTTTGTTTTGTTTTATTTTATTTTGAATTTAGTTTTGATCTTTGAAAGACTCTTAAAACTCCACATTGGAACGTGTCTTGGGTTTTAGACCCTTCCTTCTAGTTACTGGAGGAAAGAGATATGTTATGGGTACAGGTTACCATTCATTCCTTTCCCATCTGGGATTCAGTTTGCTGAAGCATGCATATAAAGATCAGGAGTCAGATGGGGCCCAAGTAGGACTTTATTCATAGCTTGACAGATGATCCCCAAATATCCACCATGTACAGTGCTCTCAGATAAGATCTGGGTTTAAGAATTTGATTCTGATTTGAGGATAAAAGGGAATTGTTTGGTCCTCAACTTAAATATGATCTTGGTACCCACCTGTTGAGGTGGCTGTGCAGAGATATGAATGGTCCTGCTGTGTAGACTCCAGGTCAATTTATCCAACCAGCTACATGGTCAAGAACCCCAGAACAACCTCACACTCCCTGGAACAGGAGTTTCCCGATTTGTTCATTTCAAGTAAGCTAGAATTTCAAGTCTCTGCCCAGAAGTGAAAGCACAAGCAAAAACCAAATAAAACAATTTATTTAATAATGTTTTAAAATTCCTGTATCAAATTTTAATTTCCAAGATTGCTTTCTTGCTTTTTAAAAATTTTGCTATCAAGAATTTTGTTTCAGTTTTATGGGGGCAATATTTTATCTTTTTTAGGATAATTATAAGGCTCTCTCTCTCTCTTTAAGTTTCCTTCCCCTTCCTGTATTGTCTCTGTTTTTCTCAATTCCCTTTTTTCTGTTTGTTTTTTGTCTGTTTTTTTGTAATACAAGGTTTTTTCCAAATGCCTGGTGATATTGGTGTGGCAGTGGGAAGGGGAATTGGAAGAATTCCATTGGGAATGGCAAAAAGAAAGAGTAAGAAGAATATATAGAAGAATGGAGAAGAATAGACTGAGTGTGGGATGAGGATGAAGTTTTTATAGCATAAGATGTAAAAGTGTTGACTGTTGTTCCCAGACTGAAGTATTTGGATAACAGGGCAGCAGACACATTAGAGGTAAAGCAGCAGAAAGGGAAGTTTGTCTTGGAGATGGCTGTTGTTATAATGGGAGTGGGATCAGGTCTCAGCATATTTTGGTGAGCAAAAGAGGGCTAGTAAGACAAAGTTAAGCCAAGACCATTTTTTTTATGTATGTGAATCATAGTTATTTAATAATTTCTTAGTTTTACTTCTCATTCTGTTCTTTTATATCTATCTATCTATATATTTTTAAAGATGCTTATATTACATAAATGTTACACAAAAATTACAGGGATTCCCATGATCTCCACCTCCCATACCTCCCATAACATCTCACATAAACATCTTTCATTAGTGTGGCACATCACCTGCAATGGATATATGCATCCTGGGCCTTTGCCACTAAGTATAGACCACAGTTCATATCATAGACCACACTCTCTCCCACACAGTTCTACATGGTATATGCTGATGTAAAATGGCCTGTATCTGTCACCGCAACGTCACTCAGGACAATGTATGGGCTGGAAAATCTTACCCAGAGAATGAATAGCTTGGAATGGGAAGCTTGGAATTTCATTACATAGAGCTCAGGAGGTCTAACCTTACAGATGGTGCCTAGTAGGGGAAACCTTCAGGCATCTGGCAATCATTGACACAGAAGCCAAGCAGAATCATTTTATAGACTCTGTCTACCCCCATCAGAATCCATTCAGTTACTGAAGAGGGGCCAAGTCCTCAGTGAAGGAAACAAGCAAAGGTGAGGTCTTCACACAAGAAGTCTGAGGTCCCTACCCAAGAGGAAGTCTTGATATGAGCAGTTCCCCAAGTAGACCACAGAAAAGGAATTGGCATGGAAGTACATTCCTATGCACCATGTCATGGCCAGGTGGGAAGAGCCAGGGAGCATTGAACAAGGTGCCAAATATGGGTGGAGTACAGTAAAAAAAATTCCAGCCCCAACCTGAGCATACCCCCTTATAAGCTGGATCTCTTACCCTGTTCAGAATTGACCCAGACAAGGGGATGTGTCTGGGCCAAGAGGTGCGGCACATCATTAAATCTAGCTGTAAGAGCTGAGGAAGGCAAAGGCAGGTGAAATGAGACAACAGGCTCACATTAGAATCTTGACCTGCGGGGTGCAGGGCCTGATATACCCGTGATTCTTAAACTTCATTGTGTATCAGAATCACCTGGAAGCTTTTAAAATATATAGTCGCCAAGACTCCACACCCAAAGATAAGGATTCTGTAAACCTGGGGTGAGTGCCAAACATTAATTTTTTAAGTTTCCTAGTGATTCTAATGTGCCCTCAGGGTTGAGAACCACTCAAATACACCGAGGGAGGGGGGACAATGGAGAAACACAGGTGTATATTATAATTAGTTTATATCAGTGAGATCATACATTTGTCTTTTTGTGTCTGGCTTATTTCACTCAGCATAATGTCCTTAAGGCTCATTGATGTTGTCACATGCATCAGTACTTCATTCCTTTTTACAGCTGAATAATATTCCATTGTATGTATATACCACATTTTGTTTATCTATTCATCAGTTGGTAGACATTTTGGTTGCTTCCATCTTATGGCAATTGTGAATAATGCTACTATAAGTATCAGTGTGCAAATATCAGTTCGAGTCCCTGCTTTCAATTCTTATGGGTATATACCTAGTAGTGGGATTGCCAGGTCATATTGTAATTCTATATTTAGTTTCACGAGGAACTGCCAGACTGTCTTCCACAGCGGCTGCACAATTTTACATTCCTACCAACAATGAATGACTGTTCCTATTTCTCCAAACACTTGTCATTTTCTGTTTTTTTTTTTTAAATAGTAGCCAGTCTAGTGGGTGTGAAATAGACACAGGTGTTTAGAGGCCCACAGAACATCAGAGCACATGTTGACATCTTTAAGGGATAGTTTATGGGGACACATTTAGCCTTCTGACTCTAGGCCCCTTCTTGCATCTGTGGTAGGCTTATTTTGTGCGGGTGGCTTCTGGGGAGGAAGGAGGTTCTGGTCAAAGGACAAACCTTCAATAAATGAGTAGAAGGAGAGTCCTCATCTATACATCTTTGTATCTCCCGCATCCCCAAATGCAGTGCTTGGCACAGAATGTAAGAGACAGTTTTTATCCAAGAAAGACACCTGATCTATAATATATGGTCAAATTTCTCAACCTGCCATAGATAAACTAAATTACTTCCTTGACCCACAGTTACTGTTGACCTATTGCAGAGCTATACCCGTCTCAGATAATCCCCCTCTTTAAATCATAAACTCATCCTCTTCTCATTCTTGTCTTTGACAGCCCCATCAACCCTTCCAAGAAGAGGTGTCCAATCACACAATTTTTTGGAGGAAAGTAGGAAAGGAATTACTCCTATCTGTAAAAACAAAACAAAACAAATAAAAAGCCTGTGGCCTTCACACTTCTCCAGAGGTCTATGAGCATGGACAAAATTGAGCTACATCCAGAAGCAACTTCTCGATAAATGTTTCTTCACCTTTTAATAAATATCTATTGAATTTATGCCCTAGATGTGATGATAAGTGAAGATAATATAACAAGAGCTTGGATTAGAGATAGGTCCAGGCTTTGGACTATAATAATGGATAAGGTGATAAAAGTTAGAGGAAACATGTTTCAACAAAAAGTAGTGATTATTTTAAACATTAAAGAAATAAAAGAGAGGGAAGGGTCAAATATTACTATAAGCTATCCTTCATAGAAGACTGAATTTTAATAGTGCTGATGTCTCCCACTGTGATTTTTTTTTAAGAAAGAAGTTGTTTATATTTATGGTACTAAAAGATAAAATATGTTGATATTATATAATACTATGCATGTATTTTATGCATTTCTGAGTTTCTAAACTATTTCTGTGTCATCTGCTGGCCATGCATTGTCTGTGGCTTCCAAAAAACTCTCCCCCAAATTCCCATTTAATTTCTTATGCTAACCCATGATAAATTAAAATTGCCATGGGGAAAGTTGTGATGTGGAAAGGGTAACTGTTTATTATTTAAGTAATAGCTCGCTGGACTTTATTATTGAAAATAACAACCTGATGTAATCTTTGTACCCGAATCTTTGCTCAAATTGCTGCATATCTCCTTAGAGTAGGTCCCTGGAAGGGGAGTAACTGGACCAAGGAATGTACAGATTTTTCAGGAGAAAAAAATGAAGGCTTTAGTCATCTCTGATTTTAATGTTCAACTGTGAAGACCCATGGAAGCAGAAATGACTGCAAGACAGAGGACAGTGCCAAACTTGGAAGCCATGGTTTGTAGAGTGGAGGAATAACAAGTCACTAGTGGAGAAAACTGTACAGGGGAGAGAAGAAATCACACTTCCAGACTGGCTTGTTGTAGAAGCCCATAGCAGGGTGAGACAAGTGAGTGCAGACAAGAGCATAGCCAGGAAGAGTCAGAACATCTGCTGGGGGAGACAGTTTTTCAACATTACAGGGCTGAGCCTGAGTTTGCAAAATAGGAAAGGAAGTTTTATAAACACACATACCAACAATTAACCACAGCTATTTATGAGAACCTTTCTTCATGCAAATTTCCAAAGACAGCAAAGCAGATTCCATGTTCTGTTGATGAAGACTAAATTCCAGGTAAGTAGGCAAGCAGCCCAGAAATGGTGATATCTGAGAATACTTTTATTCTACAAAGTGATTATTTGGTTAAAAATAAGTTCTAGTATCCATGCTATATTTTGATTGGGCATGAGTTTACTTTTCTGAGAGTATTCAAAATAATTTGCCCAGAGCTCCTGAAGGAGAGAACCATGGCAGAAGCATCTCACTTTTGCCAAGATTTCCGGGTGAGCTCTGGATTCGCAGACAACAGTGATGGAGTTGGAGAAGTCACAGCAGCAATGCAAGTGCAGCATCCTTTTGCCTAAGGCATGTAGTGGCTCTATTTGTTTTAATTTCCACTAATGAAAAAAAAAAGTAGAAGCAGTCATCTCCAGGGAAAAGAGACACTCTCTGGTGCTTAAAGGACCAGATCCACTCTTCCTGGGCGGGCAAGCCCATTAGCATGGAAAATTTGAATAATTGAGAGAAACACCAAGAGAGTTTACAGAAAATGGGCTGGCGTAACCTCTCCATCCTGTTTAACACATGTACACACATGAGAAGACATACTGAAAACAAAGAACAAATTCTTTCTCCTTCACCATTTCTCCACAAATAGTTATTGTTGCTTATGTGCCCATTTAAAAATTGAAAATAGGAGAAAATATTCTCCAGGTAGTTAATACCCCTGAAAATTGATGCAGAGATTTTAGAAATTTGCCCATGTTGAAACCATGGGCAGGCCAAAACTGGTTTGAGGAAGGATGTCCTCTGTTCCTGAAATCTTCTCTTCTGGGCTTGTTTAAGGACAGATCATATAACCCGAGTATGCACAAAAAACACCGTCTCTTGTCCTTCAGATGACCTTTGACACACCAGGAACAGAGGTCACCTCCCTTGGAACCAAGATTACAAGGACAGGGAGACACTGGAAGCAGCTCAAATGTGAGAGGTACTTCAATAAGGAAGATATGGCCTAAATCCACTCTTCCACATATGGACAACTCTATAATTAATCAAATCAGATTATGACAAGTTAAGCCTCCCACTTCTGTCCCCACCTCTTAACTCCCATTACCATAAAATCCCCCTTAACTCTCAGATCAGGAAGACAAATTTGAGCCATAATTCCTATCTCCATGCCAGTCAACCTGCATTAAAGCTCTTTCTTTTCTTAAAATCCCAATGTCATAGTATTGGCCTTTGTGCATATTGGGCAGCAAGCCCTTGCTCAGTAACAATGTCTTTATAAGAGAGGAATTTGTAAGCAAATGGTACTCATTGCAAGGGAACTGTGTTTTCAAGTCACTACTCACATCTAAAATATGGTTAAAAACTTCTTTGTTCTTGATATGAGAATCCACCTTTCTATGCTTCCTGTCACCCACATACAAACATTGGGGAAATAATAGAAATGGCCAATGAGAATGTGGTATAATATCGTAAGATGGCACAATGAAATATCACCTTTATCTATCTGTCCATGAAAACCTCAGAAAAAAATAACTTCCCAAACGTGTGTTGGAGAGTTGGTTCTGTTTGGGGGAATTCCTATGATAGGCCAACTATAAATTCACACCCTCAAAGTGAGTGTGAGGTAATACCTAATACCTAAGAGCCAAAGAGTCAAATGAATGCCAGTTACTCAAGAATATCTTTGTTGTGTTTAGTCTCTGTCTTTATTTTAATTAAAGACTGTGCTTACTTTTATTATCTATTGATGCTTCAAACTTGGTTGTTGATTACTTGCCTCCTTGAAGAAGAGCTATGTGGGAAATATCAATAATATCATTTTAGGCAATTTCAAGCATTAGAATCTACTTTGGTTGTTTCAATTTTAAAAAAAGATTTATTAAAGGTATCATATAGCTGATATAATTTTTTTTCTTAGAGGAATAGTCAAACCATATCTCAGAACTCACCTGATGAAAACCACCTATTCTTCCCCTGTCAATCACTAAATGCGAAGAATTTGACTCTACACAATCATTATTGCTACCAGATGCAATGCCACTTCTGCCTCTAATTTGTAGCATTTGAACACACTGTCATTGGAAGTTAAATGCCTTGGCTATTACGCATGCTGGTACAAATGGAAACTCCATGCCAAGACTGTTTTCTTATATTTTTAATTTCCAAATCCCAAGTTTTTCATGGATACGTCTAGTTCATGGAACCTAAGTCACATGACTGCATGCTTCCTGCAAAGGAGGCTGGAAATTTGAGTTCAGGTCTTAACACTGGGGAGGCAGGACTTATGAGGAGGGGGTTTCCTCCAATGTAGAAAATCTTTACAAAACATAATGAAAAGATATTATTATAAAAGATGCTTGCTAAAATGATGGACAGATACATCTTTCTCTTTTTGTGGCATTTCTATTTGTGTTCTAGTCAATTCTTTAGAACATGATTTCATCAGTATATTCCACATTATTCCATACTACTTTTCTCAATATTTTTATACTTGAATGTTTGCATGTGTAACAAACTGGACTTCATTCCACAATCTAAGCTGTATTGACTATGTTAAAATTAACTTTGCTGTCCTGTGCGAA
Organism: Tolypeutes matacus; assembly: GCA_026826555.1. Classification (NCBI taxonomy): domain Eukaryota; kingdom Metazoa; phylum Chordata; class Mammalia; order Cingulata; family Chlamyphoridae; genus Tolypeutes; species Tolypeutes matacus. The sequence goes on along the minus strand of JAKSZT010054419.1, from coordinate 1,834,772 downwards.
ACCAACTTTTTATTAAGCCTTTCTTTAACATGTTTGACACCCTTGCTTGTTTTTATCTTTTTAAAAAGTTATTATTTTTTATTGAAGTTTATCATTTATACATGAACATCCATAAACAATGTGTAATAGTATAAGTTGTGAACTTACAAAACAAACATGCATATCATCGTACAGTGCTCCCATACATTACCACATCACCACCTTGCATTGTTGTGAAACAATTCTTACAAACCATGAAAAAGCATCATCAAAATATTACTACTAACTATAGGCAATATCTTACATTTGGTGTACTTTCCCCCCCAACCTACCTAGTTAATGATACCCTATATTAGTATTCTATACATGTTATAGTTCATGAGAAAATGTTCTCATATTTGTTCTGTTAACCACAGTCCATCTTCATCCACAGAATTCATTGTGTTATACAGTCCCATACAAGCTGGGCCAGAATAGTCTATTCAAAGAATCATTCTGGGAGAACTGGATATCCATATCCAAAAGAAAGAAGGAGGATCGCTATCTCACACCTTATACAAAAATTAACTCAAAATGGAGCAAAGACCTAAATATAAAAGCTACAACCAAAAACCTCCTAGAAGAAAATGTAGGAAAACATCTTCAGGATCTTGTGGTAGGCGGTGGTTTCTTAAACCTTACCCCCAAAGCATGAGCAGTGAAAGAAAGGGTAGATAAATGGGACCTCCTCAAAGTTAAACACCTTTGTGCTTAAAAGGACTTTGTCAAGAAAGTGGAAAGGGAGCCTACTCAATGGGAGAAAATATCTGGAAACCACATATCCAATAAGGATTTGATATCAATGTTATATAAAGAAATCATACAACCCAATGATAAAAAGACAAGCAATCCAATTTTAAAAATGGGCAAAAGACTTGACATTTATTCAAAGAGGAAATACAAATGGCCAAGAAGCACATGAAACAGTGTTCGACATCATTAGTTATTAGGGAAATGCAGATCAAAACTACCCTGAGATATCATTTCACACCTTATAGAATTGCCATTTTTACAAGAACAGAAAATTATAAGTGCCGGAAAGGACATGGAGAAGTAGGAACTCTCCTTTGCTGTTGGTAGGAATGTAGAAGGATGCAGTCTTTGTGGAAGACAGTTTGGAGGTTCCTCAAGAAACTAAATATTGAACTGTCATATGATCCAGCAATCCCCGTACTAGGAATATATTCAGAAGAACTGAAAGCAAGGACACGAACTCACATTTGCACACCAATGTTCATAGCAGCATTATTCACAATTGCTAAAATATGGAAATAACACAAGTGTTCATCAATTGATGAGTGGATAAACAAAATGTGGTATATACATACCATGGAATATTATTCAGATGTAAGAATAAATGAAATCAGGATGCATATGACAACAGGGATGAACCTTGAGGACATTATGTTGAATGAAATGTCAGACACAAAAGGACAAATGTTGTATGGTCTCACTAATATGAACTAAAACAATGAGTAAACTCAGAGGTAGACTCTATAGAGTATAGGTTACTAGGAAATTGAATGTGGGTTCAGAATGGGAGCTGATGCTTAATGTATGTAGAATTTTTAATGAGGTTTATTGTAAATGTGTGGAAATGAATAGAGTTGATGGTAATACATTATAGTGAATATAACTAACACTAACACTGCTGATTTATAACTGTGATTATGGCTGAAAGGGGAAGACTGTGGTTGTAGTATTTCAATTGAAAGGAAGCTAGAGAATAATGTAGAGACTGTATAACATAGTGATTTTGGTGGTAGATGAAGATTGTGGTTAATAGTATGAGTGTAAGAATGCTCTTCCTTTACAAACTGTTAAGTATATGGTTATATATGGGAAAATTACAAGTAATATAACTTTTGGATTATAGTTAACAGTATTATTGTAATATTTTTGCAGCAATGGCAAAGAATATTTTATATCATGCCTTGCTCTTTCTTGAATCAGAATTGTTTCCCATGCCCACATTTTCTCTCGAATTATATTCATAGGTTCTGGACCTATGAACCTCAGCTATGGCTTTGTATACCTAAAGGAGTGCATATTTATGGGGAGAACTTATGGATAAAAGGAGCATATTTTTCAGAAGCAGACCAATGTTAAACCACATAAACAACAGCAAACCGTACCCTATAAAAGGAAAAGCTTTTTCTACACCCACTAAGAACTTTTATGACTGCTGGACACTCAATAGCAGGCTAGGGTTTGGAAGATAAAGAATAGACTGTTGCTGCTCTCCAGTGCATTAAGTCTGTGTCTAGTGAACAGATCATAATGTAGTATGATATAAAAGGAAAGGGGTAGCTAGGAAACTGCCAAGGTCTGTCTGTAAAGCTGGTTTCTGCCTGTGTCTTTCATTTAAAATTTCTTGCATAGAGAGAACAAATGTGGTGCAATGGAAACATTTGGGACATCTGAATGAAGGGTATATGGGATTCTCTCTACTATTCTAGCAACTTTTCTCTGTCAGGAATTATGCCAATATAAAAAGTTAAAAACAGAGTAAAAGGCATTTGAGTAATTATGCCTTCATATTTATTTTTTTTTTTTTTTTTTTTATTTTTTTTTTTTTATTTTTTTTTTTTTTTTTTTATTTTTTTTTTTTTATTATGGGTAAAAATCAAAATTCTCACAATACATACAA
>JAKSZT010054419.1:1759719-1827104 GCA_026826555.1 Tolypeutes matacus | reverse complement strand
TAATCTGTGCTCCTGAGAGTGACAGAATTAGACTCAAATAAGTCCTCATTGTAGTTTTGATTTGCATTTTCCTAATCACTAGTGATGTTAAACATTTTTTATGCATTTTTTTTGCCATTTGTACTTCTTCTTTGGACAATTGTCTATTCAAGTCTTTTGCCCATTTTTAAAATTGGGTAGTTAGTCTTTCTATTGTTGAGTTGTAGTATCTCTATATATTTCATCGGTATTAAACCCTTATCAGATACGTGATTTCCAAATATTATTTTCCTATTGAGTCGGCTGCCTTATCACCTGTTTGAAAAAGTCCTTTGAGATGATAAAGTATTTAATTTTGAGTGTTTAATTTTCTTCTGATGTTCATGCTTTGGGTGTAAGGTTCAAGAAACTACTACCTACCAAAAGATCTTGAAGATGCTTTCCTACATTTTCTTCTAGGAATTTTATGGTTGTCACTTTTATATTTAGGTCCTTGATCCATTTTGAGTTAATTTTTATATAAGGTGTGAGATAAGGGTCCTCTTTCTTTCTTATGAATATGGCTATCCAGTTCTCCCGGCACCATTTGTTGAATACTGTTCTGGCCCAGCAAGGAGGGCTTGATAGGCTTGTCAAAAATCACTTGACTGCAGATGTGAAGGTCTATGTCTGAGTTTGATTGGTCTATCTGTCTGTCTTTATGCCAGTACCATGCTGATTTTACTGCTGTAGCAAAGTGTTATGTTTTAAAGGCAGAAAAGTAAGATTCCACCAACTTCATTTGTCTTTTTAAAGACACTTTTGCTCTTCGGTGCCCCTTACACTTCCAAATAAATTTGATAATTGGCTTTTCCATTTCTTCAAAAAAAGATATTGGGATTTTTATTGGTATTACATTGAATCTGTAAATCAGTTTGGGTAGAATTGACATCTTAACAATGTTTAGTCTTCCAGTACATGAACATGGAATGTCCTTCCATTTATTTAAGTCTTTCTCAGTTCCTTTTAGCAATGTTTTGTAGGTTTCTGAATACAAGTCCTTTATGTCCTTGGCTAAGTTTATTCCTACATATTAGATTGTCTTAAATGTTATTATAAATGGAATTTTTTTTTCTAATTTCCTCCTCAGATTGCACATCAGTAGTGTATAGAAATGCTATTCATTTTTGCATATTAATCTTGTATCCTGCCACTTTGCTGAACTTGTCTATTAGTTCTAGTAGATTTGTTGTAGATTTTTCATGATTTTCTAGATATAGGATCATATCATCAGTGAATAGTGAAAGTTTTACTTCTTCCTTTCCTATTTGGGTGCCTTTCATTTCTTTATCTAGTCTAATTGCACTAGCTAGTTCTGGCACAATATTGAATAACAATGGTGACAGTGGGCGTCCTTGTCTTGTTTCTGATCTCAGTGGGAAAGCTTTTAGTCTTTCACCATTGAGTACAATACCAGCTGTAGGTTTTTCATATATGCACTTTACCATATTGAGAAAGCTTCCTCTATTCCTATGTTTTGGAGTGTTGTTATCAAGAAGGGGTACTGTATTTTGTCAAACACCTTGTCTGCATCAAACAAGTGGATTATTTTATTTTTCTTATTCAATTTTAATTGTGGTTTATTACACTAATTGATTTTCTTTTTTTTTTTTATTGTGGGTAAAAATCAAAATTCTCACAATACATACAAACATTTGCAAAATGATATATAAATATATATGCATATATGTGTATTTGCTTACAAAAATGTTATTTATATATATATATATATACATATATTTTAAGAGGAATTGATTTTCTTGTGTTTAACCACTCCTGCATACCTGGGATAAAATCTGGGATATAATTCTTTTAATGTGCTTTTGGATTCAGTTTGCAAGTAGTTTGTTGAGGATTTTTCCATCTATATTAGAGATATTGGTCTGTAATTTTCTTTTTTCATAGTATTTTACTTGGTTTTGGTATTAGGGTGATGTTGGCTTCATAGAATGTGTTTGGTAGTGTTCTTTTTCAATTTCTTGGAAGAGCTTGAGCAAGGTTGGAATTAGATAATTTTTGAATGGTTGGTAGAATTCATCTGTGAAGTTGTCTTGTCCTGGACTTTTCATCTTTGGGAGGTTTTTTTTTTTTTTTTTTTTTTTTTTTTACCGGGAGGTCCTGGGGATCAAACCCGGGTCCCTCCATATGGGAGACGGATGCCCAACCAGTTGAGCCACATCCGACCCCCTTTGGGAGGTTTTTGATGACTGTTTCAATCTCTTCACTTGTGATTGGTTTGTTGAGGTCTTCTATTTCTTCTAGGGTCAGTGTAGGTTGTTCGTGTGTTTCTAGGAATTTGTCCATCTTGGCTACTGTATTAGTCAGCCAAAGGGGTGCTAATGCAAAATACCAAAAATGGGTTGGTCTTTGTAAAGGGTATTTATTTGGGGTAGAAGTCCACAGATACCAGGCCATAAAGCGTTAAGTTTCTTCTCTCACCACAGTCCATTGCCACATGTTAGAGCAAGACAGCTGCCGGCGTTTGCCAGGGTTCAGGCTTCTGGGGTTCATCTCTTCCCGGGGCTGTGTTTGTCTCGGGCTTAGCTCCTGTTTCTTCCACAAGGTCAGCTATAGCTTCCACAATCAGGCGAACGGCTTGCTTCTCTTCTCCTGGGGCCTTTTTCCAACATCAAAACTGTTTCTCAAAAGACTGCTTCTACTGTCCTTTGCCTTGCCTTTTATATTCAATTCCCCACCCACCAACGCCCTAATCCTAACCTAATCATGCCCAGATTAACAGATCAGTTTACAAGCATGATTCAATTATATTTTTGGAATTCATAATTACATCAAACTGTCACAGCTACATTGTCTAGTTTTTTGGCATACAGTTGTTCATAGTATCCTTTTATTTCTGTGGGGTCAGTGGTAATGTTCCCCTCCCTCATTTCTGATTTTATTTGTGCCTTGTCTACTTTTTATTTTGTCAGTCTAGCTAAGGGTTTGTTGGTTTTGTTGATCTACTCAAAGAACCAACTTTTGGTTTTGTTGAATTTCCTATTGTTTTTTATTTCAAGTTGATTTATTTCTGCCCTGATTTCTACAATTTTTTCCTTTGGTTTGGTTTGTGATTAGTTTGCTGTTCCTTTTTAGTTCCTCCAGATGTGTAGTTAGATCTTCAATTTTAGCTCTTTCTTTTTTAATGTAAGCTTTTGAGGGCTATAAATTTCCCTTTCAGCACTGCCTTTGTGGTATTCCATAGGCTTTGAAATATGTTCTCATTTTCATTCATCTGAAGATATTTGCTGAATTCTCATGCAATTTCTTCTTTGACCCACTCTTTATTTAAGAGTGTATTGTTTAATCTCCACGTATTTATGAATTTTCCCTTTTCCATCCATTATTGATTTCCAACTTCATTCCATTTTGACCAGAGAAAGTGTTTTGTATAATTTCAGTCTTTTAAAATTTATTGAGACCTGTCTTGTGACCCAATATATGGTCTTCCTGAAGAAGGATGCATGAGCGCTCAAAATGAAAATATATCCTGCTGTTTGAGGAGGTAATGCTCTTTTTGTTTTTTTGGTAATGCTCTTTAAATGTCTGTTAGGTCTGGTTCATTTATCATATTATTCAAGCTCTGTTTACCTATTTGTCTTCTGTCCAGATGGTCTATCCAATATGAGAGTGGTGTATTGAAGTCTCCAACTATTATTTAGAGACATCTATTTCACCCTTCACTTTTGGTAGTGTGTGTCTCATGAATCTTGGTGCACTCAGGTTAGGTTCATAAATATTTATTATATTATTTCTTATTGGTGAATTGCCCTTTTTATTCTTATATAATGCCCTTCTTCATCCCTTATAACATTTTTGTATTTAAAATCTATTTTGTCTGATATTAGTATCACTACTCCAGATCTTTTTTGGTTACTATTTGTGTGGAATATCTTTTTCCAACCCTTCACTTTCAACCTGGCTGTGTCCTTATGTTTGACCCAATATGTGGTCTATCCTGGAGAAGGATCCATGAGCACTTGAGAAGAATGTATAACTTGTTAATTTGGGGTATAATGTTCTGTATATATCTGCTAGATCTAGCTCATTTATCATATTGTTTAAGTCCTCTGTTTCCTTCTTGATCTTCTGTCTAGTTCTATCTATTGACATGAGTACCTGTTGAAATCTCCAACTATTATTGCAGAGACCCCTATTTCTCCTTTTATTTTTGCCGGTTTGCATCATGTATTTTTGGGCAGCATATGACTGTTTTTCTTTCCTGGTGTATTGACCCTTTTTTGTATGTATGCCTTCTGTATCTCTTATGACTTATTGCATTTGAAGCTTTGTCTGATATTAGTATAGCTACCCCTGTTCTTTTTTGGTTACTATTTATGTGAAACATAAATAGTATATTTTCCCAACCTTTCACTTTCAGCCTATTTGTGTCCTTGGGTCTAAGGTGAGTCTCTTACAGACATCATATGGATGCCTCATTTTTAAGATCCATTCTACCAGCCTGTATCTTTTGATTGGGGAGTTTAATCCATTAACATTCAATGTTATTACTGTAAAGGCATTACTTCAACCATTTTATCCATTGGCTTTCATATGTCATATCTTGATTTTGTCTGTCTTTTTACCATTTTGGTTACTCTTTTTTTGTAATAATATACATTATTTTTAGAGAAGTTTTAGGTTACAAAAAAGTTACATCAAGTATATGTGATTTTCATATACCCCCCCACTCCCACATACATTCTTCCCTATTATTAACATCTTACATTAGTGTGGTATATTTGTTACAATTGATGAACCAATATGGAAGCATTGCTACTGAAGAAACATAAGCGGGGGAGTGTAAACACAGACCAAAGTATATTTATTGTTATTACAGTTATTATCATGTTATAATGGAAGAACTTGTAACATTGATTTAAAGATAATAATTACCAAAGGTTCTGAGGGGACGGGGAGGAATGAATAGGTGGAACACAGGGCAGTTTTAAGGCATTGGAATTATTCCATATGAAGCTGAAAGGACAGATACATGACAGTAGATGTTGACAAAGCCTATAAAACTGTACAGTGCAAAGTGTAAGTCATAATGTAAATCATAGACCTTTGGGTTTCTCTTTCTGATAGTCTTCACATCTACACTCTCCTCTAAGTCTCTATCTTGTCCTTTCCTTTTTGGCTGCAGAACTCCTTTTAGTGTTTCCTGCAGTGCCAGATTCTTAGTTAAGAGCTCTCTTAGGTGCTGTGATCTGTGAATATTTTAAATTCATTGTGGCAATTTGAAATTATTTTATGAATCCCCAAAAGAGAAAGATTATGTTTTTAAACTAATCTATTCCTGTGGGTGTGATATCCTTTGATTGCATTAAATTTGGGTTGAAGGTCTTTTGATTGAATTACTTGATAAGATTGCTTAGGGCTTTTGATTGGACTACATCAGTGGGGTGTGATTTGTGTTTTGTCTCTGCCCTCTTGATGGGTCTGTTAAAAACAGAGACACACACACACAGAGAAACACAGATGAAGTAAATGGAAGTTGCTATTTTTGACTCTGCTATGTGAGAGAGGACTAGAGGATTGTTTAAGCACAAAGCTCCAAGAGGCTGGGCCCACAGAGCAGCTCAAGGAAAGAGAAGCCCCTGAGAGGCTCAAAGAGAGACAATGCATATGTCCAATAGCTTGCATCTGAACTCAGGAAGAATGCGGAGCAGCTGAGACTGATAGAGGAGGACTGGAAAGAGACAAGCCCTATGCCTGGTTGCCCTCAGCTGAGCTTAAACCTCAGCAGAGATTGGTGGCCATCTTGCTTCAACATGTGGCAGCTGACTTTGGTGAGAAGGCACCTCTTATGGTCCCTCAATATGGGCTTTTCATGACCTTGGAATTGTAAAATTTACCCCAAATAAATCCCCTTTTTAAAAGCCAACCCATTTCTGGTACTTTGCATCACCAGCCCTTTGGCAAACTAAATCACTCACCTTCATATCTGAACGAAAATTTTGCTGGATAAAAAATTCTTGGCTGGCAGTTTTTCTCTTTCAATATCTTAATGATATCATAACACTGTTTTCTCACCTCCATGTGTTCTGATGAGAAATCCACATAAAATCTTACTGGGCATCCCTTGTATGTGATGTGTCACTTACCCTTTGCTGCTTTCAGAATTTTCTCTTTATCTTTGGCATTTTATATTCTGAAATGTGTCTTGGAGTTGGTATATTTGGATGTATTCTGATTAGAGACCACTGTGCTACTTGGACCTATATATTCATGACTTTCATGAGAGTTGGGAAATTTTGGGCCATTATTTCCTCAAATGCTTTCTGCCCCTTTTCCCTTATCTTGCCTTCTATAACTCCCATCACACCTATTTCTTGTACTTGATGTTATCATTCAATCCCTGCTCAAATTTTCCCATTCTTTTCTCTCTTTGTTCTTCTCTCTTCAATTTCAGCAATTCTGTCCTCTACTTCTATGATTTCAAATCTACTGTTTTAGGCCTCTAGCATATTTTTAATCTCACCTATTATGTCTTTCATTCCCATAAGCTCTGCTATTTTTCCGTTCAAGCTTTCAAATTCTTCTTTGTATTCACCCAATTTCTTCTTTTTTTTAAATAAACAAATCAATTTTATTGGTACATATTAATAAAGCATACAATTCATCCAAAGTGTACAATCAGTGGTATTTGGTATAATCACTTAGTTGTGCATTCATTCAATCATTATTAGAGCATTTTCATTATTTCATATTTCATTATTTCAATAACAATAATAATAAATGAGAAAAGAGAAACAAGCAAACAAGAAAATTCTCCACCTCTCGATCTCTCTCTGTTTCCCCTGCTCTACATAGCTGCTATTTCTGGCTATTTTTGCACAATTATTTATGTACTCAGCAGTTTTATTGAGATATATTCACATACCATACTATCTATCCGGTGTATAATCAATGACTTTTAGTATAATCACAATGTTGTGCATTCATCACCACAAAAATTTTTAGAACCATTTCATTACTCCAAAAAGAAACACTCCACACCCCTTAGCATGCTTTCCCCAGCCCTACATAATCACTAATCTAATTTCATCTTTATAAATTGATTTATATTTACCTTTTATATAAATGGAATCATACAACATGTTACACAATATATTTAGTTCATAGTAGCACAATCATATGGTATTTATCCTTTTGTGTTTGGCTTGCTTCACTCAACATAATGTCCTCCAGTTTCATCCATGTTGTCATATACTTTATGACTTCATTTATTCTTACAGCTGCATAATATTCCATCTTGTGACTATACCACAGTTTGTTTATCCATTCATAAATTGATGGACACCTCGGTTGTTTCCAACTTTTGGCAATCGTGAATAATGCCTCAATGAATATTGGTGGGCAGATGTCTGTTCATGTCGCTCTCTCAGTTATTCTGGGTATACTCAGTAGTGGTATTGCAGGATCATGTGACAAATCTATATTCAACTTCTTTAGGAACTGCCAAACAGTCCTCCACAGTGGCTGTACCATTCTACATTCTCACCAACAGTCAATAAACATTTCTATCACTCCACATCCTTTCCAACACTTGTAGTTCTGTCTTTTTAATACTGGTCATTCTGATAGGTGTGAAATGATATCTCATTGTAGTTTTGATTTGCATTTCCCTAATCATTAGTGATGTTGAACATTTTTTCATGTGTTTTTTTTGCCTTTTGTATTTCTTCTCTGGACAAATGTCTATTCAAATATTTTGCCCATTTTTAATTAGGTTGTTTGTCTTTTTATTGTTGAGTTGTAACATCTCTTTATATATCATGGATATTAAATCCCTATCAGACATATGATTTCCAAATATTTTCTCCCACTGAGTCAGCTGCCTTTCCATCCTTTGGACAAAGTCCTGTGAGATGCAAAAGTGCTTAATTTTGAGGAGGTCCCATTTATCGATTTTTTTCTTTTCTTGCACATGCTTTGGGTGTAAGGTCCAAGAAACCACCACCTACCACAAGGTCTTTAAGAGGTTTCCCTACATTTTCTTCTAGTAGTTTTATGGTCCTGGCTTTTATATTTAGATCTTTGTTCCATTCTGAGTTGATTATTGCATAGGGAGTGAGATAGGGGTCCTCTTTCATTCTTTTGGTTATGGATATCCAGTTCTCCCAGCACCATTTGTTGAAAAGACAGTTTTGCCCCATTAACATGGACTTGGTAGGTTTGTCAAAAAACATTTGGCCATAGAGATGAGGGTTTATTTCTGGACTCTCAATTCTATTCCACTGATTCATGTGTCTGTATTTATGCCAGTACTATGCTGTTTTGACCACTGTAGCTTTGTAATGTGTTTCAAGGTAAGGCAGTGAAATTTCTCCCATGTCACTCTTCTTTTTCAGAATGCTTTTGTCTATTCTGGTGCATTTTCCTTTCCAAATGAATTTGGTAATTGTCTTTTCTATTTCTGTTAAGTAAGCTATTGGAATTTTGATTGGTATTGCATTGAATCTATAAATAATTTTAGGCAGGATTGACATCTTCATGATATTTAGTCTTCCAATCCATGAACATGGAATGTCTTTCCATTTGTTTAGGTCTTCATTGATTTCCTTTAGCATTGTTTTATAGTTTTCTGCATATAGGTCCTGTACTTCTTTGGTTAAATTGATACCTAGGTATTTGAGTCTTTTTGTTGCTATTGTAAATGGAATTTTCCCCTTGATTTCCTCCTCAGATTATTCAATACTGGTGTACAAAAACATTACTGATTTTTGCATGTTGATCTTGTATCCTGCCACTTTGCTGAACTCTTTTTTAGCTGAAGTAGCTTTGTCATAGACATTTCAGAATTTTCTTTTTTTTTTTTTGCGTTGGGGTCAAGCTGCAAAATTTTATTGAAAAGGCAGGGTATATATACTTTCGGGGGACAGGGAGTGGCTACTAAGGACGGGTGGTGGTCTATGATTGGTGGTCGCTGTTGCTAGGGAGGGGTTAGGGCTTTCGGCGCGAGTTGCTAAGGGCTTTTGGCGCAAGTTGCTAAGGCTTCCTGGAAGAAGGCTAGCTGGGGATCATGCCATCTGAAATAGTGAGAGTTTTACTTCCTCTTTTCCAATTTGGATGCCTTTAATTTTTTCTTCTGGTCTGATTGCTCTAGCTAGAACTTCTAGTACATTGTTGAATAACAATGGTGATAGTAGGCATCCTTGTATTTTTCCTGATCTTAGAGGGAAAACTTTCAACCTTTCCCCATTGAGTACGATGTTGGCTATGGGTTTTTCATATATGCCTTTTATCATATTGAGGACTTTTCCTTTTATTCCTATCTTTCAAAGTGTTTTTATCAAAAAAAGAATCCTGGATTTCATTGAATGCCTTTTCTGCATCAATTGAAATGATCATGTGGGTTTTTCCCTCAATTTCTTAATGTGGTGTATTACATTGATTGATTTTCTTATGTTGAACCAGCCTTGCCTACCAGGAATAAATCCCACTTGGTCATGATGTATAATTCGTTTGATGTGCTGTTGGATTTGATTTGCAAATATTACGTTGAGAATTTTTGCATCTATGTTCTTTAGAGATATTGGTCTGAAAGTTTCTTTTCTTCTAGTGTCTTTAACTGGCTTTGGTATTAAGGTGATGTTGGCCTCATAAAATATGCTGGGTAATTTTCCCTCCTCTTCAATTTTTTGGAAGAGTTTAAACAGTATTTGTGTTAATTCTTTTTGAAATGCTTGGTAGAATTCACCTGTGAAGCCTTCTGGTCCTGTACTTTTCTCTGTAGGGAGATTTTTGATGATAGATTCAATCTCTTTAAATGTGATTGGTTTGTTAAGTTCTTATATTTCTTGTAGCATCAGTGTAGGTTGTTTGTACATTTCTAAGAATTTGTCCATTTCATCTAGGTTGTCTAGTTTGTTGGCATACAGTTTCTCATAATATCTTCTTTTGATCCTTTTTATTTCTGTGAGGTCAGTTGTAACTTCCCCTCTTTCATTTCTGATTGTATTTATTTGCATCTTCTCTCTTTTTTTCTTTGTTAGTCTATCTAGGGGTTTGTCAATTTTATTAGTCCTCTCAAAGAACCAGTTTTTGGTTTTGTTGATTTTCTCTACTGTTTTTTTTTTTTTTTCCTCTCAATTTCATTTATTTCTGCTCTAATCTTTATAATTTCTTTCCTTATGCCTACTTTGGGATTAGTTTGCTGTTCTTTTTCTAGTTTCTCCAGTTGTTCAGTTAAATTTTTTATTTTAGCTGTTTCTTCTTTTTTAATAAATGCGTTTAGGGCTATAAATTTCTCTCTCAAGACTGCCTTCACTGTATCCCATAAGTTTTGATAAGTTGTGTTCTCATTTTCATTTGTCTCACTATATTTACTGATTTCATTTGCAATTTCTTCTTTGACCCACTGATTATTTAGGAGTGTGTTGTTTAGCCTCCACACATTTGTGAATTTACCTCTTTCCTGTCTATTATTGATTTCCAGTTGCATTCCATTATGACCTGGGAAGGTGCTTTGTATAATTTCAATCTTTTTTATATTTATTGAGAGCTGCATTATGACATAACATGTGGTCTATCCTGGAGAAAGATCCATGAGCAATTGAGAAGAATGTATAACCCGCTGAGTTTGGGTGCAGTGTTCTGTACATGTCTGTTAAGTCTAACTTGTTTATCATATTGTTCAAGTTCTCTGTTTCCTTATCGATCTTCTGTCTAGTTGTTCTGTCTAATGATGTGAGTGGTGTGTTGAAGTCTCCAATTACTATTGTAGAAATGTCTATTTCTTGCTTCAGTTTTGCCAGAGTCTGCCTCATGTATTTTGGGGCACCCTGGTTAGGTGCATAGATATTTATGACTGCTATATTTTCCTGGTGGATTGTCTCTTTTATTAATATATAATCCTTTCTGTATGTTTTATAACTTTTTTGCCTTTAAAGTCTATTTTGTCTGATATTAGTATTGCTACCCTTGCTCTTTTTTGTTTACTATTTGCATGTAGCATCTTTTTCCAACCATTCACTTTCAGCTGATTTATATCCCTGGGTCTAAGGTGAGTATCTTGAAAGCAGCATATGGACAGCTCATGCTTTTTATCCATTCTGTCAGCCTATATCTTTTGATTGAGGAGATTAATCCATTCACATTCAATGATATTACTGTAAATGCATTATTTGCTTCCACCATTTTATCCTTTGGTTCTCATATGTCATATCTTATTTTCATCTACCTTTTTACTCTTTTTGTTATCCTTTGTGCTGTTCTTTCTTCTATACTCTCCTCCAAGCCTCTCTTTCCTATTTTTTTCTTTCAGGCTCTAAGGCTTCCTTTAATATTTCCTGCAAAAGTGGATTCCTTTTTACAAACTCTCCTAGTTTCTGTTTGTTTGTGAATATTTTATACTCACCTTCACATTTGAAGGAAAATTTTTCTGGATAAAGAATTTTCAGCTGGCAGTTTTTCTCTTTCAGTATCCTAATTGTATCATACCACTCTCTTCTTACCTACATGATTTCTGATGAGAAATCTGTGCTAAGTCTCACTGGGGGTCCCTTGTAGTGATGATTTGCTTCTTCCTGGCTGTTCTCAGAATTTTCTCTTTATCTTTGACATTTGACATTCTGAGCAGTCTGTGTTTTTGGCATAGGTCTATTCAGATTCATTCTGATTGGGGTATGCTGTGCTTCTTGGACATGTAAGTTCACTTCTTTCATGAGAATTGGAAAATTTTCAGCTATTATTTCCTCATATGCTCTTTATGCCCCCTTTCCCTTCTCTTGTTCTTCTGGAACTCCCATGACATGTATGTTGTTCCGTTTCATGTTGTCATTCAATTCCCTGAGTCCCTGCTCAATTTTTTTCCATCCTTTTCTCTCTCTGTTCTTTTCTATCTTCAATTTCAGCTGTTCTGTCTTCAGTATCACTTATTCTTTCTTTTATCATTTGAAGTCTTCTGTTTTATGCATCTAATGTGTTTTTTTTTTTTATTTCTTCTATCATGTCTTTCATTCCCATGAGCTCTGTTACTTTTCTATTCAGACTTTCAATTTCTTCTTTGTGCTCACTAAGTATCTTCTTGATGTCATTTACCTCTTTAGCCGCATCATCTTTCAACTCATTAATTTGATGTTGGAAACTGGTGTGCATCTTGTTAATTAGTTGTCTCAAATCCTGTGTCTCTTCTGGGGCTTTGATATATTCCGTTGCTTGGGCCATGTCTTCCATTTTCTTAGTATGGCTCATAATTTTTTGCTCTGTCTAGGCATCTGATTAGGACGCTGAGTTTGCTCTGATGCTCAATTTTTCTATTTCATAGGGATTTAGTAGTAGGAGGAAGTGTGTTACTGCTATTTTTTGATTCTTATTTCAACCTGGATCTTAAGGATTGTCACTGTTAGCTGCTCAAATCTGGGCTCTGGACCCAGTAATTGCTTGCAGACCTGCTTTCTAAAGCCTTGAGAAGGGAGACTATAAAGGCTGGAAAAAGCCTCACTTACTTATTTCCTTTTAATTTCCTCACATGCACTTCCTTGGTATGCCAGCAGATGGTGCACTTTGGCAGCCCTCTCAGTTCAATACCTGGCAGGAGTGTATTCACTGCAACATGGATCAGATCAGTGTGGTAGAGGATCTTGCTTGGAGGCTAAGAGCCTTGTAATTCAAACTTTCTCAGTTTGAATTCCCTTTTCCTGGGTAGGAAATAATTCCACTTTCCTCTGTATCCTCAACAACCAGTTCCAGTCAGTAGAGAGGGAGATTGAGGGGTCAGATCATTTTAGTAACAAATCTCTTCAGTCCCTTGTTAGCTCCCAAGGCAAACAATGACATGGCCACACCCAGCCTAGAAGGGCTTGTGAGACACAGCAGACCAAATTTGTGAGTCAAAAGCTGAGACAGCCTTAGGCTGTGTCCCTCTCCCTCCCCTTTCCTGAGGACCTGCATCCTCAACAATAGGTTAGTATAGACAGAGATTGTGAGGGTCAGATCTCTTTAGTCCCATGCCAGCTCCCAGGGCAAACAATGATGTGGCCCCACCTGGCCTGGAAGGGCTCCTGGGACACAGCAAATCAAAATTGTGGGTCAAAAGCTGAGTTAGCCTTAGGCTGTGTCCCTTTCTCTCCCCTTTCCTGGGGAGGTGAATCCTTAGGGTCCCCTTTTTCTGTAGCCTCTGCTGGCACAGATGCTTGAGAATTCAAAGATGTCTTTAGTATGGGAAAAGGTGCTGCCAGTAGCACCCACAGCTTTTAACTCATAGTTTTGCCATTGCAATTTTTTTCCTTTGTCCCTCTCCTGGGCATTGTCCAGGTTTCCCCTGTAGTAAATCCTAGAAGATTTTTTTTCTAGGCCATTTCTGCCTGTCCTCTAGCATTTTTCTGAGAGACAAGAGAGTCCCGTGTCTTTTTAATCCACCATCTTCACAGAAGTCCACCCAGTTTCTTTTTAATGTATTTTATCTCTTAAGCCATATTATCCTTCAATGCATTGATTTGATTTAGATTTGTATGAACATTATTGATTAATTGTTTCATATCCTGTATCTTATCTGGAGCTTTGTTTTGTTCCTTAGCCTGAGCCATATATTCCTTTTCCTCAGTATACGTTGTAATTTTTTGTTGTGGCTGAAGCATCTGATTATGATGGTGAAGTTCCTCTGATGGTCAGTTTCTCTTGTTTAAGGATTTAGTGTTGAAGGTTGCTCCTTTTTTTGATTCTTGGTTCAAGTTGTTCTAGGTCTTTAGGATTTCCCCTGCTTAATTGCTCAAACCAGGGCCATTGACCCAGCAATGTGGTACAGACCAGTTTCCAGGGGCCTTGGCAAGGGCAGCCAGTAAAGATACTCAAAAGTCTCTGGTATTTTTTTACTTTTTCCTTTTTGAGTGCACTTTCCTGGACTGCCAGTAGATGGCGCTCTTCAACAGATCTCTCTGCTCAGACCCAGAGGCAAATGTGTTCACTGGAATGCCACCCACGCAGGTGGTGTAGAATCAATATTCCAGAGAATTCCTTTCAGGGTTGGCTATTCAAAACCAAGCCTTGCAAATCAAACTTGCGCCGAAGCCTTTGGCTGGCTGCACCCTCCCTTTTCCCAGGGAAGAATTAAGTTTTCACTTAGCAACCAGTCCAGGACAGTAGGGAGGTTGTTTGAGAAGGCAGGTTCTCTTTTGTTCCCTGCTTGCTCCCAAGGGGATCTATGTCGTGGTCTCGCTGGCCTGGAAGGGCACAACCCTTTGGTTGCTGCAGACCGAGTTCTCAGGCAAAAAACTGGATCAGCCAGTCCCTTTCTCTCCTCTTTCCTGGGAAGTGTACCTCTATGACCCCCTCAGTCTGTAGCCACCAGCCAGGGACCAGGGGACCCACAGGTGTCTCTGCTCTGAGGGTGAGTGGGATGGCTGTCAGCATTTGCAATTGCAGATTTACTCATGGATTCCCCGCCCCGAATCTCCTTTTCTTTGCCCTTCTGTCTTCTGGGTGGCAGCCAGCCTTCCCCTGATGGTCTAAGCTCCAGAATAATTGTCCAGACAGTTTCTGCTTGATCTTTAGCTATTTTTCTGGAAGAGAAATAATCCTCCATCTTCTTAGAAGTCACGACCACTAATTTTTTTTGCAACAAAATCACTGCTTGTTATTTTAGCATTCTGTTATCAACACATTTGTCTACAGTTTCTGTAGTTCTCCACATCAACTCAGCTCTCAGAATCCAAGAGCTTTTTTAACAATTTCATTTAAACAATGAGCCTGTGATATGATCCATAGAAAGACAATAATAGACACAGCTAGAAATGTGAAGTTTCTATAGAGACAGTTAAATGAAGTGGGAGATATACAATATATCCCTAGGTGAAGGTCAGGTTTCTTAGGTCCCTGAAGTTCCCCACAAGGATGTCTGTCTGTGGATGACACAATGCTCATGGGCCAAGGATTGTACCAGGCACAAGAAATTCCCTTTGCCATTTTCTTGGAGGTAAATACCTTTCTGAAAGCCCTCCATACCTCATATGACTATTCTGGGTACTCTGTGTGCCTTTCTACCGGCTTCAAAATAATGACAGACAATTCCCAAGTGTTTAATTCAGGTTTAGGTGAAGAGAGGGAATTTTCTTCAAAAGCATCATCCAGCAATCCTAGATTTTAAGCCTGTGTGATAGTCACTCTTGCAATTCCCAAATCAAACTTATTATCTCACCTTGAAACTCCCTTTTCCTTCTGTGAATCACATTCTGATTAAAAGTATCAACATAAAGTTATTCAGGCAAAGAGGAACCACAGAGCTATATTTGGCTACAACTTTTTCACCACTGAAATCCAGTCAGGTATCCATTTCTTTGGATTCTTCCAGTGAACACTTTTTAAAATCCATCCCTTCTTTTCTATTCCCATTACTCCTACTCTAGTTGAGAACTCTCTGACTTCTAATTCAAACTACTTCAGCAGCTTCTGAGCTGATTTCCCTGCCACTATTCTCTTGCCTCTCTAACCCATTCTCCACCAACCTTTCCCAACAGATCTAATTATATATTATTTTTTCTGTACACAATATTCTGAGGTGAGTTTGCCTATTTTCCTGGGTTAAAATACCAGCATTTTGCTGATGAATTGTAATTTTTTTTTATTTGACAAGTTGTGAGTTACAAAACAATCATGCGTCCATATGGGATTTCCCTGCATTGCCCCACCACTAACATCTTACATTGTTGTGACACATTTGTTACAATTGATGAAAGAATATTGTCACAATATTACTGCTATCTACAGTCCACAGCTTACATTTGGTGTTTTTTCCCACAAACCATTCTATTATTCATACCATGCATTAGTATTGTATATTTGCTATAGTTCATGAGAGAACATTCTCATATTTGTACTGTTAATTTCTAGTCCGAGTAATTCTCTGAATCTTAAATTCACAGACCCTACACATCCCACAGCCTACTTGATGTCTCCACTTGGATGTCTGACAGGTATCTTAAGCCTAACATCTCTAAAACAGAACAATTACCTCACCATACCCAAATTTTCCCCTCCCACCAGTCTTCACCATCTTAAAAAGTGGTATCACAATGGTTGCTGAATCTTCAAGTGTTACATCCACATTCCAGACCAAAAGAAAACTTCTCCTTTACAGTTGTTTTCTATTTATTCAGAAAATGAAGCTCTTCCCAGAAAGTTGTATCTATATCTCATTGACTAGAACTGTGTCACATGCCCACCTCTAACTACAAGAAAGACTGTGGATTGAGTATTTTTAACTGGGTACATTTTTTTTCCCTGGGTAAAATCATAACTCTATGAATAAGGAGGAAGGGAGAATAGATATCATATAAGGTCCATCATATCTACCTCACCATGCATCATCATGTTCTCTAGCTATACTAGACTATTATTCACAGTTCTTTGAAAATACTATGCAATTCTACAAAGCTTTTTACCTCTTTTCTTCTGTTGTTATCTCCATTTGGAATGTCTTTCCCTTGCTTCTCAACCTAAAAAAAATCCACTTATCTTTAAGGTCATTCTTGAATTCCTCATATCTGAAGCTTTCCTTTATCCTATGAGGCAAGATTAATGTTCCTTGAACTCCTGAGAGGTGGTGCAGGAAACAAGGCCCTTGTCTTGTGTTTTTATCATCAGGAATATTGTAAACAGTCAAAGAGTGGCAAACAAAATGAAGAAGGGGTGAAGAAGTCCAGGAATACTTGCTCCTCTCTTTTAATCTTCACAATAATGCCATGAAGAAGATATCACCTCTGTTTTATGGATAAGAAAACTAAGCCCAGAGAAATAATTTGCCCAAGGCTGCACATCTAATAAAGTGGTCCTGGAAATTAATTGAAGACTAACTCTTTGTTTCCTCCCTTTTAAAAATTCAGGAGTCACCAAACTATGACCCACAGGCAGGCCTCTTGTATTTGTAAATAAAGTTTTATTAGAACACAGCTATGCCCATTCCTTTATGTATTGTCTATGCTGCTTCTGTGCTACAACAGCAGAGTTGAGTAGCTGTGGTAGAGACCATACTGCTTGCAAAACCTAGTGTTTATAATCTGACTCTTTACAGAAAAAATTTGCTGACCCCTGATTGATACCAATCAGACTGCTGAATTAAATTGAAAGATCAAAACCATAAAAAGAGAAGTTTAAAACTATTATTTTTAGAGCAACATTATTAAGAAGAAAAGATGAGGATCCCTGTTTGAAGAAGATGTAGCATTAAAAACGACCGGTTTAAAAATTGAAATCCAATACAGTAACTTTTGTTAGGAAGAGATTGGGGAAAGGTGAGGTATTGTACCTAAATAGTATTTACAGTCATATTAACAAGGTGTAGCCCTTCCCATAAAGAATGTAAAAGTGGTGTGTGCTAGTAGGTAGGCTATGTGGGAGTATCGTAGCTGCTTCAGGAGGGAGCCGTTGCAGGAGGGCATGTGTTTACCCATCACGTGTCTGTGGAATTTGGAAAAGGAAGAGCAGCAGTCTCTTTGCAAAACGAAGTATTTTTATTTTTTATTCGTTTGTATTTATTAAATGAAAAAAAAGAACCCCATGATGTCCTTATTCTGTGGTGGAATTTAATTAAATTGTTAAAAATAAAGTTATATATTTTCTTCCTTACAAAATGACAGAAGGAAAAAGGGAATTCAACAATTCTGCCTTGATTACTGTGAAGAAAGAGAAACAGCATGAATTGGGGTGAAAAAAGAATTGATTAACCACTAGGGGAATAATTCTTATTTCACAAGGATGTTGTAAAAATGGAATGAGTCAAGGCATGAGATAAGGCACAATGCCTGGCATGTAGTTGAGGCTTAATAAACAGTGGCCCCACTCCAATGTGGCCCAATATTCATCAGGCATTGTTGCTTCTGAACATCAACCTTCTTTATTGTTTGGGCTTCTTTTTGGGGCTAAGGGAAAACATAAAGTCCATTTGTACTGTTCTAATTCTGTAATTCCATAAGGTTGGAAAGTCACCCTGATCTATCTTGGTTCCATTTTCTTCAGAAAGCCATTCCCATATCTTGGAGGAAATTGCAGTCTCAGATAAGAAAGCAACTAAGTCTGAGTCTATTAGCTTTCTCTCTTTCTGTCTCGACCAAACAGCCCCATTTTTTCCCATTACTACTTGCTCATATAAGAGGAACCATATACTGTGGAGACAGGATTAGAATAAGGGCAGTCACAAGGCAACTGCAGTGAACTCCAGAGCAGCTCTCATCTCAATGTTCTGGAAAGTCCTAGGAGGAAAGTTTTACAGATGTATGAGGAGAGAGAAAATTCTGCCTAGTTAGAACCTTACATAACTTCAATGTAGAAACCAGCTGGTTCCTAACAATTTCAATATAGCTGTCTTATTCAAGGCCAATGAACTTACCAGAGGCTACATTATTAATGACCTGAGAAAGAGGGCAAATTTTAATTTGGAGAAGTTAGGCAGAGAAGAAGGAGCCGCCATCTGTATCAAAGGCAGCAAAACATTTTTCACAAACTATGACTTTCCTACCAGAAATAATTTATTTACAACAGGGGTTTTTGGCTTTTTAGAAAACTGGGCCCAAATGTATTGTGTGTGTGTGTGTGTGTGTGTGTGTGTGTGTGTGTGTGTGGTGGTTTGCTTTATAGCAAAGGTTGAACTCTGGAGGGTGGGTGTTATGGAGTACAGTCTTTTCATATATTCTTTTTTATTGCTGTTGTTTTCGTTTGTTTTTCATTTTATTTTATTTAAAAAAAATTTTATTTTTAAAGAAGCTCTAGATTACATAAATATCATATAAAAAATATAGGGAATTCCCACATGCCCCACCTCCTCCCTTCCCACACTCTCTGACACCAACAGCATCCTCCATTAGTGTGGTACGGTACATTTGTTACAATTGATGAACACAAAGCATTGCTACTAACTGTGGACTATAGTTTACATTATAGTTTACACTCTGCTCCGCATGATTTTATAAGTTATGACAAAATGTAGAATGACTTGCATCTGTTGTTACAATGCCATGCAGGACAATTCCAATGTCCCGAAAATGCCCCCATACTACACCTATTCTTCCCTCTTCCTCCTTTCAGAACCTCTGGTAGCCACTGCCTTTATATCAATGTTAAAAGTTCTTCCATTGCTAGAATAATAATGTCTATAACAGAACAATAACAAGTATATTTCAGTCCATTGTTCATTACCCAATCTTGAGGATTTGGGGATGGTGATGCCCCCTCTGCCTCTAATTGAGAGGGGGCTTAGATTCCATGGGGCAGATGGATGGAACCATCTTGCTTGCAGTTGCAGACACTCTGTTCCTTGGGATGGGCATTGTTCATCATCATCATTTTGTTAGTTGTCCTGGGTGAGTCCAATGAACTGGAGAGTAGGTGTTGCAACTTTGTCGAGATTCAGGGCACAACTGGCACATGAATGGACCAAAGATTTAAGTCTCTGGGACAGATATTTAACAAGTATAGTGGTAATTATAGGTTCAAATAAAAGAGGCAGAAGAGCTA
This sequence comes from Tolypeutes matacus, assembly GCA_026826555.1. Classification (NCBI taxonomy): domain Eukaryota; kingdom Metazoa; phylum Chordata; class Mammalia; order Cingulata; family Chlamyphoridae; genus Tolypeutes; species Tolypeutes matacus. Next base: position 1,807,637 of record JAKSZT010054419.1, on the reverse strand, counting down.
TGTGTAGGGAAACTTCAATATATTATATATATATTCTCTATATATTATATATTCTTATATATTCTTAATGATTATAAAGAGTCTGTATTTACTGCATGAAAAATGCAGGATCTGAAAGCACAGTGGTGCATTCTGTATAACAACTGCTGTTTGTTCCTCTTTAATAAAATATGATCAAATCATGACAAGATTCTGTCAAAAGTTGTTGTTGGAAAACAATAAAAAATAAAATACCCCTTAATAATGCAATTTAACAAGAGATATTCAATTATTAAAGCTTTGCTTAAATGCATTGCAAGCTTACTACCCAGAACAAACCAAGCATACCTATCCCCATGTAAGTGATGTTTCTAAGAGATTCTGAAGCAAACTGTTGATGTGGGTAATTCTGATGACCTTGCAAATATTAATGGTTAAGATATTACCCATTAAAATAAAACACAGCATTAAGGGAGACCTACTTTTGATCATGCTGAGTACATGAATCCATGCAGGAATCCATGAAGTAGCCATCTTTTTTCTTTCTGCATCTTGACTGAACATCCTTGCTTGCATAAATTCTTAAAACTCATGAAAATATTAGGAAATATTGCTATTAGCAACTCCCAACTTATCAGAAATAAACAATGGGATATATATTAATAAGTTTTTGCCAATTCACTACATTCGATTAATATAGTTTCTCCTTGCAGTTCCATTTTCTAGAGTGTGCGTTCTGTTTCTATAGCAACTTTCATTTTGTTAACCTGTTACTCACATTAAAAGTCTTATTTTTAGCATAACATTTCCAAAACTCTTTGACAAAGAAAAATGGGAAAAGATTGCAGCTTGAAGATGAATGTGATGTCCAATATGAATTCTAATGTTGAAAATATTTGGTCAGTACATTATCTATTGTGAGATTTCAGAAATACAGATTTTTAAAATACTTGTATGTTTATGGACTTTGCAGAAAACAATATCATACACCATATATATTTTTTTAACAAAGTTGAGTATAAATAAAAAAATATCCATGTGGATTTATTATCCACAGATTTTTTACTTAAATAAAATCAAAAGAGAGGAACATATTGATGAGCTAATTTTTGTGTGGTAGTCAGTGCTTTTGCCATTGGATCGCAGTTTTAAACACACTTCTGTAATATCAGGACCCATGCGGCTAATGAGCTAAATTTCAGCTATGAAAATATCATGTGATAAGAAAATGAATTGTAGGGGGAAGCAATTCAGTAAATAGCTGACACTCATAATAAATTGCGACATAGCCTTCTTTTGGTGATTTAAGAGTCATATACCCCAGCAAAACATGCTCTTAATATTAGTCAGTTCCTGTGGGTATGAGCTCATTGTAAATCAGACCTTTTGATGAGGTTATTTCAGTTAAGGTGTGGCCTAAATCAATCAGGATGCATCTTAATCTTATTATTAGAGACCTTCTAGGGAAGGTCACAGTAAAAGAAGCTATGGGGAGTACCCAGAAGCTAAAAGTCTACAGAACCTGGAAAAGAAATGAGAAGACCCTGCCATGTGCATTACCATGTGATGGAAGAGCCACAAGAACCTCAAAAATTGCCAACCAGCCAGAGATACTAATCCCAGGAGGAAGGAAGAACCTAGTCCAGGGGTTCTTAACCTTTTTCGTTCCACGGACCCCTTTGCCAGTCAGGTGAAAACCACGGACGCCTTACCAAGTCTACACTATACTGTATATTATTTAATAACTGTATCACACCTGCACCAACATGTCCCCACAAGAATAATGTTTTCTTTTGAATTTTCAATTCAAGCTCATGGACCCCCTGAAATCTTTCCATGGACCCCTTGGGGGTCTGTGGACCCCTAGTTAAGAACCCTTGTTCTAGTCTCTGAAACCATGAGCCAATAAATTCCTGGTTTTAAGCCAACCCATTATATGGTATTTATTTTGGCAACCAAGAAACTAAGATTCAAGGTGAAAGGCCGTAAAGGATACTGATTATGACCTAGAACTCTGTCTTTTCTTCTTCCCAGGTTTATTGAGGCATAATTCACATAAAATAAAATTCACCCTTTTAGTGTAGAGTTCTATGAGTTTTGACAAATATATATAGTAACCACAACCATATCAAAATATAGAACATTTTCAGCACTCCCAAAAAATCCCTTGTACCCCTTTGTAGTCAATTTCCCTCCCACCCTCAGCCCCTGGTAACAACTGAGCTATTTTCTTACCCTTTAGTTTTGCCTTTTACAGTATGCCCTATGAATAGACTCATACAATATGTAAACTTTTAAGTCTGGCTTCTTCACTTAAAATTACATATTTGAAGTGTATACATGTTGTATGTATCCATAGTTCATTCTTTTTATTGTTGAATAGTATTCAGTTGTATGCAACATTCCACAGTTTTAGAACTCAGTATTAAGCACTCCAAAAAGGTGGATAGGGCCTTGTTTCTGCTCTAAGAATATGCAGTTCTAAACCAGATAAGGAACATATAAAGTCACTGAGAAATAGCAGATATACCTAATATTACCTGACATAATGGAGAACTCTAGGCGGCCAAGTCATTGAAACCTATGATATAGTTGCTTGGTGTGCTTTGTAGCCTCCCTTATGTGTTTCTGGTAAGGAGGGGAAGAGAGGGCAGGGATAGAAAAATAATCTTAGATACCGTCCTGTCACTAGGAAAATTGTTAATTGAGAAGGACAAACAAGTGCAGTAAAGCATAAAAGGGAGACAACAACTTAGCCAGCAGAGCTGCAGGCATATAAGTTATAACTTTCTCCTTTTCTTTAATGCCCTTTACTAAACAGGCAACAGAAGAGAAGCATGAGTACTATGGGATGTGTCAAGTGAATGAGTGGATGACTTGGGGGCTCCTTGAGGAAGTGCCTACCTCATTCAGCTTTGCCATTTCTCCTTTTGGTTTATACTCCATTTTAATTGGTCCAAGTAATCTCATTCATTGAACAGATATCTGGTCAATGAATGAGAAATTAACTTTTTGATAGGAATGCTAACATGTAGGGAATTGTGAATTTGACCCATGATTTTTAAAACTCACATTTTTTTCTTGGCTGACCTGGGCTCAGATACAAAAATTTCTGGTAATGCTCTGTAACTGCACCATACTGCCTTCTGAAGACCTTCTAACTAGATCATAATTTCTCTTAATCAAGTGGCCCAAGACTAACTACTTAATTCTCTCTGTTATCAATGAAAGACATGGAGAGGAGCATTTTCAATAACTGGATTCCAGTAACTCACCCCAAGTAGTTGGTGATCTATATCAGCCTGTTTTCTAAGGACTACCTTTCTTATTACTGATTTGCAGTTATTTCCTGGTTTTGAAAACAAGACTGAACATTATCAATCCTTTGACCTTAAAGTCATAGTCTCATAAAAAATCAATTCCTTCTCCATTGAGATACTTAATACAGTCAAAATATTTTTTGCCATAAACTATAAGAGTAGGTATGTAAAAAAAATGCTTGATAATTTCTGAGTAAATGTCAAGTCCACCCATAAGCAGTACTAGAATTTTAAGTATAAACATTTGATATTTATTAAATTTTTCTGAGCTAAATTTCCATGACTAGTAAGTGTCTGCACACTCAGATCACCTGTAAAGGGGTTGTTTACCTTCTCTTCATTCTGTTCATCTAAGTTGTAGTTATCATCTGGGATCCACCAAGTTCAGTTACTTAACTAAGGTATCTTTAATTAAAACCTTAAAAAATAATAAAGATTATTTGAGAGAAACTGAATGTACAGCATGGGGAGGTAACTATATACAATTAACTTTAACATAATTATGCAAAATAAACTATAAATAACTGGAAGTATAATTCTGTCATTTAAGTCCAAATTTTTTCTTCCTTTCTCCCCATTTTGTTCTAAAAATTGATTTACCATTTTAGTCATGGAGGACAGAAAGATATTTGGCCAGAACTCTGAATATCCAAATCCTCAGCCAACTTCTGATTGTATGAGTGCCAAATGTGTCTAAAGGATGTTCCAGTCAATGTGGAAACCCTGATCTTTCCTCAGATAGAGTGAAATAAAAGAGTTTCTTTTTTGCTTTTTCATGAAGGCCAAATTTTAGAGGAGACTGACTGGCCCCCAAGGCTTTCATTCTCTTGTACACTTGTTAGTCCTGAGTCTCAGCATTTCTCCAAATTGATGATGAGTAGAGTTAAGGAAGCATAAATCCAAGACAAAGGATATTAAGAGAAATAGCTATTCCCTCCAGAGACAATAGTAGAGCTATCTTGTGATGCCCACCCATGCACTTGAGGAAGAAACAATCCTAAGAGAGTCAATTCAAAAGAGAGCTAAAACCTAAAGCCAAAGAAAGGATACCTAGGAAATTCTTCTAAGATACCATAAGAGGGATTGGATTTACCTTTCCATCTGAAACAAATAAAACACTGGACAAAATACACGAAGCAATGGTTTCCAAGATATTGAACATCAGGCTATGAAAGATATTATCCATGAGAGTTTTGAAACTAATAAGGTGATCCCTACTATTGTCCCAGCTTACTGCTTTGAGAGAGTTTCTTGGTTATGGTATATGCAGGGCAAACTCAGAAAGGATGTGGCAACTTCCCTGAGTTGAGGAGACATTGCAAGAAACTCACTTAAATGTAAAGGTACAAATAGGTTAAAAGTAAAATTATAGGAAAATATGCACCATGCTAACACTATTCAAAAGAAAAATGGGGTGGCTGTTTTAATAATTGCACAAGAGAAGTGAAAGCATGTATCCATACAAGTACTTATATACCAATGTTCATAGAAACTGTATTTATAATAGCCCCAAAACTGTAAATAACTCAGATGTTTATTAGAAGATGAATGGAGAAACAAATTGGAGTATAACTGTAAAATGAAATACTGATCAACAATAAAAAGAAATCAGTTATTGATACACACAACAACATGGATATCAATATAATTATGCTTAGTAAAAGAAGCCAGACAATAAGAAGAGTGGAAATAATATGATTCCATTTATATAGAATTTTAGAAAATGCATATAGATGGATAATGGGGAGGTAAGCAGATGAGGAGGCAGGTAGGTAGATAGTTACATTTGCTGATAGATATGATGACTAAATTTAAGTAAGTGGACATCTTTGGAAGCCCTCCCTGAAGAACTGACAATCAAATGCACCTGTACATTTTAGCCAGAGATATTTAAATGTGTGCAGGGTTGGGGCAAAGTTATTCTTTCCATCTAGACAGTGGTAAAAACCCTAGTGAAACCTTTGGAATTGGTTCTGAATTATCTTTTATCATCATTGCTCAAGTTCTATTCATTCTTTCCTGCGAGACTGGTTTTGTCCCACTTAATCCACTATCTGTAATATAGGTTACTTTGTATCAGAACTTCAGTAATTTTAGTGAATTCTCAGAAACCAGAGGCAATCAATTCTAAAGTATACTCTGAAATGCCTTCACACTTCATGTTATGTACTCATAATCCTGAGAACAGTTTATTTTTTTAAATTTTCATATCTCTTTCCACTTTAGCCCCTTTCTTAAGCATCTCTTGCTGTTTCAATGCTCAAACTGAGCAGAGTTACTGGGATGATGGCAACAGTGTAAACACCTCTGTTTTTATCAGGAACAGTAACTTTCGAATTGGCCCCAATCTAAAAACACTCTTCCATTGGATAGAACACAAAGAAAGTTTTAGGCACTTCCTCTGTGACACCCAGCCCCTGTAGCATTTTGGAAGTTTTCCCATTTCATAGAGTTGTAGTATTATTAGTTCAAAGTTCCTAATTACTTACTCAGGACCATGAAAACATTTCTTTTCTGTGCTTCTGGGCTAAAACCTTGCCCATGGTTAAAGCTATGACCTTCCATAACTGCTACTTGGCCACTCCCTCTCTGCTTCACATTTGAGAGAGTTTCCCCACTAGCTTCCAGAGAGGATGCATCTGAGCAATTAGATCTTTAGAGCTCCTCCTTAGCTACTTTTGACCTGGCTGTCCCCTCCATCTCCTGCTACATCCTAGCCTGATTTCCTCCTTATAGTCAGATGTCCTTGTTTTCCATCTTTTACACATAAATATCCACTCTTACCGCAACTTCTTTGTTCATGACAGCTGTTCAATAAGGGTTGTCTCAGCAGGTCTGGAGTGTTCAAACCCTGCATATTCCAAAGAAAGGTCTGGCCCTTGACAAACTCCTGAGATATAACTTCTACTCCCCTGGAAAATTCTGCCTGAGAAGAGAGTCTTTGTTTATCTGGTCCCTCAGATCACATCAGATAGCTTATGCTAGCAATGTGATTTGTGGTGGATGCCATGTAATATCATTTGGCTCCTGGAAAGGCTGGAGAGTAATTAAAGTCAACCATGAAGATGCTCCATGTCTTTGTGACTGAGCCCCAATAATAACCTTGGACACCAAGACTCAGACAAGCTTCCCTAGTTGGCAATACTCCATATCTGTCATCACGCATCACTGGTAGAAGAATTAAACACTGTCTGTACAACTCCACTGGGATAGGATAGGAGGAAGCTTGCTCCTTGTCTCTCCTGCATTCTGCTCTATGTACCTTTTACCTTTTCTGATTTTAATCTATATCTATTCTCTGTAGTAAACCACAAATGTGAGTATAACAGCTTTTCTGAATTCTGTGAGTCCTTCTAGCAAATCATCAAACCTGAGGGTGGTCTTGGGGACCCTGAACACAGCACCCCAAAGCATTCACACTGTGTGTTCCATCATTTAAATACACCACCCTTTAAATTTCACTGGAAGCCAGATATTCTCCAGGACTCTTCCCATATAGTTCCCAATATTCTTATCAAAACACTATTCTGCATGGTTATATGTGGAAACAGTACTAATACCAAATGGGCTGGGTTGGAGCAGTAAGTCTGGAATGTGTTAGCTGTGTGATCTTGGATAAATCACTTAGCCTGCATTGGCTTCTCTTTGCTCATCAAGAAAATGGGGATGATGATACTTAAACTCCTTTAACCAACACAACAACTTGGAGAGGTTCAAAGGAAAGAGTTTGCAAAATTTCTATTCTGTCTTTCCTGTGTTATTCACACTGGTTTTCCACCCATCAGGCCCCTGTAAATTCAGGTTTCCTTATATCAGACCTTCATCAATGATTATAGTAAGTTCTCAGAATCTGTCTGTAGTTAGTGTGGTCATCAGACCAGTAGCATCAGCATCAACTGAAAGGTCCTTAGAAATGCAAATTCTTAAGCTCCACCCCAGACACACCGCATCAAAATTAGGGGAGCGGGGTCCACAATCTTTGTTTTTCGCTTGTTTTTGTTTTTTTGAGGCTTCACCAGGCAATGAGCACAGGCCCCTTTAATAAAACAATAACCACTAATATAATTTAAAAATCTGCAAAAGACATCCAAGCTCTGACAATGTGATTGAGGGCATGGGAAGAAAGCTTGTTCATGGCTTGTTTTGTATATTGCATGAGAATAAACACTTCCACATCAGACCAACACTAGGTAGTTAAAAGAAATAATATGTCCACCATGAGAGGGGGAAGAGCCAGGTTGAATCAACACAGGAGGGGCTTTGATTCTGCTTCTGTTCACATGTCACTTCCTGGTCTTTTGTGAGAAATCAGAAAGCCCATGCCCTTTTAGCAAAGCTGGACCTTACCTCCTCCCTGTCCATCCTCGTTTTCTCCCTTCCTGTGCCATGGCATTTGGCTAAGGCTCAGGGTTAGAAATGGTTTTCAGTGCAGTTAGGCAGTGGAGGGGTCCTAACAACTGGCCAGTTCATGGTCACCCTGCCCAGGGCCTTAGGCCTCTCATAATATCATGTACTGCAGTTTGTGGATGCCAGTGTCCTAGTATCCCTGCCTTTTGGTTTTCTTCTTCTTCTGGATTTTTTTGGGGGAACCTATTACCTAATTATTCTAAGGAGTCAAGGAAGCCTTTGTTAACACTGAGAGGTGGGTCCTTGGTACTGGTTTCTATGTACAGAATATTGTGTTTGCTAGTCATTTATTTTCCTTGCTTGTTGGTGATTTCCCCCAAATGCCTCAAATCAACCTTGTTGGACATGAGGATCATTGGGAATGATTCCCTCTCTTGATGCACAGGATGCGCTGGTGGAAATGGTACATGTGCTTGAAGCTGGCCTTCTTGGTGACCAAGTAGGCTATGAGGAAGCCAGAACCCTTCCACGTGGCACTGAATAAACACTACGTGGCACTGAACTCTTCCTGCCGGGCTGTGCCTAGAACATCCAAGATGGTCCCTTGATTGCCAATATCCGTGTTTCAGGTAGGAGTCTTCAGTGGTAGGATCAGGTAGAAGTCTTCCATAGTGGGGTCATAGTCAGGCATAAAGAACTTCTGGAAAAACTAGATGGTGAAGGCACTCTTCCCCACACCCCATCCCCACGCCCACACCAGGTTGTCACTGGGGACCATGCTGGTGCCATTTCTGGTAGGTCAGACCACTTGCTCCAGTCCCAGCTCAGCTCAGGCCCTTAGGCTGCCTCCTCCACGCTAGTGCCCTGCTGGAGACAGCACCGCACTGGCTGAGTCCCAAGGTTGCCGTGTTCCATCGCCCTCCAGCTGCTCTGCTGCGTCCCAGCCACTAGCAATCCTCATTTTAACAAGCTTTCAAGTGATTCTGATTCACATTAAGAATTTACTGGCTAATTTATGTTATAATAATTCTATACACCTGCACTTGTAAAGTTCCCCGTAAATTTATTTAGATACTCCCTTGACTTCTCTCAGCTTCCTGAGAAAAAGGATATGCCCCAAATGTCTGCTCCCAGCACTCACTAAAATCCTATTGAAGGATCATTTCAAGATAAATTACCTTAATATGAGTCTGTATTGCAGTCTGAAAATAGTTGGCACGTTCATTTTTACAAAGATCATTTGGAGTCATAACAGAAATGTAGTCAATTGACCCATTTATTTTTTCATAAAGTTGTTGAAAAAATACCAGATAAGACTGTGAAACGGAAAGCTCATTTGATAGTTCCTGCATGCCTCCATCCTCAAACCGTTTTCCTGCAAACGTCAGATGCTGCAGTGAACAGAGAGTGAGGAATGGAAGGTGTGGGTGATTTAATGAAGGAAGCCCTGAACTTTGTCCAGGGCCTTAACATTACAGTAATTATAGCACCCTGTAGAATTGCAATGATGCACCAGGCTTGAACAATTGATTGTGATAACATGAACAAAGCCAGATCCTGTACTTACATTCTGATTTTAATTTACACTTGTTTTTCAAAGCCAGACTCAATTAAGTCACTGGAAAATATATATTAATAGAATGAAAATGATGACAATTTGGCCTTTGGTCTTTTTCAGATACATATTAATATAGCATAGTTTGTATCAATATTGGAATTTTTACTGCTACAACCTGGCTACATAAGATAACATTAGATATCATTTTTGCTCTTTTTTTTATTTTTTATAAAAAGCCAAGTGAGTATTTGAATATAGTTTCACCTGGCCTTAATAGCAAAAATATATTCTAAATATTGTGTACACCTTGCCCTAGAGTTCTATCAAATAATAAGAAAAACATGTTGTCGGATGATCTTGCTGTCCTAGCAGCCAAGTTCCTAGGGATCTCTTGTCATTTCACCTTCTGAAAGCTTAACATTTAGAAAAATACAAGTCCATGAAGGATGCTTAATATTAGTTTTTATTGGCATCTCTGTATTTCTGGTTTAATTTTTAAAAAGCAGGACAAAAGAAAACCAAGAAGCAATATCTTCCTGACTTGTGTGATTACAGAAAGGTCTTGCACTGTACTCATGAGGCAAGTAAATGCAATATTTTCTATTATTCTGTCAATATTGACTTTTAGGAAATTGTTCATTTCAATTTAGGCTGGTGTCCTGTGAAAAGCTTTAGTACTAAAACTCTAGGACCCTATTGACTATACACTTTTATTTTACTTTTTATTTACTATTAATTCCCTTTCCTTAATCTCATGGTGCCCTTTCTTCTTCTTCTTTTTTTTTTTTTTTTTTTTTTTTTGCCACATGCACTTGTCTCTCAAATTAAAGTTCCTGTTTTTCAGTTTTCTTATTATTGTGAGTTTTTTAGTATTGAGAAATATCAGGGGGTTATGTCTTCACTGAGCTATAAACGTTTTACTCTCCTTCTAAAGATTTTCCTTCATCTTTATCCTCCAATTATCCTGACACATCTCAAAAGTTGCATAATCTAATCAGGAAAATTTCCCATATAGTTTAAACACCTGAAAGAAAGGAAATGGTAAGAGAAGACAAAATTGGCACTGCCATTTTGGGTCCTTTTGCAAATTTCAAGATATAAATAATTGTACAATAATATAGTCAAATTCCCCTAATTTCCATACCTATAACATTCACATTTATTGAGTAGGAAAAGATTACATGGCTAAAACTTATATTCATGAGAACCTGTTTAAAAATAAGTGTTCAACCTCACCTCCTGTAGCACCTTAGGGGTCTCTGACCTGTTTATTTCCAGCATTAACCTATTCAACTTCCTGTGCAGCTTTGCTACTCTCATAATTAACTCGTGGGCCTGATTCTCAGCTCTTTCTGCCCTCTGCCTTCAGAAAGACAATCTCTTTATTAGTGGCCCAAGAGACCCTCTGACTTCCCCATTTAGATTTTTTTCTTTAAACATTTTTATTTTGAAATCATTTCAAACTTAAGAGGATAGTTACAAAAATTACAAAACACACAGAAAACGCCAGCATCCCCTTCACCCCAGATACCCAGATTCACCAATTTTAACATTATGCCACAATTGCTATATCATTCTTCCCACCTCTCATCTATTTTCTGAACACTTAAGAATAGGTCGTGTGTATCATGTTCCTTGGATACATAATACTTCCATGTACATTTCAAAGGTCAATGATATTCACTTACATAACCACACTTAGCAAGTTCAGGGAATTTAGCATTGATGTAAAGCTTATAGACTATATTCCAGTTTTTTCCCATATATCCCAGTATATCCCATATATCCTTTTGAGCCTTTCCTCCTCCATTATTAGATAGATCCCTGTTCAGGATCACACATTGCATTTAAATGTCATTGTCTCTTTTTCTTTTTTTTTAATTAAGTTATTTTTTATTGTGGGTAAAAATAAAAATTTTCACAATACATACCAATATTTGTAAAATGATTTATAAATATATATGCATATATGTGCATTTACTTACAAAAATGTTATATATATATATATATATATTTTTTTTTTTTTTTAAAGAGGTGCTTAGATTACTTAAATATTACACGGAACCTACTGGGATTCCCATGTTGCCCACCTCCCACACCTCCCACCACATCCCACACAAACATCTCCCACAAGTGTGGCCCACTACCCTCAATGGACTTACACATCCTGGGGCCTTGCCACCAACCATAGACCACAGTTCACACCGTAGACCACACTCTCTCCCACACAGTTCTGAGTGGTGTGTGCTGATTTAAAATGGCCTACATCTGTCGCCACAACGGCACTCAGGACAACCTCCAAATCCCGAAAAAGCCCCTGTATTTCAACTGCACATCCCCTCCCTGCCCCAAAAGTGTCCAGTGGCCACTGGCTCCACCTCATTGTTATAATTTCTTCCATTGCTAGAATCACCATATGTGTACAACAGAATACCATCAAGTCCACTCTAGTCCATAGTTCTTCCCCCAGTCCTGAGGGGACTGGGATGGTGATGTCCACTCCACCTCCAAGTGAGAGAGGGCTTATATCCCATGGATATGGTGGGTGGGATGATCCTGCCTGCAGATGCAGGCCCTCTCCATTCCCTGGGATGGCCGTTGCCCAGCGTTGTCTCCTCGCCAGGTGACTTGGATGAGTCCATTGAGCTGTAGGGAAGGAGTTGCAGCTCCACCTAGATTTCATGCACACCTGGCACATAGGTAGGCCAGAGGCTCCAGTCTCTGGAAGTATACCTAAAAACTCCAGCATCACATATAGGTTTGAATAGAAGGGACTGATGAACCATGTGTAGGGAGGACTTATTTGAGTCCAATTCTGTCACTCTCAGGAGCACAGATTCCAAAATAGAGCCCACTGATAAGGCATCAGTCTCTGGGGCTATCCCCCCTTATAGAGGACCTGGGTGTCTCCAGAGCTCTCAGGAGCCCCTCTGTGTGGGGTGATATGCACTTTGATGTTCTATTGTCTCTTTAGTTGCTCTTTATTTTTTTGAATTGTGGAGACATATACAGCAAACTTTCTCATCTCAATCACTCCCCAGCACACCATTCAGTGGGATAAATCACATTCACTACGTTGTGCTACTTTCACCACCATCCATTACCAGAACTTTCTCATCACCCCAAACAGAAACCCTATACCCATTATGCATTAACTCCCCATTCCCTTTCATCTGTGCCAAGGGTCTGGTAAAAATAAAAAAAAAAACAAAAAAAAACCACTCCCCATTCCCTTTGATCCCTGCACCTGATAAACTGTACTCTATTTTATGGTCTGTCTCTATGAGTTTGCATATTATTTTACTTAAAAAAAAATATTGCCATTCTAGTGGGTGTGAGGTGGTGTCTCATTGTGGTTTTGATTTGCATTTCCCCAGTGGCTAATGATATTGAGCATCTTTACATGTGTTTATTGGCCATTTGTACATCTTCTTTGGAGTAATGTCTATTCACATTCTTTGCTCAATTTTTTTTTTGAGTTTTTTGTCTTTTTATTGTTGAATTGTAGGAGTTATTTATATATTCTGAATATTAAACCTTTATCATATATATGGTTTCCAATTAATTTCTACCATTCTATCGGTTGCCTTTTCACTTTCTTGCTAATGTCCTTAGAAGCACAAAAGTTTTTTAAAAGTTTGATGAAATACAATTTATTTTATTTCTTTTTTTGCTCATGCTTTTGGTGTAAAGTATAAGAATCCATTGTCTACTACAAGGTCCTGAATATATTTCCCTATGTTTTCTTCAAAGAGTTATGTAGTTTTATTTCTTATATATTTAGGTCTTTGATCTATTTTGAGTTAATTTTTGAATATGGTGTGAGGTAGAGGTCCACTTTCATTCTCTTCCATGTGGATATCTAGTTTTCTAGCTCCCTTTGTTGAAGAGACTGTTCTTTCTCCATTGGCAGTGGACTTGGATCCCTTGTCAAAAATCAATTGGCCAGGGAGTGGACATAGCTCAAATGGTTGAGTGCCTGCTTCCCATGTATGAGATCCTGGGTTCGATTTCTGGTACCTCCTAAAAAACAAACAAACAACTCTCATTGGGGACTGGATGTAGCTCAGAGGTTGGATGTCTGCTTACCATGTATGAGGTCCAGTACCTCCTAAAAAAATGAATTGGCTTTAGATGTGTGGGTTTACTTCTGTACTCTCAATCCTATTCCATTTTTTCGATTTGTTCTTGTGTCAGTACTACACTCTTTTTTTCACATGAAAAATGAAAATTTTTATTTAAAGCGTTGAAAGGGATATAAATATTTACCTAGCCTTTATGCCTTTAATGGTGTGTTAAATATATGTGAATTAATTAACCATTTACTTTCTTCATTACATAATTTTGTTCTTGTCTTTGCTATTGTGTTTTCAGATCTAGTGTTTTTATTCTTGTTTTTTTTAAACAAATCAATTTTATTGATACATATTAATAAAGCATAAACCCATTCAAACTGTATAATCAATGGTAATTGGTATAATCACATACTTGTACATTCATCTCTCCAATCATTTTTAGAGCATTTTCACTATTCCACTAATAATAATAATAATAATAATAATAATAAACAAAAACCAACCAACCAAACAAACAAAACTCATCACTTCTCAGTCTCTCTATGCTTCCCGTGCCGTACATAGCTGCTATTCTGTTTCCTTCTCTCTACTTTATTTGTATTTATATTTTGTAAAAACAGTCTTATATATGCAATATCACCCATTTATGTATTTTACATGAGGTTTCACTATGTTATACAGTCCCATGTTACATTTTTTAGCTTTCCTTCTTTTAGCTTTATACTAATATAAATGCCCTTAGGCTTTCCCTTTCAACCACTGTCATACCCATATAATAGCGCTGCCAGTCACAAACACCATGATGTGCTCTCACCATTTCCATTCATTTCCAAAAATTTACAACCTTTTAACCAGTTCTGCACAAATTAACCATCAGCTTTCCATTCTCTACCCTCATTCTATTTTCTGGTGACCTATACTCTAATTATAAACTCCATGAGTTTACATAATATACTTAGTTCATAATTGTGCAATCACACAGTATTTGTCCTTTAGTTTCTGGCTTGCTTCACTCAACATAATGTCCTCCAGGTTCATCCATGTGTCATATGCTTCATGACTTCATTTCTTCTTACAGCTACATAATATTCCATTGTGTGTATACACCACAATTTGTTTATCCATTAATCAGTTGATGGACACCTGGGTTGTTTCCAACTTTTGGCTATCGTGAATAATGCCGCTATGAACATGGGTGTACAGATGTCTATTCATGTCACTGCTCTCAGTTCTTCTTGGTATATGTTGCTGGGTCACATGCCAAGTCTATATTCAACTTCCTTAGGAACTGCCAGATAGTCATCCACAGGGCTGTACCATTCTACATTCCCACTGACAGTGAATAAGCATTCCTATCACTCCACATCCTCTCCAACATTGACAGTTTTCTGACTTTTTTTTAAAGATTTATTTATTTACTTTATCCATTTTAAATGCCCGCTTCCCCATTTGCTGTTTTGTGTCCATTCGCTGGGCAATTCTCTGTCTCTGTTTCCTGCCATCTCTTCTCATCCTCCTCCTCCTCCAGTCTTTACCAGGATTTGATCCTGGAGACCTCCGATGTAGGAGAGAGGTGTTCTGCCACCTGCGCCACCTCGGTTCCTGGTTTTCAGAGCTTTCGGAGCATCTCATCTTGTCTCTCTCCTGCATCTCTCTCCTGTTACGTCATCATCTTGCTGCATGGCTCCCGGGGCCTGGCAGCTCACCGGCACACAGAGTCTGGCAGCCCCTGCGCCTTCTATATATATATATTTTTTATTTTACCGGGAGGTCCCGGGGATCGAACCCAGGTCCCTCCATATGGCAGACGGATGCCCAACCATTTGAGCCACATCAGCCCCCTGACTTTTTAATTGTGGCTAGTCTAATAGGTATGAAATGATTTCTTGTAGTTTTGATTTGCGTTTCCCTAATTGCTGGTGATGTTGAACAGTTTTTCATGTGTTTCTTCACCATTTGCATTTCTTCTTTGGACAATTGTCTTCTCAAGTCTTTTGCCCATTTTTTAATCGGATAATTTGTCTTTTTATTGTTGAGTTGTATGATCTCTTTATATATCATGGATATTAAACCCTTATTGGATATGTGATTGCCAAATATTTTCTCCCATTGCATAGGCTGCCGTTTTACCCTTTTGACAAAACTGTTGAATTTTGAGAAGGTCCCATTTATCTATTTTTTGTTGTTTTTGCTCATGCTTTGGGTTTAAGGTTTAAGAAACTACTGCCTACCACAAGATCTTGAAGATGTTTCCAACATTTTCTTCTAGGGGTTTTATGGTTGTTGCTTTTATATTTAGGTCCTTGATCCTTTTTGAGTTAATTTTTATATAAGGTGTGAGATAGAGGTCCTCTTTCTTTCTTTCTTTTTTAAAAATATAGCTATCCAGTTCCCACAGCACCATTTGTTTAATAGACTACGATGGCCTAGCTGGTGGGCTTAACAGCCATGTCAAAAATCACTTGACTGTAGATGTGAGGGTCTATTTCTGAGTTTTCAATTCAGTTCCATTGTTCACTGTATCTTTCTTTATGCCAGTACCATGCTGTTTTTACCACTGTAGCTAAGTAATATGATTTAAAGTCAGGAAATGAGAGTCCTCCAATTTGTTCTTCTTTTTTAAGACATTTTTTGATATAAAGGGCCTGTTACTCTTCCGAATTAATTAGATAATTTTAGCTTTTCTATTTCTGCAAAAAGGCTGTGGGATTTTTATTGGGATTGCATTGAATCTGTAAATCAGTTTGGGTAGAATTGGCATCTTAATAATATTTAGTCTTCCAATTCATAATCACAGAATGTCCTTCCATTTATTTAAGTCTTCTTTGGTTTCTTTTAGCAATGTTTTGTAGTTTTCTGACTACAGGTCTTTTATGTCCTTGGTTAAGTTTATTCCTAAACATTTGATTGTTTTAGATGCTATTATAAATGGATTTTTTTCTGATTTCCTCCTCAGATTTCCCATCAGTACTGTATAGAAACATTATTGATTTTTGCATATTAATCTTGTATCTCATTACTTTGCTAAACTTGTCTATTAATTCTAGTAGCTTTGTTCTGGAATTTTCAGGAATTTCTAGATATAGGATCATATCACCAGCAAATAGTGAAAGTTTTACTTTTTCATTTCCTATTTGGGTACATTTTCTTTCTTTATCTAGCCTAATTGCTCTATCTAGAACTTCTAACACAATATTGAATAATAATGGTGACAGTGGGCATCTTTGTCTTGTTCCTGATCTCACTGGGAAAGCTTTCAGTCTTTCACCATTGAGTACAATGCTAGCTGTGTGTTTTTCATATAGGCACTTTACCATATTGAGAAAGCTTCCTTATAATCCTATCTTTTAGAGTGTTTTTAATTTAGAAAGAGTGCCATATTTTGTCAATATTTTCTGCATCAATCAAGAGGATCATATGATTTTTCTTCTTCAATTTATCATTATAGTTTATTACACTAATTGATTTTCTTGTGTTGGACCACCTTGCATACCTGGGATAAAACCTACTGGATTGTGGTGTATAATTCTTTTAATGTACTTTTGGATTTGGTTTGCAAGTATTTTGTTGAGGATTTTGCATCTATATTCATTAGACATATCGGTCTGCAATTTTCTTTTTTCTAAATGTCTCTATCTGGTTTGGTATTAGGGTGATGTTGGCTTTATAGAATGAGTTTGGTAGTGTTCTTTCCTGTTCAATTTTTTAGAAGAACTTGAGCAACATAGGTATTATATGGTCTCTGAATGATTGGTAGAATTCACCTGTGAAGCCATCTAGTCCTGGGCTTTTCATCTTTGGGAGTTTTTTGATGACTATTCAAATCTTTTCATTTGTGACTGGTTTGTTGAGGTCTTCTCTCTCTTCTAGGATCAGTGTAGTTGGTTTGTGTGTTTCTTGGAATTTGTCCATCTCCTCTACATTGTCTAATTTTTTGGCATACAGTTGTTCACTGTATCCTCTTAAGATCTCTTTCATGTCTACAGGGTAAGTGGTAATGCCCCACCCCCCTTCTGATTTTATTTGTGTCTTCTCTCTTTTTCACTTTGTCAATCTAGCTAAAATTTGTCAATTTTGTTGATCTCCTTAAAGAAACAATGTTTCGTATTGTTGATACTCTATTTTATTTTCATTCTCAATTTGATTGATTTCTGCTCTGATCTTTATTCTTTATTTCCTTTGCCTTGGTTTGAGATCAGTTTGCTCTTCTTTTTCTAGTTCCTACAAGTGTGTGGTTAGATGTTCAATTTTAGCTCTTTCTTCTTTTTAATGTAGGCATTGAGGGCTATAAATTTCCCTCTCAGCACTGCCTTTGCAGTGTCCCATAGGTTTTAATATGCTGTGTTCTCCTTTTCATTCATCTCAAGATATTTGCTGAATTCTCTTGCAATTTTTTCTTTGACCTACTGTTTGAGTGTGTTGTTTAATCTCCATATATTTATGACGTTCCCCATTTTCTGTCCATTATTGATTTACAGTTTATTTTCATTATGATCAGAGAAAGTGTTTTTTATAATAACAATCTCTTTTAACTTATTTGAGACTTGTCTTGTGACACAACATATGGTCTGTTTTGGAGAAGGATCCATGAGCACTTGAAAATAATGTATACCTTGCTGTTTTGGGGTGCAATGCTCTATAGATGTCTGTTAGGTCTAGTTCATTTATCATATTATTCAAGCACTCTGTTTCTTTATTTATCCTCTGTCCACATGTTCTATCCAGTACTGAGTGTGGTATATTGAAGTCTCCAACTATGAATGTAGAGCCATGTATTTCTCCCTTCAGTTTTGTCACTGTGTGCCCCATGTATCTTGGGACACTCGGGTTAGGTGCCTAAATATTTAGTATAATTATTTCTTCTTGGAGAATTTCCCCTTTTATTTATATAATGACTTTCTTCATCGCTTATAAGAGTTTTGCATTTAAAAACTATTTTGTCCAACATTCATATGACTATTTTAGCTCTTTTTTGGGATATCTTTTACCAACCTGTCACTTTCAACCTGTTTGTATCCTTACATCTGTGGTGAGTCTCTTGTAGACAACATGTAGATGACTCTTATTTTTTTATCTATTCTATCAGTCAATGCCTTTTTATTGGGGAGTTCAAGCCATTAACATTCAATGTTATTACTGTAAAGGCATTACTTACTTCATCCATTTTGTCCTTTGGCTCTCTGTTGTCATATTGTACTATTGTCGGTCTTTTTACCCTTTAATTCACCCTTCCTAATAATCTTC
This sequence comes from Tolypeutes matacus, assembly GCA_026826555.1. Classification (NCBI taxonomy): domain Eukaryota; kingdom Metazoa; phylum Chordata; class Mammalia; order Cingulata; family Chlamyphoridae; genus Tolypeutes; species Tolypeutes matacus. Next base: position 1,789,113 of record JAKSZT010054419.1, on the reverse strand, counting down.
AATTTTACACTCTTCTCCAAGTCTTTTGCCCTTGTTTTTTTCTCTTTCAGGCTGCAACACTCCCTTTAGTAGCACTTTTAATTCTGGTCTTTTGATAACATATTCTACCAGTTTTTGTTTGTCTGTGAAGACTTTGAAATCACTCTCATTTTTGAAGGATAGGTTTGCTGGATACAGAATTCTTGGCTGGCAGTTTTTCTCTTTCAGTACCTTAAATACATCATACCAATTTTTTCTGTCTTCCATGGTTTCTGATGAGAGGTTGGCACTTAATCTTATTGAGGTTCCCTTGTATATGATGCTTTGGTTTTCTCTTGCTGCTTTCAGAATCCTCTCTTTATCTCTGATATTTGTCATTCTCAATAGTAGATGTCTCGGGGTAGGTCTATTCAGATTTTTTCTGTTTGGGGTGTGTTATCCATCTTGGATATTGATATTTATACCTTTTATAAGGGTTTGGAAGTTTTGAGTCATTATTTCCTCAAGTATTCTTTCTGCCCCTTTTCTGTTCTCTTCTCCTTGTGGGATACCAATAATGTATATGATTGTTCATTTCATGTTGTCATTCAATCCCCTGAGACCCTGTTCCATTTTTTCCTTTATCTTCTCTTTCTGTTCTCCTGTCCTTTCCAGTTCAGATATTCTGTGTTTGAAATCACTAATTCTGTCTTTAAGCAATTCAAATCTGCTCTTATGTGCCTCTAATGTATTTTTATTCTCATCATCCATCATATCTTTCATTCTTTCATCCCCATATAGTCTGTTACTTTTCAGGCTTTCAAATTGTTTTTTTTTTTTTTTTTTTTTTGCTCATCCAGGGTCTTCTTAATATCCTTTATTTTTTTAGTAATATTTTCTTTCAATTAAAAAAAAATTGATTTAGGAGAGTTCTGTGATTATCATCGATCATCTTAAATCATGTATCTCTTCAGGATATTTGGTTTGTTCATTTGGCTGGGCCATCTTTCATGTTTCCTAGTATGGCTTGTCATTTTTTGCTGATGTCTAGGCATCTGAATATGTTGGTGAATTTACTTTTATGGCCAATTTCTATATTTTGCCTACTGTTTTTTTTTCACAGCTCTTCTTTGATATTCGGTTCAACTTATTCTATCTTTAAAATCTCCCAGTTTAAGTTACCAAAATCATTCCAGGAACTCACTTAATGGGGCTCAGATTTTCTCACAAGAGTTAGAGTACAGAGAGAACCAAAAGCAACTTTTGTCTATGCAATTTCCAGACCGGCCGGTAGATGGCACTCGTCAATGCACCTTTCCACAGAGAGGAACTCTCCATTTTCCTGTATTTTGGTCTGGCCAGAGCTGAGATTTAAAGCCAACTCTACTGGCCAAATTCACTAAAGAAAAGCCTGCTGACTCCCCCTCCCTTTTCCCTTGAAACAGCTGACAAAGAGGAAGATATCTGTTACCCTCTCAGTAGCTGTAGTGAGCCAGAAATTTTATCCCAGCTTAATATCTTGTAGGTGGGGGAGGTGAGCCCTTCCCAGCCACTGTGAGGGTTAACTCACATTTGTTGCTTCAGGTTCATCATCTCTCTGCCCCTCACCCTCCTGGGAGTTGTGAAGCACTGTCTAGGTCTGTTGATCCCCAAAGAAGGTCCCTCAGACAGCTTTTGCCTCTTTCTCCATTGCTTTTGTGTGAGAGTTAGCCCTGTCTGCCTATTCCCATGCCATCTTCCTACAATCACCACACTCTTTTTTTTGTAGCTTCATAACTTTTAATTAGTGATTAACCAACTTCCGTATTCCATTGCCTTTATAATGCATTGATGGTCTCCCAAAACAACTATAAAATTCCATAATCCTTAAAAGCACTACTTCCCCTGTGCATCTCAAATGCTTGAAATATTGCACTCACCAGTGCATTCCACCCATACCCCACACCAGTTTACCACTGGTGAAAGTTTTAACAATTGTACCACCACAAGTTTTAACAATTGCACTGCCACAACATGCCAGGGACTTTCCATACTCCATCTACCATCAGGGATGGGTCTTTATTTTTAACAAGTCTGGAGGTGATCCATCTCCAAATTACCACTTCAGAATCTGCTTTCTAGGACCACTTCCTGTACAACTGTCCCAGGTTTCCTGAGAAACAGACTCTGAGGCTCTGAGATTTACATGCAGAGGGTTTTCTGGGGAATGCCCTTGGACAAAAATAGCTCTGGGGAAACACGGGAAGCAAGATTGGCCAGAGGGAGAAATTGATCTATGATACATTTGTACCAGCAACTTCAGCCAATTCAGTGGAGGAGATCTGAAGCTGGAATGGCCTTTGAGAGATGTCCTACCTTAAGGCAGTGAAGCTATTCCTCTGTACCCCAGTGTCAACCAATCATAAAATGCAACATTGAGTGATGCAACTACCTTTGCTCAAGGTTAAGTCCCAGAGAGGGCACAGTTGTGGATGATCAGTAGTCAGCAGATGGAATAAGTGACTCTCTTTTGACAGGTTATCTGGGTGGCATAGCATAGTATACATTATATCCATAATATACAAAGAGTCCTGCAATTGAATTAGCAACAATAATTTTAACTGAAAAAATTAACAGAAAAGGAAATTCAAATGGGAAAAATAACCTTGTTAGAAGTTATTAAAATTCAAATAAAAAACAAGGTATTATTTCATTCATCAGATAATACATTTTTAAGGATAGATAATATTTTGTACAGATGAGAACACAAGGAAATGGGCACATCACATATTGCTAATGGTAATGTGTTTAAAAATACTATTGGGCAGTATTTAATAACATTAAAATGCAAAATAAAGTGTCTATTTCTTCTAAATTAAATTTTAGATTTAATGCAATTCCAGTAAAATCCCAAGAAAATTGTACACATTGACAAGCTGATTCTAAAATGTAAAACTGTAGAAATCCAAAAGGTCAAAGATCAACAAGGCAATTTTGAAGATGAAAAACAATTGGAAAGTTTTAATTACCAATATAAAAACTTATTATAAAGCTATAGAACTAAGATAGGGTGGTATTGGTACAAGGATAAACGAATACAGAAATAGAAGAGAATAAAAAGCCTATAAACAGATCTTCTAAGTCTCTATATGTGGCGACTTGATCTACAACAAAGGTGCCGGCCACTGAAATACTGTGGAAATGGGTGGACTTTTAAATAAATAGTACTGGGTAAATTAATTAGATTTCCATAAGGAAAAAAATGTAAAATTGACCCTTTCCTCACTGTATATTAAAAAGTGGACTCCTAAATATTAAAAACATAATAAAGTTTTTAAAATATCACTGTCCAATAGAACTTTCTTCAATGAAAGAGGTAATATAATATCCACCCCTATATTTGGTTCTTTATTGAGTATTTGAAATATGGCTAGTGTAACTGAGAAACTGAACTCTAATTTTATTTAATTTTGATTAATTGATTAATTTAAATTTAAATAGCCACATGTGGCTACCATATTGGGCAGTGCAGTTCAAGAAGATAACATAGACGAATATGTGTGATGATTTTTTGATGTGCCCACTAGGCTAGGCTGAACTACAATCCCCAGAATTCCCTTTCTAGTGTATTTCTGGATAGGGTGGGCTATTAAGGAAGTTCTCTCACAAGTTGGGGAGCAGAAGGGGGCAGCAGCCATTTTGCAGCATATACAGGTTTTCTCCCAGTTATTCAATCAAACACTAATCTGGGTGCTGCTGTGAAGGGATTTTGCAAATGTGATTCAAGTTCCTAATAAGTTGGCTTTAAGTTAATCAAAAGGGATATCCTTGTGGCCCTGGCTTAATGAGTTGGAAGGCCTTTGAAAGAGTCTTAGGCCTTTCCTGAGCTCAGAGACTCCAAACAGCACAGCTGTGCCTGCAATTGCCCTCCCTTCCCTCCTGGATCTCCCTTCCTGACTGTTGTGTTCTAGCCTGCTAGTGATTTTCCCTTCCTGACTGCCTGTCTGTGGACAAGATTCAGACCATGCCTATGGGGTTCCTGTCTGCTCATGATCTTCTCCTGATTTTCTGCCCTATGGATTTTGGGCTTGCTTAGGTGGCCTCAACAAAATATACTAACAATAAAGAAAATGATTGGCCAGTTGTACTCCATTAAAATACAAACTTGTCTTTATCAAAAGACTTTTAAGACAGTGAAGAGAAAAGGCCCAGATTGGGAAGATATTTGAGATATATGTAATTCATGCACAGAATATATAAAGGATGCCTTCAAATTAATAAAAACAGACAACCCATTTCTTTTTTTCTGGATAAATGCCTTTTTTTTTTTTACTTTTTTTTTTTTTATGGGTAAAAATCAAAATTCTCACAATACATACAAACATTTGCAAAATTATATATAAATATATATGCATATATGTGTATTTGCTTACAAAAATGTTATTTATATATATATATATACATATATTTTAAGAGGTGCTTAGATTACCCAAAATATTACACGGAACCCACTGGGATTCCCATGATGTGGTGGGAGGTGTGGATAAATGCCTTTTAACAGACATTTCACAAAAGACAATATCAAAATAGCCAATGAAAAGAGTCTCACCTTCATTAGTTATCAAAGAATTACAATTAAAATCACTATGAGAGATCACTATACAACCACCAGAATGGCTAAAATTAAAACAACAAGAACAATAGTAAAATTTTAAAAGCTAGCAATACTAACTGTTGATAAACATGTGGAACAACTGGGACGCTTATACACTACTGATGAGAGTGTAAATTGGTACATTTACTTTGCAAATCAGAGCAGAAGTGTGTGTCCGTGTTGTCAAGTTTTTTTCATTTAAGATTAGTGCTTTTTCTGTCCAATTAAGAAATATTGTCTACCTCAAGGTCATGAATATATCTATGTTTTCTTTTAGAAGCTTTATAGTTTAAGCTTTAACATTTAGCTATATGATATATTTCAAATTAATTTTTATATATGTGTGGGGTAGAGGGTCAAGGGTTATTTTTCCATATAGATAACCAGTTGTTTCAGCCCCTCTCATTGAAAAGACCTCCTATTTTAGTTTGCTAAGGCTGCCAATGCAAAATACCAGAAATGGGTTGGTTTTTATAATGGGAATTTATTAGGGTAGAAGCTTACAGTTCCAAAGCTGTGGAAATGTCCAGATCAAGGCATCATCAGAGATGCTGTCTCACCAAGGGTAGACTGCTGGAGATCCTGGACTCCTGCCACTTGGCAAGGCAAAAAGGTGGCTGTCTTCTGCTTTCTCCTCCAGGTTCACTTTCTCCCTGAGCTCAGCTGTGGGTAATCAAGCATATGGCTAACCTCTTCAGCTTCGGGCTGCTCCAAAGGCCTCTGGCCTCTCTCTCAGCCTCTCGGGGTTTCTCTTTCTGCAGTTCTAGGTGACTTTGGGGTCCTCTTTCACATGGCAGGGTAAAAAAATGGCAGCTCTGCTCATCTCTCCTGGCTTCTCTCTGGCTTTTTTCCTGTGTGTGGCTTTTTATTCCTCTGTTTATAAAGGACTCCAGCAAGTAGAGTAAGACCCACCCTCAATGAGGTGAGTCACGTCTTAAGTTAAGATCCTACTTGCCAAAAGATCCTAGTTACAATGAGTCCACACTCACAATAATAGATTAACTTTAAGAACATACTTTTCTGGGGTACACGAAAGACTCAAAACAACACACTTCCCTTTCCTTCTTCAAATTGCATTGGCATCTTTAGATACTCATATTTAACCTAGAGTTGAAAGAAAGGAAGGTGCATAAAGAGATACATAGAATGATCCCATTTTTTGTAAAATGAAAAAAAGTTGGGGTATCTTAATATAGGAATCTAGAAATGTACAGGAGTTGAAATTGGTTAACTGCAACAGAGGCAGAGAATGCAGGGGTGGAGGAGTAGATTATGAAATATTTGTTTTTTGACTCTATTATTTAACTTGTTAATAGGCAATATGCCTTTACTTTTTTTTTAATTTAATTTTGTTTATTTATTTCCCCCCACCCTGTTGTTGTTTGCACTTGCTGTGTGCTGTGTCTTTAGGAGGCACCGGGAACTGAACCCTGGACCTCCGATGTGGGAAGGAGGCAACTAATCCCTTGAGCCACCTCCGTTCCCTGCTTTGTTGAGTCTCTCATTATGTTTTTTCTTCTTGTGTCTCTTGTTGCATCATCTTGTTGCATCAGCTTGCTGCACCTGCCCATCATGTCAGCTCGCTGTCTTGCTTGTTTTCTTTATAGGCACCGGGAACCTCTGCTCCCTGCTTAGTTGTGTCTCTCATTATGTTTTCCTTCTTGTGTCTCTTGTTGCATCATCTTGTTGTGTCAGCTTGCCATGCCTACTTGTCACGCCAGCTCGCTGTCTTCTTTTGGAGGCACCGGGAACTGAACCATGGACTTCGCATGTGGTAGGTGGGAGCTCAGTCACCTGAGCCACATCCGTTTCCCCCCTTTACTCTTGTAATTTACAAAAGTTTTGGTAAAATGTTAGAGCAAGATAAAAGAGAAGCAAAATAAGGAATGTGAACATTCTCTTTTTAAAATTTATTTTATGAATTCTTCTTCTATTTTGCATCCAATTTATTTGTATATTTGTCCTGGTTGCTCCTCTTATAGAACTTGTCATCAAACAGTGGACCATGTCATATGCATCTTTGCAACTCCAGTGTAGTCCTTCCCAGTAAGATGGAGAGTTAAATTTGATGAAAAAGGCTGAGCAAGGCAGGGGTTTCTCCTAAATTTGTCTCCATAGGTGATAATGTGAATTAATTCTTTTATGGTAAATAATTGTTTCATTTGCGTGGATGCTAGATCATTATTATGGTTCTCTTTTATTTAAAAATAACAATATTAATAGGAGCACAAGACTTTTAAACTATATACATAATAAGGTAAATTCAAAAGGCTAACTTTAAAAACTAGCTTAGCTATTAATATGAACTGCACTTCTTAAATTTTGAAAGCAGTGCTGAGAATTCATCTGTTTCATTCTTTTAATATATTTATATACTTTTTTATTAGAGAAGTTATAAATTTACAAAAAAATCATGCACAGAGTTCCCATACACCCACTATTATTAACACTTTGCATTAGTATGGAAATTTGTTACAATTGATGAAGGAACATTATTATAATTGTGCTATTAACTATAAGGCATATTTTACATTAGGGTTCATTGTTTGAGTTATAGAAAGTCCTATGTTTGTTTGGTTTAATTTTTATTCTGGTAACATATATATAGCCTAAAATTCCTCTTTAAACCACATTCAAATATATAATTCAGTAGTGTTATTTACATACACAATATTGTGCTACCACATCACCACAATCCATTACCAAAACTTTTCCATCATCTTAAACAGAAAGTCTGTATAAATTAAGCATTAACTACTCATTCCCTACACATAACAAGGCCCCTTGTAACCTGTATTCTAGTTTCTGATGCCATGAGTTTGCTTATTCTAATTATTTCATATCAGTGAGGTCGTATAATATTTCTCCTTTCATGTCTGGCTTATTTCACTCAACATGATGTCTTCAAGGTATATCCATGTTGTTGCATGGATCAGAACTTCACCCTTATTTGTAGCTGAATAATATTCCATTGTAGGTATATACCACATTTTGTTTATTCATTCATTGCTTAATGTACATTTGGATTGTTTCTATTTTGGCAATTGTGAATAATGGCACTATGAACATTGGTGTGCAAATACCTTTTCAAGTTCCTGAATTCAGTTCTTTTGGGTATATACCTACAAGTAGGATGGCTGGGTCATATGGTAATTCTACACTTAACTTTTTGAGAAAACATCACAGTGGCTGCAGCATTTTACATTCCCACAAACATTGAACGAGGATTCCTATTTCTCCACATCCTCTCCAATACTTGTTCTTCTTTTATATAGTAGCCATTCTAGTGAGTGTGAAATGTTATCTCATTGTGGGTTTGATTTGCATTTCTCTAATGGCTAATGATGTTCGAAGTCTTTTCATGTGCTTTTTTGGCCATTTGTTTATCTCCTTTGAAGAAATGTCTATTCAAGTTTTTTGCCCATATTTAAATTGGGTTGTTTGTCTTTTCATGGCTGAGTTGTAGGATTCCTTATATAGTCTGGATATTAAACCCTTATAAGATATGTGGCTCCCAAATACTTTCTCCCTTCTGTAGATTGTATTTTTACTACCATGAAGAAGTTTCTTCAGTGCAAAATAGTTTTTAATTATGATGGCATCCCATTTATTATGTCTTTTGTAGCTCATGCGTTTGGTGTAAAGTCAAAGAAACTGTTTTGTCTTTTCAAGATCCCTTGTTCATTTCCACAATGAAAGCTGTTGAATATTTTTTTATTGAGATTGCGTTAAATCTTTAAATTGCTTTGGGTACAATTGACACCTAAAATATTTAGTCTACCATTCCTTGAACACAGAATATCCTTCCATTTATTTAGGTCTTCACTGAATTCTTTTAGCAACACTTTCAGGCAAACGGCTTGCTTCTTTTCTCCTGGGGCCTTCTTTCCAACATCAAAACTGCTTCTCAAAAGACTGCTTCTCAAAAGACTGCTTCAACTGTCCTTTGCCTTGCCTTTTATATTCAATTCTCCACCCACCAAGGGGTGGGGCTCAACGCCCTAATCCTAACCTAATCATGCCCAGATTAACAGATCAGTTTATAAGCATGATTCAATTATATTTTTGGAATTCATAATTACATCAAACTGCCACACATACAGTTTTTCATAATATCCTCTTATAATTCTTTTTATTTCTGTGCAGTTGGTAGTAATTCCCTCCCACTACATTTCTGATTTTAGTTATTTGTGTCCTCTGTCTTTTTTTCTGTGTCAGTATAGCTAGAGGTTTCTCCATTATATTGCTCTTTTCACAGAAGCAATTTTTTGTTTCATTGATTCCCTCTATTGTTTTTTATTTTCTCTTTCATATATCCCCACTCCAATCTTAATATTTCTTTCCTTATGCTCACTTTAGGTTTCATTTGCTATTTTTTTCTAGACCATTCACGTGTGAGGTTAGGTCTCTCGGTTGAAATATTTCTTCTATTTTTAAGGTAAGGTTATAGAGTTATAAACTTCCCTCTCAGCAATGCCTTCAATGTATCCCATAAGTTTTGATATTTTCACTCACCTCAAGATATTTCCTAATTTCCTTTTTTATTTCATCTTTGAAACATTGGTTGTTTAAGAATACTTTGTTTAATTTCCACATATTTGTGAATATTCCAGTTCTCCCTCTGTTATTGATTTCTAGATTCATTCCATTGACGTCAAAGAAGATACATCGTATGAATTCAATCTTTTTTAATTTATTGAGATGTGTTTTGTGATTTAACATATGGTCTATCCTGGAGAATGACCCATGTGCACTTGAGAAGAATGAGTATTCTGCTGCCATTGGGTGAAGCCTTCTATATAAGACTGTTAGGGCTAGTTCACTTATATTATTGTTCAGGTCTTCTATTTCCTTATTGATTTTCTGTCTAGATAGTCTTATCCATTATTCAAAGTGTATGGAAGTCTCCTACTATTAATGTAGAACTGTCTATATCCCCCTTCAAATCATTCAATATTTTCTTCATATATCTGGGTGCTCTGCTTTAGGTGCATATATATGTGCAGTTGTGTCTTCTTGTTGAATTGACTACTTTGTCAGTATATAGTGGCCTTCTTTTATTTCATAACAGTTTTTGACTTAAAGCCTATTTTATCTGATAGTAGCATAGCTACCCCAACTATCATTGAATGTTAATGGCTTAAACTCTCCAATTAAGAGACACAGAATGGCAGAATGGATAAGGAAATATGACTCATCTATATGCTGTCTACAAGAAATTCACCTTAGACCCAGGGATGCAAGTAGGCTAAAAGTGAATGGTTGGAAAACAATTTTACATGCAAAAAATAACCAAAGAAAGGTAGAAGTAGCTATACTAATAACAGGAAAAATAGACCTTAAATGCAAAAATATTGTAAGAGACAAAGAAGGACACTATATATTAATAAAAGAGGAAATCTATCAAGAAGAAAGAACAATCATAATCATTTATGCACCCAACCAGGGTTCCTCAAAATGCATGAGTAAAACTGAAAAAGCTAAGTGGAGAAATAGATGCCTCTACAATTATAGTGGGGGATTTTAATACACCATTATTACCATTAGACAGGACATATCAACAGAGAATCAATAAAGGAACAAAGATCTTGAATAATACATTAGAGGATCTGGACCTAATAGACATATATAGAATATTACTTCCCAAAACAGGAGAATACACATTCTTCTCAAGTGTACATGGATCATTCTCCAAGATAGACCACATGCTAGGCCATAGAACAACTCTCAATGAATTCAGAAAGATTGAGATTATACAAAGTAATTTCTCTGACCACAATGGAATGAAATTGGAAATCAGTTAGGGTCAGAGAACCAGATTAGGCACAAGGATATGGAAGTTAAAAAAACACACTCTTAGAAAATCAGTGCGTCAATGAGGAAATTGCAAAAGAAGTCAGTAACTACCTTGAAACAAATGTAAATGACAACACAATATATCAAAACCTATGGGAAACAGCAAAAGCTGTACTAAGAGGAAAATTCATAGTCATAATCATCTATATTAAAAAAGAAGAGAGAGCTAAAAACCAAAGACCTAACTGCACACCTGGAGGAATTAGAAGAGGAATAACAAACTAACCTCAAAAGAATTAGAAAGAAGAAAATAACAAAGATTAGAGCAGAGCTAAATGAAATTGAAAATAAGAAAGCACTAGAAAAAATGAACAAAACCAAAAACTGGTTCTTTGAGAAGTTTAATAAAATTGACAAACCCTTAGCTAGACTAACAAAGAAAAAAAGAGACAAGATGCAAATACATAAAATAAGAAATGAGGAAGGGGATATCACCATTGACCCCACAGAAATAAAGAGTATTATAAGAGGATACTTCGAAAAATTGTATGCCAATAAGATGGATAATTTAGAGGAAATGGACAAACTCCTAGTAACACACAAGCAGCCTACACTGACAAAAGAAGAAACTGATGAACTCAAGAGACCATTTCACAAGTAACAAGATAGAATTAGTCATCAAAAACCTCCCAACTAAGAAGAGCCCAGAACCAGATGGCTTCACATGTGAATTCTACCAAACATTCTGGAAAGAACCAACACCAATCCTGCTTAAACTCTTCCAAAAAACAGAAATGGAGGCAACATTGCCTAACTCATTCTATGATGCCAACATCACCCTAATACCAAAGCCAAACAAAGATGCCACAAGAAAGAAAAACTATAGACCAATCTCTATAATGAATCTAGATGTTAAAATCCTCAATGAAATACTTGCTAATCATATTCAACAATACATCAAATGAATTATACACCATGACCAAGTAGGTTTCATACCTGGTATACAAGGATTGTTCATCATAAGAAAATCAATCAATGTAATACACCACATAAACCAATAGAAAGAAAAAAATCATAATATAATCTCCATAGATACTGAAAAAACATTAGTCAAAATACAGCACACTTTCCTGATAAAAACACTTCAAAGTTAGGAATAGAAGGACACTTCCCCAACAGGATAAAGGGCATATATGAAAAACCCAGAGCTAACATCATATTCAATGGTGAAATTTGAAAAGCTTTCCCTCTAAGATTGGGAACAAGACCAGGATGCCCAATGTCACTGCTCCTATTTAACATTGTGTTAGAAGTACTTCTTCAAACACTTAGGCAAGAAAAAGATATAAAATGCATCCAAATTGGAAAGGAAGAAGTAAAAATTTCACTATTTGCAGATGACATGATCCTATACATAGAAAGCCCTGAGAAATCTACAACAAAGATTCTACAGCTTATAAATGAGTTCAGTAAAATGGCAGGTTATAAGATCAATGTGTAAAAATCAGTAACATTTCTGTACACCAATAATGAGCAATCTGAGGATGAAATCAAGAAAAAAAAAAAACATTTATACTTGCTACTAAAAGAACAAATACCTAGGAATAAATTTAACTAAAGAAGTTACCCATAAATCCACACAACACCCTTAAAGGAAATCAAAGAAGACCTAAATAAATGGAAGAATATTCCCTGTTCTTGGATAGAAAGACTAAACATCCTTAAAAATGCCTATCCTACCCAAAGTGATTTACAGGTTTAATGCAATCCCAATAAAAATTACCACAGCATTTTTTACTGAATTGGAAAAGCTAACTATGAAATTTATTTGAAAGGGCAAGGGGCCCTGAATAGCCAAAGACATATTGAAAAAGAAAAATGAAATTGGAGGAATCACACTACCTGATTTTAAAACATACTACAAAACTTCAGTGGTCAAAATTGCATGGTATTGGCACAAGGATAGACATACTGGCCAAAGGAACCAAAATGAGAGTTCTGACATACATCTTCATATTTACAGTCAACTGATATTCAACAAGGCCACCAAGCCCATTCAACTTGGAGAGAATGGCCTCTTCAACAAATGGTGCTTGGAGAACTGGATATCTATATCCAAGAGAATGAGAGAGGAACACAATCCCACACCTTACACAAAAATTAACTCAAGATGGATCAAAGATCTAAATATAAGAGCCAAGACCATAAAGATCTTGGAAGATAATTGAGGGAAGTATTTACAAAATCTTGTGATAGGAAATGGTTTCATGAACTTTACCCCCAAAGCACAAGCAATGAAAGGAAAAAAAATAGATAAATGGGACGTCCTCAAAATTAAAAACTTTTGCACCTCAAAGGAGTATTTCAAGAAAGTGAAAAAGCCACCTACTCAATGGGAGAAAATATACAGCAACTGCATATCTGATAGGGGTATAATATCCAGCATTTATAAAGAAATCTTATACCACAAAAATAAAAAGACAATCCATTTTAAAAATAGGCAAGTGATTTGAATAGACACTTCTCCAAAGAAATACAAGTGGCTAAAAATCATTTGAAAAGATGTTCAACATCACTAGCTGTTGGGGAAATGCAAATCAAAACTACAATGAGATATCATCTTACACCCATTAGACTGGTGGCTATTAAAAAACATAGGACTACAAGTGTTGGAGTGGATGTGGAGGAATGGGAACACTTATCCACTGCTGGTGTGAATGCAGAATGGTGCAACCATTGTGGAGGACAGTCTGGTGGTTCCTCAGGAAGCTAACTATAGAAATGCCATGTGATCCAGCAATCCCACTTCTGGGTATATACCCAGAAGAATTGAAAGCAGGGGCACGAACAGATATATGCACACCAATGATCATAGCAGCATTATTCACTATTGCCAAAAATTGGAAACAACCCAAATGTCCATCAACAGAAGAATGGATAAGCAAATTCTGGTATATTCATACAGTGGAATATTACTCGGTTGTAAGAAGGAATGCAGTATTAATACGTGGGATAACATGGATGAACCTTGAAGACCTTATGTTGAGTGAAGCAAGCCAGGCACTGAAGGACAAATATTACATGACCTCTCTGATATGAATTAAGCAAATTGAGCAGACCCACAGAGATAGATTCTGGAAGATAGGTTTATAGGAGACAGCAAGGGAGTAGAGAGTTGTGAGTCAATGTCTATATGGGCAAAATCTATGATAAGGTGGAAGGACGTAGTTGTGCAGTGGATGGGCATGAGAGTGGTACAGTGATGCTATTGGGTTGGATGGTGCTGGACTGTGAGGGGTTAAGGTGGGGGGTTGCACTGTCCATGGAACTGGGGGGAGGGTCAGGGGAGGGAGCAGATAAACTCTGGGAATTTGTGGGTATGTGGTTGAAATTACAACTTTGGAAATGTTCTTTTGGCAAATACAGCAGAGGACGATTACTGGTTCAGGGTGTTGGATGTGGGGGGCATCCCCACATCCAACACCTTTAATATTGATTACTCTACTTATGAACCTTTTCTTTTGAAATTGAAACTTAGCCTAGTATTATAGTTTGCCTGAGTTTTACCTCCTGAGGGCCTCCTTATTGCTCAAATGTGGTCTCCAAGTCAAACTCAGCATACAAATGCATTACCTTCCCCCTGGTATAGGACAGGACTCCTGGGGATGAGCCTCCCTGGCATTGAGGGATTACTACCAAGCACCAACTCACGATGCAACTGGAAAAAGACCTTGACCAAAAGGGGGAAATGGTAAAGACAAATGAGTTTATATGGCTAAGAGACTTTAAAGTGAGTCGGGAAGTCATTCCAGAGGTTATGCTTATGCATCTCTCATCAGGATCTCGTTGATGGCCACAGTAAATATTGCCTCAAATACTAGGGCTCCTGTGGGCTCTGGAGACATCCAGACACTATAGGCAGGGCTGACAGCTCAAGAATTTGGCACCCTGCTAGTGGGCCCTACTTTGGAAGTTATGCTCCCCAGTGTGATAGAGTTAGACTCGGTTGTGGTTTCCCTACACATGGCTCTTCTGCCCCTTACATTTGAACCTATAGTTAGTACTTGAGTTGATAAGTTTATGTCCAAGATACTTAAATCTTTGCACTCTCTTGTATATAACATGTTTCTTTTCTCCTATGGCTGTCAGAATCCTTTCCTTCTCCTTGACATTTGACAGTTTACTACTATGTGTTTGGGCATGGGTGTTTCTTCTTTGGGGTTCATTATGATTCTCAAATGTGCAGATTCAAGTTTGTCATTAAATTTGGGAATATTTCTGCCAGTATTTATAGAATATGCCTTTTGTCCTTTTCTCTCTTTCTTCTCTTCCTGGGACTCCTGTAATGTGTATATGGTACACTTGATGGTCTCCCACAGGCCTCTTAGGCTCTGTTCACTTTTTAAAATTCTTTTTTCTTTCTGTTCCTAACTTGAATCATTTCCATTGTCTATTATTCAAGTTCACTGATTCTTTCTTCTGATAGCTTCAATCTGTTCTTGAAACCCTCTAGTGATTTTCTCATTTCAGTAATTTTGATCTTCAACTCTAGAGTTTCTGTTTGATTCCTTTTTAAAACTTCTTTTCCTTTATTATGATCCTCATATCATTCCCTCATTGTTATCCTCATATCCTTTAGTTCCTTTCTGTGTTTTCCTTTATCTCTTTGAGCATATATATATATTTTTAAGATGTACCAGGGATTGAACCTGGGACTTTGTACATGGAAAGCAGGTTCTTAATCACTGAGCTACACTTGTTCCCCTTCCTTGATCATACTGAAGATCATTTTTTAAAAGTCTTTGTTATATCCAAAGTCTGATTTTTTTATTGATAGTTTCTGCATTTTTCTATTCTTCCTTTGGATGGGGTGCATCATTTCCTGTTTCTTTGTCATGCACACTGTACATTTTAATATTTAAATGTGTTAACTCTGGGATGTAGTCCCTTGTCTGTCTATTCCTTAAGTTTGAATCCAGATAATGAAAAGACAGAAATTTCCTTGAGTTCAAGGAGCTAAAAAACTGTGCAAACCAATCCAAAAAAAAGGCATTTCACAGTCTTAGCAAATTGGCTCTGCATTACCTTGTTCTTTCTTTCTCTTGTCAAGAAGATCAGCCTGAAGCTAATGTGAAGTTCAGAGTCTTTTTATCCTAGGCCTGTGCTTGCACATGGCCTGAGGAATTCTCCTCTTTACAGGAATTTGAATACCCCCTATACTTCCTATGACATAGACTTTCTCCCCTTCCCAAGTGCTCTATTGTATGACTTAAAGCAGGTAATCATCTGTCCCAGTCAACTTTGACTCAGTTGTTTCTTACACTGCTTTAGCTGTCTGTATGCTGTTTCTGCTTGCAGGGCAAGTTCTGGGACGGTGAGCCAGAGACAAGTATCCTGGTTCAATCATCAGGCTGCTACCCAATTGATTGGCACTGACATACAAGCACCCCAGTGCATGCATAGGGGTTACTCTATTCCTTTGTAGGTGGGCCAGGGATGCACAATGTGAGCACAGATGAGTACTACATCACACTGGTGAAGAGGTTGGGGAACAGCCAGCAAATGCACCAAGAGCTTCTCCTACTGTTTCTAAAGATGTATTTCTTTGATTTTTCACTCACCCAGTTAATGTAACCCTTTAATTATTTTCCAGAGTTTTGAGGAAGATGACTCTGCCAGTTTTTACACCACCCTGGGTTATCTTATGATGTCATCTTGGTTCTGAATCTGTTCTCTCTTTTAACTTTTGCTTTTAATTGATCTTTGTCTGAAGGCCGTCTTTCTGGTATTCAGAAGCTTGCCTCAATATTGCTAATGTACTGCAGGGTGACTTTGAGTTGGTGAACAATTTTTCCTCAGTTTTTTTTCCAGCCAATTATTTCCACAAGTACCGAGAAGGAGTGTTTATTATACTCTTCTCTCTCACAAGAGGAACAACATTGAAAAATTAATTTTGTTTCCTTAGAAGAGATTATAAACCTATGGCATAACATATTATGAAACAACAAGATATTGTTGGCATGATTCAATATCTTTCTGAATTTTCAGGCAGCCTTAAGGTGATCTCAAAATGCTGTTTAGTTTCCCACAATGTATTTTTAGTAAATAGGAAGTTCTTAGAACAAGGACTTAAGTTTTGAAGTGGGAACCATTTTTAATTCATGTGGAATTTTTATATATACAGTGTAGAAGTCATACTAATAAGTACATAGCCAACTAACATCTGCGGTCCCAAAGAAGGAACACAATGTTGGTAAGAAATTGCTCCAATAAATAAAAAGGTTTCAAAGCAATAAAATCCAACACTTACAATGCCATCTTTTCTTCCTGTAATTTGCATACTAACATCATGGGAAAGCAGAGAATAGTTTAAAAATTCACAGCCTGGTGAAAATTGTTTTGTATCAAGAGTAATTTTAAAACCTATTTACAGAATGACAGTTGAGTCCCCCAAATGCATGGTTAGATCATGGAAGGTCTTGAATATCTTGTTTTGCAGTGAGTGGTTAGTCTTTATGATGGTGTAATATGAACAGACATGTATTTTAAAAGTTGACTCCATCAAAGGAAAAATGTCATATAAATATCTCGACAGACTCATCCCCCAAAATCATTTGATCAGTTTAATAACTAGTCCTGATAAACTCTTAGTTAAAAAAGAATTGAGTGAAATATAAATGGCTAACATATATTGTATTTACACTGTGCCAGGTGCTGTTCTATACATTTGAACATATTTTAAAATGCTTTATCTTATTTAATCCTCACAATAAACCCATAGGATAATCTATTATTATAGAGTGTGATGCTTTTATGGAGTGGATACTTTAGTATATCTAGAGCAGACGGGGCAGGTAGGAAGTAGGTGAGGTTGAAATGAAAGTAGAGGCTATGTCATGAAAGATCTTGAATGTCTTAATAAGGAATGATATATTATGTTGTATGGGCAGTGTGAGTCCAAACAGGGGTATAACATGATCACATAGGTTTTTATCAATGATGAATCCATGAAAGGATAAATGCCATATGAACATTGCTATAGATGACACAAAGACTTGATAAAATGCAACCTCTAGTATTGATAAAATTCTTAATCAAAACAGAATAGTGTAATAATAAATAGCAATTTAAATAGATTGAATAACTATTTTTGTTATATTATAATATAGCATATTATATAGTCACAATATTATATAATTGTCATATTACTCAACTATCGTATTATTAGTTATCATATTATATTCTGTTGTTATTATTATATAATAATGAATTTATACAACAATCATCATGGGCCAAGAACTCTTCTAAGCATTTTTTCATATTTTTAAATATTTGATGAATTTAATATTGACAAAGCTCTTTTGAGGCAGTATTATTATTGCCATCATATTTAGATGAGGAAATTAGTGCCAAAAGATTAAGTAGTAGATCCAGAATTTGATCCAGGATAATTCCATACATGATATACATCTCAAACCAAGATCCAACATCATGCTCAATAGTGAAAACTCAAAGAATTACCATTAAAGTAAGAACAAAGCAAGGATACTGATTATCACCACAAATAGTTATTATGTCCTGTAAGTACTAGTCAAGGTAAATAGATAAGAAAAAGGAATAAGAGGAACAAATGTTGAAAAAAAAAGAAGGTAAAATTTTTTCATAATTTTACAAATGTTATTTTTAAACCTTAAGTAATAAGAAAAATCAGTAAGGAAACTACTAATAAAATTAACATACAAAGATTGTTAGATATCTTTACAGAAATAAAAATCACATAGAAAATACAAAATACTAGTGTCCTTTAGTCCAAGACCACCAGGAACAGACCTATAACTGAACAATTTAGATTTATTGTTCATTACAATGAAGAACACACACCACGAGGATATATCTCAGTAAAGGGGTGTTAGAAAGGCCTTATTGTAGGATTTAAGCTCGTGTCTGATGCTTTTGGGGAGTTCAAGCAGGGCTTTGCTATGACTGAATGCTGTCAGAAGTGGGAGTAATTCTATGATTGAATATCTTACTAAATCTCCTTTAATAGGAGGGAAGATTTGAGTGCAGCCAAAATCCTAATTGGTAGAGAAGCAGCAGTCACTTATGTTAACTAAGAGAGGCAGGTGTTTGGTCATTCTCATGGTTTGGCAGATTTCATATTTTTGTCTATGTTCAGACCTGACTTCAAAGTGGCCTACTGTTGGTCCTGATCCATCAGGTTTGCAGAGTGGGCTTGTCTGATGTTGGTGTTCTGTGAAACTGTTTATGTTCAACAGGTGGGGGCCAGGCCAGAACCCAGATGTCAGGGGCTGTTTTCCTCTTTGTCCAAGGAATAAAATATCTTATATACTCTAGCATTATACAAGTTAAATACTTGGGAATAAATTTAACAAGGAGGACAATGTAATTGGGAAGGGACCCTCTGAGGACCTCCAGGTTGCTGGCAATGTTGTGTTTCTCTACTGAGGTGGTTGCATATGTGGTCATGTTATTTAATGATTTGTTAAGCTATGTATTTATGTAACTTGCACTTTTTCTATGTACATTGTATTTAATATTTAAATTTATTTTATTAATAAATTTATTCAATTTAATTTAAATTTAGTAAATTTATTTCATTAAAAATATGCTTCTTCAGGAGAACTATGGCTCATAAATAGTAAATAAAATAAGTAGAATACAGCCAATGAAGAGGAAACTTTGACGATTTATTTTGGCATGGAAGAAGACCAGCCTGCAAAGGAGACAGAGAACAAGTGACCAAGGAGATATGAAGAAACTGGGAGTGTTATGTCATGGGGCCGGTGGTCCTCAAAGATATCCACACCTTAATCCTCAGAACCTGTGAATGTTACCTTAGCAAAAGGCACTTTGCAGATGTGGTTAAGTTAAGGATCTGGAAATGGGGAGTTTGCTTGGACTATTCAGGTAGGCTCCAAATGTAATCATAACTGTCCTTATAAGAGGGAGGCAGAGAGAGATTTGACAACAGAAAATGGCAACGTGACAAATGAAGCAAGATTCTACATTGAGAGCTTTGAATATGGAGGAAGGGGACAGGAGCCAAGGAATGCAGATATTCTCCAGAAACTAGAAAAGCCAAGGGAATGGATTCTCCCCTAAAGCTTCCTGAGGGCTCAGTGAAACTGATTTTGGACTTCTGAAATTCATAAGTTTTAGAAAATAAATACCAGTTGTTTAAAATTATTAAGTTGGTAGTAATTTGTTACAGTAGGGAGATGAAACTAATACAGAACCCAATAAAAGGGTTTTTTAAAGGAAGGTGTAGCCAACAGTAACATATGGTCCTGAGATGGAAGGTTTGAAGTCTGTTGCACTTAGCAACATGGATATTATTTTTGTCCTTAGTGGGAACTTTTTTAGTTGAAGGATGAGTCCAAAATTTAGACAGGAGTGGATGGAGAAATGAAAGGGAGGTGAGGAAAGCCCTCTTATATTCTGGAATCACCACTGGAAAGAAATGAAAGTCTGATGTGACTGGGAAAGTTACTTTCTCTTTCTTGTTATTCTATATTGTCTTTATTTTTAAAATAGTGAAAAATATGTAGTTTGAAATGACAAAAATTTAAAAGAAGAAATATTGCTGAAATAGCAGGGGGGAGAATAGACAGGAAGAGAAAATTTTGAATATAGAGAGAGCAACTAAGTGGTTATAGCAGTAGTCCAGTTAAACAATTGTAAGTCTTCAATTGAGGTAGTAGTGTTGATATGAGAGTAGATATGAGATCTTTAAGATGCGGAATTGGTGTTACTTGATGACCAATAAGATATATTTAGGGGTGGAAAGAAGTGAGGTGTTTAGAATGATTCCTTATTTTCATGCCTGAGTGAATGGAAGTAACAGTAATCTCCATAGAAAGCACTTGAATGAGACAGTGTCTTATTTCCTGTGCGTCAATCTTCTTTTCACCATCAAATTAGAAATTCTCCGAGGGTAGAGATGTTTAGTTTATATTTTCCCTTCCATTTTGTGCCCCACATCCCTGGGCCAGGATCTGCAGGCACAGCAGGAATTATTATGTGCTCAGTCCTGTGCTAGGTATTGTCAAGGTTCAGGATTAATAGTGTTCACATCTGTGGAATCAAGGTCCTATCCAGTACTGCAGTGAGACATCTTGACACCTCAGAAGCATGAACTAGTGAAAAGGGAGACAAAACCAGGACTGGATAAGTCTGGGAAAGTTGCAAGAAACGTTCCATAGTAAGCCTGGATGGACAGAAAAAAATCCGGTATCTTAAGCGTGTGGTATGTGCAGGATAAGTCCAGGCATTCCAACCTTGGAGTCTTGGTCTTGAAGTTGGTAAGGCCTTTGGGAAAAGGCCAAAGGTGGGGATGTGCTGGGGATAGTTATTTCAAGTTGGATGACATCATGTTTTTTGGACACTTTCCATTCAATGATAAACCTCAGATAGTGGTGGAATATATAAGGAATGAAGTCCAGGAACTTTGGAGAAGAAATTGACAAGAATTTAGCAGGAACTTAGGGTCCAAGTTAAGTAGTGGGTGGATTCAGGGAAGGACTGTAAGGCTAACTTGGAAGGCTGTTGTGTGGTGATTAGGGTAGAACACTTATCCCTGGCATACCTGACCTGGAGTCTATGGCATTAAATATTAATTCCAAGTTTCTCCTGTTGTTTGGGCTGGACCTTCAGCTATTTATGGTGCCCAGCTATTTATTGGCTCAGGCGTGGGGACAATCTTCACCTAAAAGGGAAACCTGCCAATGGTTACAGGAAGTTGCACAGGGGAAGGAAAAGTCAGGAGGAAGAAGTCAGGGGAAGGTGATGACTGGATGAAGGCGATTACATTCAGATGGAAGAAAGAACTCTAACATTCCTGTGACACATGACTGCAGAGGTAGTCACTAATTTCACCACAATGTATAATGCATTCTTGTATTTTTAGGGATATAGCATATAATCTTAAAACAGGTCATTTTTTTTCTCCCGAATGAACAATGTAATAATTGGGATTGTGTTTCTAACCAAGGCTATGATATAAAATCAATTACAAATGTGAACAACAGTATGATATAGGAGCCAAGAAAAAATAATTGCAAACCTCTATAAGAATTTTAAAGAGTAAAATTATGTTCTAAATCCTATATAACGGGCATAAATATATTGTACACATTGATTACACAAAAGGGACTCTAATGTACCATAAAATGTACATATAGCACATAAAAATACAACTCTTGTGAATAATAAATTTGACCTAAACTATTATGCTAAGTATAATAAACACTAATTAAACATTTACTTAACAATAATTCCATGTCCCTTCTTAAAAAATTAAAGGGCTTTTTACGGAATGGTTTTGCTGACTCTGACCTTTGAAACGATATCTGGGAAAGCTTAAAGAGATGCCCTTCTTTTTCTTTTACTAAATCTTGCAATAGTAAAATGACATGTTTAAGATTATTACACTGTCCTTAGGGATACCTTCAGGAGAGTAGGATGATACAAATTAATTCAATATATATTTATTGCATATTTATTAAAGGTACTGTGTTAAGTACTGGAAATATAGTGATGAGGGGGACCTGTCTGTCCTCCCTTCAGTCCCTCAGAATCAGCCACTTCTAGTTACTTATCTCTACAGAATATATGATCCTGCAGTGTTCTCATTTACATCTCTCTCTATCCTACTAGGCTTTGAGTTATCTGAGAACCAGTACCTCCTTTTAATATCTACATATCCTCAGCTCTTAGCAATATACCTGGCACATAGTAAAAATCGGTGAATTTTTATTGAACCACTGAATGTATGTTGCCTATGATGCATTTTTTTCTTCTAAAAGTCAGGAGAAATCAATTATGTTTGATTTTATCTACCCCTAACTCCTTAGGATATTCAGGGGTATATGCTGCCAACTGCTCAGCATCTAATCAGGCATCAGACCAAAGCAGTGATGATGGGAGAGAAATAAAAAAACGTTGTTAGCCATCTCTTTCTCAGTGTTCACAGCTACAGAGAAGAGAGCAATTGACAGCTATTAGAAGGACTTCACACTTCATTGGAAAACCATAAAAAACAATTACCAGGTCTTTGGAGCAGATTTTTCAAGAGGAGCTTCAAAATGTCTTTCATAGAATTGCAAAGGCAGGCATAAAATTGGAAACCAATTGTCTGGTTTTTTGCCTTTTATACTTGGATTTTCACAATAAGTCTCCAAAAGAGTTGGTAAAGTGAGAGAGAATTGAGGCATGGGTTTTAATTAGGCAGAAAATTCTCCTGGGATTCATCAAAAGACAAAGATTGCCTGAGCATTGGGACAAAAAAAGGATGGGCAGTCAGTCATAGAGCTACTGTGTTAAGTAAGGCTTGATGAAAGGGAAAATATTGAGCTTGAACATGGGAAAGGATCAACAGAGGTGAAGCCATCAGTACAGACATGGATTTGTAGAGTAAACCAATCTACAAGCAAAAGGTCAGATAGGTTAGATACATAGGATGGGGCAAAATCAAGAGAAATATGGGTCTGGTTCCTAAGCTGATTCAATATTTTCCTTGATTAACAATTATAATTCTAGTGTACACTCTTAGGTAACTTAAAAAAGTATATGCTTGGCAACCAATTTTTGTAACAAAAATTCAAATTCAAATACCTTTTAACTATCCTGCATATAATCACAGCCAATGGGAAGCCATAAAAGTGTATACATGCTGAAGTGTATGTCCTGGACTTCTCCATCTGTGGGTTAGTGAGAAGGTTAAGTTCAAGTTAATTAGATGGGGAGTGAGAGATGAGCAAGCTTTCTCAGCAACAGACCCAGCAAATTCCAAAAATCTGGAAAAAAGCAATGAACTACGTACAAGGAATTTCCCTGATTTTCCTTCCAGTTTGTGCAAGCCTGAGCAGCGAACCTCTCAGGGCCTCAGGCCATCTTTAAAATGAAGAAAGGAGTGCTTTCCCAGGCTCTGAAGATAAAATGTGGCATCTATACCTGGGGGAATTAATCTCATTAGAGAAGAGTCAGAAGTGTTCATCAAATGAGATTCCCAGCAACTCCCAGCCCTTCATGGCCTTTGAAACTCAGGGTTCTTGGATAGTTAAATACTCTTTTGGAACAGAAGGAAGCCACATCTGATTAAAAGTTTTGGCTTTTCTTTCCCAGGACTAAAAAAATGCTGTGCTGCCACACACAATGCTCATCATAATTTGGTCTTTGGATCTAGACATGTAAAGTCAGCAGGCCAACTAAGCTAGCCATAAAAAAAATCCAACAGCAGATAATAGATGGTTGCAATGGGAGATAACATGGAAATAAAATCCACCATAAAGTAAACTACTATCAGGCGATGCTGTGCTAGAAAGCAGCCTATTATGTTTCAAGGCTCCAAAACTTGTTTGTTTTGTGACTTTGATCCTTTTCAACAAGCCTGCTTATTTATTTATGCTCATTCCGTTCTGATAACACATGCTTAGAATAAGAATGTGCCAATTATATACAGGCTACTGACCTTGACATTCAGTAAGTCACCAAAGAAGCGATATAATAGAGTTTAATGCATAAAATCATTCTTCCACAAGAGCCGAAAACAAGCATCCTGGGTATCAATAACACTTGGTGCTATTTTCCTTTATTCTATGAGGTACAGCTTAGAAGGTAGGCTGGCCTCCATTTTTGCTTTACTTTTGGGTGCCTACTAATACCTGACTGTGATACAGATGTAATGCCAGTTGGATGCTAGATAAATTAGGATTTCTGGCTTTGAAATAATATTTTAAATGCATACACAACAAAATCATCCTCATCTCTAGCCTCTGTCCAAACAAAAGATGGAGCTACGAAAATTGTAAAAGTTTACTCTACACCCCTGTTTTCATGTTATTGTTTTCTACTGTTTTAGCTCCCTTTTGTTTTAAACCCATCTAGTCTTTTTTTCTCTTTCTCAATATTCTATATTTGTTTAGAATTATTATCATGCCTACCAATACATTTGCTCACTATTGTTTCTTGTATCCTACATGTTTCTTCTGCATTATTGCTGAGCACAACTTTTCTTTCTTTCAGCAAGGTTCTGTAAAGAGTAAACTCTCCTGGTTCTCATATAACTCTAATGTCATTATCTGACATGGAATACTGGTGTAGCAAATATTTTCTGTCAAAATTTTGGAAATATTATTCTTTTATCAGGAGTGGTCAAAAGTCTGCTTTCTTTATAGGTAAGCTCTCTTTTCTCTCTGACTGCTTTTAAAATTTTCTCTTTGTCTTTGTTATTCTGCAGTTTTACTACAATGTGCCCAGGTATTCATTAATTTGTATTAATTCTGCCTGGGATACAGCATGATTCCTGATTCAAATAATTCATATTTTTTAAAGGTTCTGGAAAATATCTTTGTCAATATATCTTTAAAACATTGTGTCTTAGTTTGCCAAGGCTACCAATGTAATATACCAGAAATGGTTGGATTTTATAATGGGAATTTTATTAGGGTGAAAGCTTACAGTTCCAAAGCTGGGAAAATGTCCAAATCAAGGCATCATCAAAGATGCTTTCTCACCACTGATCAGCTGCTAGCAGATCCTGAAGTCCTGCCATATGGCACGGCAAGGTGTTGGATCTACCCGTCTCTCTCTACTTTCCCCTGGAGCTCAGTTGTGGGAGATCAGAAATCTCTCCCTGGGCCTCATCTGCTTGAGCTTCTCGGGTCCTCTGTCTTTCTGCAGGTGTAGACCAACCTGGAGTTCTCTCTCACACATGGCAGGGTCAAATGTCAGAGATCCCTTTCTCTGTCTCTATCTTCTCTCTGTGTTTCTGCTTTCAGTTCTCAGTTTACATAAGACTTCAGCAAGAGGAGGGAGACCAATCAAAAGCCCTAAAGCAATCTAATTGAAAGTGATCTAATCAAAGGCTCTTAATTGAATCTAATGCAATCAAAGGCCCCTTAACTAAATCTAACAAAAAGACCCCACACACAATAGGTTTCCATGCACAGGAATGGGTTAGTTTAAGAACATAATTTTCTGGGGTCCACAAAAGACTCAAACCAGAACACATTGCCTCTCTCCCACTTTTTAAATTCTCCTTCTGGAAAACATTAGGTGTATATTGAATCTCCTCATTCTTTTTCTTTTCAATGTCTCGCTCTAACATTGAATTTAAACTCTTGAGCTATTTTAAACTTTAATGATTTAAATCTGAGTTATCCCTTAAGCTGTTTCCTAAAGTTATAACTACATTTTAATTTAATTTTTGAATATATGTACAATTACAAGGTTCACACAGCTACAAAATCTCTTTAGAAATTACACAGGGATGAGCCATCAAAGAAAAGCCCAGGACAAGATGGCTTCAAAGGTGAATTCTACCAATTAATCCACAAAGAATTCTTACCAATTTGGCTCAAACTCTTCAAAAAGTTTGAAGAGGTGGGAACACTACTTAACTTATTCTATGAAACCAGCATCACCCTAATACAAAAGCCAGATAAAGATACTACAAGAAAAGAAAATTACTGACACATTTCTTTAATGAATATAGATGCAAAAATTCTCAACAAAATACTTCCAAATCAAATCCAATAATATATTAAAAGAAGTATGACCACAACACACAGATTTCCACTTGGTCTGAGATGGCAGAGGTGGAGGAGACACTAAAGCAACTTCAGAGCCAGAATGGAGTGCAGGGAATCATTGTGGTAAACACAGAAGTTATGCCCTCCGTTAGCTGAATCAGAGTCACACTTGCTGTTTACTAAGCCTCTTCAAGCATTCCCATCAAGAGCACCATGGATAATTCCACCACCACACGGTACGTCAACCTCATGCACAACTTCATCTTGAAGGCATGGAGCACCGTGTGTGAAATTGACCCCCAGAATGACCTCACCTTCTTCCACATTCACTCCAAGAAAAATAAAACTATGGTTGCTCCAGACAAAGACTATTTCCTGATTGTGATTCAGAATGCAACCAAATAAGCCACTTTCTTGGATCCCTGAGTTATTCCTTAACTTAATGCCCCCCAAGAATAATAGTGTTAATCATGCTTAGCCGACCAGTGCATGGATATTGCCTTAGAGCCCGCTTTCCCCACCTAGTGGCCAAGGGTGGCCTGGAAACTCTGCCCACCCCACCAAAAGAATCCTTTGAGGCCCTTCTTTCTGATCACTTTGGGGTTTGGAGCAAGAACTTGTGAGAAGCCCACACCTGCCTTCCTTCAGTTTACTTTGTTGCCCTTGGAAAAGGCATTTTCTTTAACTAAAAATAACCAAAATGCTTACTCTGCTGTTGTGTCTTTAAACACTAGGTTGAACAGGCCATGCTCTTCCTGGGAATTATGAGGTCTGGTTACCTGCTGCCTTCTCCAATCCCTGGCAATGGGCTGACCATGTTCACAGCCTGAGGGGTCTGCTCCTTATTGACCCTGTAGTTACACTCGCTAAGCTTAGCCTGGTATATAATTGGTTCCCTTGTTTCTGGGCCTCTAGTCCCTAGACACCCCTTATATCATATCCCACTCCTGCCAATGTTTTGAAAGAACATTGGAAGGGCAGATGTGACTCAAAAGGTTGGGCATCCATCTCCCATATCTCTATATGTATCTCCCAGTAAAAATAAAGAAAAATATAGAAGGCACACGGGCCACTAGGCCCCGTGAGCGGGTGCACTGCTAGGCCCTGTGCATGGGTGCGCCGTCAGGCCCCATGAGCGGGTGCGCCGTCAGGTCCTGCTGAGCCACGCAGTAAGATGATGACATAATAGGAGAGTGATACAAGGGAAACCCAAGATGAGACATGCCAAAACAACAAGAACTAAGATGGCACAGGCGGTAGGATGCCTTTCTCCCACATCAGAGGTTCCCAGGATCGAATCCCAGTGAAGACAAGAGTCGAAGAATGAGAAGAGAGGGCAGGAAACAGACACAGAGAATTGCCCAGCGAATGGACCCCAAAACAGCAAAAACGGGGGGGGGGTAAAAACAGATAAAAGTAAAATAAATAAATTAATAAATCATACCAAAAAAAAAAAAAAAGAAAGAAAGAAAGACCATTGGAGAAAGGATGGGAGTGGTGTTTATTGGGCACCCAGAATGCAAAAGGTGTTTTTGTTTGTTTTGCTTTTTTTTTTCAAAGAGAAGTTGTGGGTATACAGATAATCATGCATAAAATACAGGATTCCCATATACCACCCCACCACCAACAGCTTGCATTGGTGTGGAACATTTGTTACAATTGATGATAGCACATTTTTATAATTGTACTATTAATTAAAGTTCGTGGCTTAACTTTAAAAAAAAGAAATATATACCATGATTAAGTGGATTTTAACCCATGTATGCAAAGGTGGCTCATTACAAGAAAGCTCAATTAATGTAATACACCATGTTAATAAACCGAGGAGAAAAACCACATGAATATCTCAATTGATGCTGAGAAGGCATTTGACAAAATCCAGCATCCTTTTTGATGCGGATACTTAAAAAGGGAAACTTCCTCAACAAGATAAGGGGCATATATGAAAAACACACAGCTAATTTCAAACTTAATGGTGAACGACTGAAAGCTTTCCCTCTAAGATCAAGGACAATACAAGGACGTCCACTGTCATCACTGTTATTCAACATGGTGATATAAGACATTAGGCAAGAAAAAGAAATAAAAACCATCCAAATTGGAAAGGAAGAGATAAAACTTTCACTATTTGCAGATGACATGATTCTGTCTATAGAATCATTTTCCCAAAAAATCTACAACAAAGCTATTAGAGCTAATCAATGAGTTCATCAAAGTGGCAAGATACAAGATCAACATGCAAAAATCAGTAGTGTTTCTCTGCACTAATAATGATCAATCTGAGGAAGAAATCAAGAAAAAAAATCTATTTAATACAATACAATCAAATATCTAGAAACAAATTTAACCAAAGATGTAAGAAAATTACATAAAATTACAAAATATTGGTGAAAGAAATCAAAGAATACCTAAATAAATAGAAGGTCATTCCATGTTAATGGATTGGAAGAATAATATCATTAAGATGTCAATTTTACCCAAAATGATTTACAGATTCAACATAATCCCAATAAAAATTCTAATATTTTATTTTACAGAAATAAAGTCAATTATCAAATTTATTTGGAAGGGTAAGGGGTTCTGGATAATCAAAAGCATCTTGAAAAAGAGGAACAAGGTAAGAGGACTCATACTTCTTGACTTTAAGCATATTACAAAACTACAGTGGTCATAACAGCATAGTACTGGCATAAAGATAGATATATTGATCAAAGGAATCAAACTGAGAGTTTGGAAATAGACTCTCAGATCTATGATAAATTTATTTATTTTTGAGGTACCAGGGGCTGGGGATTGAACCCAGGACCTCGTGTGTGGGAAGCCGATGCTCAACCACTGAGCCACATTGGCTACCCTGAGTTGTTTTTTGTTTTGCTTGTTGTTCGTTTTTTTTTTTTTTTTTTCCCCAGGAGGCACCAGAAACCGAACCTGGGACCTCCTATGTGAGAGGCGGGTGCTCAACCGCTTGAGCCACATTCACTCCCCTGATCAACTGATTTTTTTTTTTTTTAAAGATTTTATTTATTCATTCATTTATCCCCCCCTTGCTGCTTGTGCTCGCTGGGTCAGCTAACCACGCCGTGCGGGCAGGCTTGCCTTCACCAGGAGGCCCCGGGAACCAAACCCGGGGCCTCCCATATGGTAAACGGGAGCCCTACTGATTGAGCCACAGCCGCTTCCCGATCAACTGATTTTTGACAAGCCTGCCAAGTCTTATCAACTGGGACAGAATAGTCTTTTCAATAAATGGTGCAGGGAGAACTGGATATCCATATGCAAAAGAATGAGAGGACCCTTAACTCACATCTTATAAAAAATTAATTCAAAATGGATCAAAGATCTAAATATAAGAGCCAGGACAATAAAATTACTAGAAGAAAATGTAGGGAAACATCTTCATGACCTTGTAATAGGCAATGATTTCTTTTTTTTTTTTTTTTTTTTTTTATTATGGGT
>JAKSZT010054419.1:1729683-1759619 GCA_026826555.1 Tolypeutes matacus | reverse complement strand
TTATGGGTAAAAATCAAAATTCTCACAATACATACAAACATTTGCAAAATGATATATAAATATATATGCCTATATGTGTATTTGCTTACAAAAATGTTATTATATATATATATATATATATATATATATACATATATTTTAAGAGGTGCTTAGACCACCCAAAACACTACACGGAACCCACTGGGACCCCCATGCCGCCCACCTCCCACACCTCCCACCACATCCCACACAAACATCTCCCACAGTGTGGCCCACCACCCTCAATGAACCTACACATCCTGGAGCCTTGCCACCAACCATAGACCACAGTCCACACTGTAGACCACACTCTCCCCCACTCAGTTCCGAGTGGTGTGTGCTGATCCAAAATGGCCCACATCCGCTGCCACAACAGTACCCAGGATAACCTCCAACTCCCAAAGAAGCCGACATTGACGAAAGAAGAAATAGATGAAAGGCAATGATTTCTTAGACTTAATATCCATCCAAAGCACAATGACAGAAAAAATAGATAAGTGGGGCCTCCTCAAAATTAAATACTTTTGTGCCTCAAAGGACTTTGTCAAAAAAGTGAATGGCAGCCTATTCAGTGGGAGAAAATATTTGGAAACCACATATCCATTAAGAGTTTAATATTCAGAATATATAAAGAAATCCTATAACTCAATATTAAAATGACAAATAACCTATTTAAATAATGTGCAAAAACTTAAATAGGCATTTTTCCCAAGAGGAAATACAACTGGCTAAAAAGCACATGAAATGATGCTCAACATCATTAGCTATGAGGGAAATGCAAATCAAAACCACAATGAGATATCATTCCACACCTACTAGAATGACCATTATTTAAAAAATCAGAAAAATACAATTGTTGGAGAGGATGTGGAGAAATAGTTACACTCATTCACTGCTGATGGGAATATAAAATGGTACAGCTGCTGTGGAAGACAATTTGGCAGTTCCTCCAGAAGCTAATGTCATATGAGCTGGCAATCCTGCTACTAGGTATATATCCAGGAGAAATGAAAGCAGGAACATGAACAGACATTTGCACACTGATTCATAACAGCATTATTCATAATAGCATTATTCATGACAGCATTATTCACAGTTACCAAAAGATGGAAACAACCCAAGTGTCCATCAACTGATGATGAATGGATAAACAAAATGTGGTATATACATATGATGGAATCCTATTCAGCTGTAAGAATTCAGCTGTAAGAAGAAATGAAGTTGGGATGCATATGACAACATATATGAACATTATGAGGACATTACGTTGAGCGAAATTAGCCAAACACACAAGGACAAATACTGTACGAACTCACTAATATGAACTATTTATAATAAGCAAACCCATAGAGTTAAAATCTAGAATATAGGTTACCAGGAGATAGGACGAGTATAGAGAATGTGGAGCTGATGCTTAATTTGTGCAGAATTTTTAATTTGGTTGATTTAAAATTTTTGGAAATGAATAGAGGTGATGGTAGCACATTATTTTGAGCATAATTAACAGTGCTGAATTACGCATGTGATTATGGTTGAAAGGGGATGTTTAGGTTTGTGTATGCCACTGGAAGGAAAACTAGAGGATAAAATATGGGACAGTAAAACACAAAGAACCCAGTTGTGGACAATGTCTTTGGTTAAGAGTACAAATATAAGAATGTTCTTTCATGAACTAGAAGAAATGTATGTCACTATTACAAGGTATTAATAGTAAGGTTGTATATGGGAAAAGTACACCTAATGTAAACTATGGACTATAGTTAAAAGTAATATTTAATATTCTTTCATCAGTTGTAACAAAAGAACCATTCCAATTCTAAGTGTCAATAACAGAGGGGTATATGGGTATGGGGTTTTTCTATTTGGAGTAATGAATATGTTCCAAAATTTATTATGGTGATTAATGCACAACTCTGATTAAACTGAGAGTCTTTGATTGTATACTCTGAATGGTTTGTATGTAAATATATCTCAATAAAACTGCTTTAAAAATATTTTTAAAAATTATACACGGAAAACTCTTCACCCACCCCTGACCCCTGTCTGTTACCATTTATATAACCAGTGATCAGCATTATTAATTTGTTTGTTATAATTCCATAGCATTTTAATGCAAATGCAAGTCAATTCAGTTACATAGCTTTTTTCCTTCCCCTTTTTACACAAATTGTAACATACTACACAAATAACAGTTTTATTTTTTTCACTTATCACATCATGGGGATCTTTGTATAGCAAAAAAAAATAAATAGAACTTTTTCATTTCATTTCAGATGCATTGTATTCCATTGTGTTAAAATATCATAATGCATTTAACATTTTCTATTAAAGAACATTGAGATTTTTCCCAATCCTTTACTGTTACAAACAATAGTGAAATAAATAGCTTAATATAAACATTATTTTGTCTGTGTATTAATATATATGTAGAATAAATTCTTCAACAACACAAATCATATCTCATGTTAAGTTTCTATCAGTATAATGATAGAAATGCATATAAACTAAATTCCTTTGCAATTCTTCTAATATTAGTGAGGTTCAGTATATTTCCCCATGTTTAAGAAATATTTTATTTGTTTTTATTTTTGTAGATGTTCTCTTCACACTGTTTGCTCATTTCTGTTGTTGCTCTTTTATCTTATCAATTTGTAGAGATTTATTTACATTGTAGGAAAGTAGTCTTTTTTGTGGTTTGAGTTGCAACTATTTTTTTCCTAGGTGGTAGTTGGTTATTTGATTTTGCTTAGAAGACTTTAAAAAATTTTTAAATGTTAATTCCATGAAAATCATCAATCCTTTCCTTTATGTGTTTTGTTTTAGAATTAAAAAGACCTTTCCCTATCCAAGGATAAAAAAGATCTCCCATGATTTATTCTGGTACTTGTATGCATTAATATTTTTTTAATATTTAAATCTTTGATCCACTTAGAACTTATCCAGGTATATGGTGTGGGCTATGGAATCATTTTTTCTTCAGTTATCCCATTTATTGAAAGTCCACACTCTTTAAAATATAGCAAAAGACTAGTCCATTTCCACTGATCTTTTTCAGCTCTTTGCAGCTATATTTACTCCTTTATTTGCACATAGAAACTTTCAATTTGCCCTGTATAGTTTTTTGTTAGGGACTGCATTAAGAAAAGAAGACACCTTGAGATAATTTGGGATTATAAAAATATATAAATTAAATGAAGGATTGACTTCTTTATTATGTTGGAGTCCTTCTATCCAGAAATATAATGTACTGTTTACATTTGTACAAGTTTTTTTATGGTATAAAAATGTATTTTCATAAGATATTAGTTATGTATCATATGGCAGTTTGAAGCTTTTGTGGACCCCAGAAAATCATGTTCTTAGGGTTAATCCATTTTTGTATATGTAAACCTATTGTAAGTGGGATCTTCTGGTTAAATTACTTTAGTTAAGGGCCTTTGATTTGATTGCATGACCAAGGGTGGGACTTAATCCTCTTACTGGAGTCTTTATAAATGGAGGAATAAAAAGGTGCAGCTACAGAAAAAAGCCACAGAGACAAGCCTTAAGAAGCTGAAATCAATGAACCTAGGAGAGAGAAAAGCTATAGCCCGAGCAGCCTGAAGCTGAAAGCAATGAGGCCTGGAGGAAAGAAGAGAGATGAACAGATGCTGCCGTGTGTCTGATTGCCCACAGCTCAGCATGGGGAGAAGGCATCTTCTGATGATGCCACCATATGCCTGATTTCTCACAATTGCTGGTTGGGGAGAAACCATCTCCTGCTGAAACCTTGATATGGACATCTTTGCAGTCTCAGAAGTACAAGCTCTTAACTATAATCCCCATTGTAAAAGCCAACCCATTTCTGGTGTATTGCCTTTATAGCTTTTAGCAAACTATAATGTGTACCAAGAATGCATATAAACTAAATACAATACTTCAAAATATTTGGCACAAAATAAGAACTTACAGATTACATTTACTAACAAAATGTCTGGTTTTTTTTTTTTAATGTTAAGAACTTACTAAAATAAAATTTCCAAAACCAAAGAAATAAAAGTATTATATAAATCACTTTGTGACACAGGACACCACCAACTTATTTATGTAACACAGCAGGAAGATTTTTGAGTTACAACCCACATAGAGAAGAATCTAAATTAAACCCAAAATTCAGTGAATGGCCGTTCAAAAATTTCTGGTTAAATGAAGCTCAACTTTGTAAGGACCAGGAAGCTTTGAGCATCACATTGTTTTTCAAAAATAAAAACTTCTCCAAATATCAGCAGTATTCTTTTCTACCTCAGCAAAGATATTTTCCTCCTTTGATAATTCAGAATCCTGCTGTTCATTTGTCAAATTTATGAACAATCTATGGTTAACTTCTTAAATTTAACTATCAATGTCACCTTTAAGACGCTGATTCTGTTGATTTCCTTATAATTTTTTTTTCCCAATAAAAGTAAGGCCTATGATAGGGAAGACACACATAGATAAAAATTGATCCTTGATATACTTGATTTATGAATAGCTCAGCAAATATTGATGGAAAGCCTACTACATTTCCAACTCTACACAGAGCCAAACAGGTGCAGCACTTGTTTTCAGAGCATTAATCCTCTAGAAATCCAGGTCACATCCTGCTTCTCAATCACCAGGAGCCTTCATTTCTTCATTTCATCTTTCAGGGTTTGTAGAGATACCGATTTCCTCTGTGAGAGTAAACAAATCCTTCCTTCCGCATGTCCTTCTCTGGATTCCCTTGAGAGGATTCTGAAATCTGTATGTTGACAAGGCCTATACTTTGATTTATCTAATTGCCTTTTTTTTTTTTTTCCTAATTGCCTTTTATTACCTTTGACAGTGCGAAGTGTTTTGCTTTCCCCCTCAGTCCTCTCCAGTATGGCCTCTGCAGTTGTCTGCCCAGTTAGCTTTTACGGTAGTACTTAGCTACAGCTTTCTGGTCCCCTTTACTTTGGTCTTCTGTTGCCTTTCTCCTTACTATCCTGGTCACTGGGCTTCCCCATCCTCCCCTTCCTGGCTTTTTATTCACTTGGGAGGCTTATCTTAACTCTTCCTTAAATTATGAATCTTTAATAAATTGAACAAATCAGCACTTCCAATTACCATTTCCTTGAGCTTTGCAGTGAACTTCAGATCTTTGAAAATAATAATCTCTTCCTGAATGCTATTTAGAATTATTATCTTCAAAAAAGACAATGGTTTTTTGAGGATTCTTGTAGGTGGTACTAAAGGTACTAAAAGAGATAGATAAAAAAGTTATAATTCAGCAAAGGTTTCTTCTAATGTGCTGTCAATTCTCATCACTGAGGAAACTGGACTGTTACTTTTAAAACCACTAGGTGTGGGATAACATTTTATTCACATGAGGGCTACCTAAAAATTGGCACTTTGATATTAAATTGAAATATATATGCACACGGGAAGTTTGGTATGTGAAAAAACAACTAAATGATAAATATTTAAAATCATTGTCTATTCACTGGGATGTCTATAACTCTCATCATAAACCCTATATAATAAGGAATTCAACTATTTATGAGCCCTGCAAATCAGATGCTATCCAATAAACTGCCATCTATGAATCATATATATATTTTAAATTTAACTCAAAGGCAAATAATTATGATTTAGCAAACTTTAATTTTCAAAATGTTTTCAGAAAGTATTATCGGAAGCATCCTCTAATTATAACCTAAAGTTAGATAATCCATTTACCTCAAATGAATTAACAGTTGCACTGAGAAGCTGCAACAGCTTCATGCTATAATCATTCTCCCTTCACAACACTAGATAGAACAGTCACCTTTCATTACTTCACTGACTCCTGGCATTTTCAGAGTATATTAAATAACCTGATTTCAATTTTACAACAACAACAAAAAGACATTTATTCAGAAAGATACTTATGTGTTTCAAGTAGCAGATATTAACAACTTCCAACACATTCTCTAGGGATAATTTGCAGTTCTGAACCATGCTTTAGAAAAAACATTTCCAGCAGTCTCTGTGGGATTTATTCCTATTCCATTATTGGTAATAATTGCACTTGCTGCAGGATCTTTAAATTCTTATGCTGCAAACTTTAAGAATGCTGTGAGAGGGGTGCTTTCAGGAACACTGAGTAATTTGTAGGGCAGCTGCAGGTCCGATGTCAGCATGATCTTAAAGGAACCTTGGACGTGGTTCCTTTAAGATCATGGCCAGGGTGAGTGGAGCCACAAGCCAGTGCCGCCTGTACAAGTTTTCATTCATTAACTTTAGAAATGATTTCCAGGGAAGCGGCTGTGGCTCAATCAGTAGGGCTCCCGTCTACCATATGGGGTCCCCGGGTTCGGTTCCCGGGGCCTCCTGGTGAAGGCAAGCCTGCCCGCACGGCGTGGTTAGCTGACCCAGCGAGCACAAGCAGCAAGGGGGGGATAAGTGAATAAATAAATAAAATCTTTGAAAAAAAGAAATGATTTCCAGTTTTCTTCATATAGATCTTTGTTAAGTTTAATTCAGCTTATTTTGTCTTCTATTTTTAAATTATATGTTTGCATTCATGTGAATAGTAAATTTGTACCTGACTACCTTACTGGATTCTTTCATTTGTTTGTAGTGTTTTCTTGTTTCTCTTGTGTTTTCCAGACATATAAACCCATCATCTGAAAGTACAATAATTTTAAGTCATTTTTTCCAGTTATTATACATTTATTATTTTTTCTTAGATAATTGCATTGGCTAATAGAGTTAGTATTATGGAAATACATTTTGTATAATGGTAAATGATTGTAGTCATGGGAGCATCCTTGTCTTCCTTGGGTACAGTTTCCTTGGGTACAGTTTTTACTGGTTGCTTTATTTTATCTGTGTTTGGGTCATGTTTTCCTGTTTCTTTGCATGTCTCATAATCTCATAATGTTTTTATTGAAAATTGGACATTTCAAATAATATAATATGGTAACTGAAAATCACATCCTTTAAAATATTGCTAAAAGAAAATAACAATGACATAAATAAATGGAAGGGCATCCTGTCTTCATGGATTAGAAGACTTAATGTTGCTAGGATACTACCCAAAGTGATCTATAGATTTAATGCAATCCCCATAAAAATCCCAAAGGCTGTTTTGCAGAAATGGAAAAGCCAATCCTCAATTTCATTCAGCTGCAAGGAGAAATGAAATTGGTATGCATATGACAACATGAATGAACCTTGAGGACATTATATTGAATGAAATAAGTTAGACACAAAAGGACAAATATTGTATGGTCTCACTAATATGAACTAAAACTATGAGTAAACTCACAGAGGTAGACTTTAGAGCATAGGTTACTAGGAAATTGAATGTGAATTGAGAATGTGAACTTATGCTTAATGTATGTAGAATCTTTAATAAGGTTTATTATAAATGTGTGGAAATTAATAGAGTTGATGGTAATACATTATATTGAGTATAACAAACACTGCTGATTTATAAATGTGACTGTGGCTGAGAGGGCTAGTCTGTGGATGTAATATTTCAATTGAAAGGAAGCTAGAGAATAATGTAGGGAGTGTATAACATAGTGATTTTGGTGGTGGATGAAGATTGTGGTTAATAGCATAAGAATAAAAATGTTCTTCCTTTACAAAGTGTTAAATATATGGCGCTAATGGGAAAATTACAAGTAATGTAGCTTATGGATTATAGTTAACAGTAATATTATAATATTTTTGCAGCAGTGACAAAGAAGATATTTTATCAATTCTAAGGGACAAACAATAGGAAGGTTTAAGGGGGTACGGGGATTTTTCCTCTTGAAGTAATGAAAATGTTCTAAAATTGACTGAGGTGATGACAACACAACTCTGTGGTGTATATGAGAGCCACTGAGCGTACACTTCAAATGTATTGTACAAAGCATGGGACTGTATAACACAATGAATCCTGTTGTGGAAGATGGACTGTGGTTAACAGAACAAATGTGAGAACGGTCTGTCATGAAATATAACCAGTATATAATACTAATACAAGGTGTCATTAACTGGGTGGGTTGGGGAAAAAATAAACAAATGTAAGATATTGGCTATAGGTAGTAGTAATGTTTTGATGATGCTTTTTCTTAGTTTGTAACAATTGTTTCACAACAAGGCAAGGTGTTTGTGGTGGGGTAATGTATGGGAGCTCTATATAACGATATGCATGTTTGTTTTGTAAGTTCACAACTTATACTATACATTAAACGATTCAGATTGTCAAGACGTAATAACTGAGAAAAGATTGGTGTTCATGTTGGCTTTGAGGAAATCTTAGACATGGAGCCCTATTGCTGCAGAGAGTACTTGAAATCTCTCAGACCAGAATGCTTTATCTATGACTTATCTGCTGTAGTAATGCACCATGGGAAAGGATTTGGCTCAGGACACTACACTGCCTACTGCTATAACTCTGAAGGAGGGTTCTGGGTACACTGCAATAATTCCAAGCTAAGCATGTGCACTATGGATGAAGTATGCAAGGCCCAAGCTTATATTTTGTTTTATACCCAGCAAGTTACTGAGAATGGACATTCTAAACTCTTGCCTCCAGAGCTCCTGCCTGGTAGCCAACATCCCAATGAAGAAGCTGATACCTCTTCTAATGAAATCTTTAGCTGATCCAAAGACAGTGGGGCTTTCTTCTTGTGATTTGTATATATACTTTTAAAAAGGGCTGACTTACAATTTTGAGCTTCACTGTTTTATTTTTTACTTATGAATCAATGCATACTATATTTATATATTTTGTATCTAGCTACAACAAAACTTTTTACAGAAACAAAGTTAGTATAAATACATGTCTAGCAACAGCAGGTAACTAAACTTTTTACAAAGTACTTGTAAGTAAACGTTTAGTGTTTACCTCAGACTGGTGTTACCTCTTTTTTTATTTTGATGTCTTATTTGGCTCAGATCATGATTTCATGCATTCTTCTACCAAAAAAGTTCAGACTGCATCATTTTATATACATTTGTTACTTATTTATCTTTCGTAGCTATCTTCTATACAAATTCTCATTACATGTGAAAACTAGATGGTCTTACCAAAAAAAAAAAAAAAAGCATTTCTTTCAGACCATTTGCAAATTGAAGCCACCTTTGTCCTGTGAAGGGAGGTTAAACTACTACATTCAAAGCAAACTATCAAAGTATCACCTAAATACTTATCAATCATACTCAATATTCCTGAGGCTTTTGTTTTAGGACTCAGAATAGACATTAATTTGGTTAATGGAACTTCATTTTTAAAAAATGTATTAAGTTTTAATAATTGTCCTTTATTTGGCATAGTCAAACTATATCTAAATGAATATGGCAGCTTTATAAATAGTATATTTAAGTGAACTTTTGGTACTATGGACACACAAAAAAATGATGGCTGGGACTTATAATGAGCAAATAGGTTTGTCCAGATTCTAATAGAGGAGTTATATCAAACTTTTGAATTTAGCAGTGTATTATGTCATACACATACAGTTTAAGTTGGTTATGAATTCATTCTATACATTTGATAA
Organism: Tolypeutes matacus; assembly: GCA_026826555.1. NCBI lineage: Eukaryota > Metazoa > Chordata > Mammalia > Cingulata > Chlamyphoridae > Tolypeutes > Tolypeutes matacus. The sequence goes on along the minus strand of JAKSZT010054419.1, from coordinate 1,750,083 downwards.
GATTAGATCTCTTTTAAAGAAGCCCTGAGATTTTTAGTTCAAAGGAATAAAAATACATCTTTAAAATCTGGATTACTCTTGCCAGGATTATGTGACTACTAGGAGGGTGAACCTCTTAGATATTCAAACAATAGGCCTCAACATTTTATTTAAGACATTAAAGATGATCTAAACTTGCATTTTATTAAAAGTATTTTATGAGATGCTCTTTGCTCTTACCTCATAATCCTGCCAGATCTCTTTATAGTCATACTGCTGCTAACTAAATCTTATTCAGAAAGGGGAGAATCCTCTGTCTGTAGATTCAGCTCTGCAAGATCTTAGTTCAGTGTTAACCACTGGATGATAACTGTTTATCCCTTTTTAAAGTTGGTTTGTTTGCAGGTTGAATTCTCAGTGAAAGAGAATATCCTGTAGAATATTAATACTGTTTGCCGCTAGTGATCATCAACAAATATAAACTCAAACAGGACCTCTTGGTAAACTTTTCTTCAATCACCTAAGGCAGCTGATACTGAAGTGCAATGAGAAATTGTAACTGAACAGACATATCATTTGTACCAAAAATACAGTTTGAATATAAAATGGCTAGGGCTTAAAATCTTTCATTTACTAAACACGTATGCAAGTTGTTACCTCAACTGTGACATAATTATACCTCATTAAAGATTTATGTGGACAAGAAAAAAAAAATAGGGGACTTCTATATGTCCTACTCCCTACCCCTCCCATGTTTTCCCATATCAACAACATCCTTCATTAGTGTGGTACATTAGTAACAATTGATGAACACATTTTGGATCATTGCCACTAAGCAAGGACCATAGTTTAAATTGTAGTTTACACTCTTTCCCACACAATCTTGTAGTTATGGCAAGATATATAATGGCCTGTATCTGTCATTGCAATGTCATTCAGGACAATTCCCAAGTCCCCAAAATGGCCCCATATTACACCTGTTTTTCCCTCTCCCTCCCCTCAGAAGCTTCAGTGGCCACTGCCCCCCACATCAATGATATAAGTTCTTCCATTGCTACAATCACAATAAGTCTATAATAGAATACCAATAAGTCTACTCTAGTCCATTGCTCATTCCCCAATCCTGAGGATTCTGGGATGGTGATTTCCACTCAACATCTAATTGGAGGGAGCTTAGATACTATGGGGCAGATGGATGGTACTCTCTTGCTTGCAGTTGCAGACTCTCTTTGTTCCTTGGGATGGTCGTTGTCCATCATCATCCCCTTGTTAGTTGCCCTGGGTGAGTCCAATGGACTGGAGAGTAGGTGTTGCAATTCTGTTGAGATTCAGAGTCCAGCTGGCACATGGACAGCCCAGAGATTTAAATCTCTTGGACATACATCTATCAACTTTAGTACTAACTATAAGTTCAAATTGAAGGGGCAGAAGAGCCATGTGTAAGGAAACCACAACTTAGTCTAGCTCTGTTGCATTGGGAAGCATAAATTCCAAAGTAGGGCCCAATGGCAGGGCACCAAACTCCTGAGCTGTCTGCCCTGCCTATAGTGTCTGTATGTCTCCACAGCCCTCAGGAGCACTGCTATTCGAGGTAGTATTTACTTTGGCAGTCAATGAGATCCTGCTGAGGAGTGCATAGGTGTAACCTCTGGGATGACCTCCCAACTCACTTTGAAGTCTCTTAGCCATATAAACTCATTTGTCTTTACCTTTCCCTCCTTTTATTTGAGGTCTTTTTCCAGTTGCATTGCTAGTTGGTGCTTGGTAGGAATCAAGGAGGCTCATCCCTGTGAGTCATGTCCCATGCTGGGGGGAACGTAATGCATTTATATGCTGAATTTGGCTTAGAGAGTGGCCAAACTTGAGTAACAAGGAGGCTCTCAGGAGGTAACTCTTAGGCACCCTATAATACTAGGCTAAGTTTCAATTTAAAAAGTTAAGGTTCATAAGTACAGTCATCAATATCAAGGGCCCATCAATGGTCCATCCTCCTTCACTAGTCACTGCCCCTATACTCAGGGGATTCTTGCTGTCCCATTAGAGAATGTGGCAGACTTCCGGAGGATGGGAATTTGATATTCTTGTGGTTATTGTGTGACTCTCCACCCACTGTGACAATGCCCCATGGACATTTGAACACATTTATATGCCTTGTAGGTATGCCCCAGGTAAACCTCCTAGCAAGTATCCCCCATCAATGACACCCTGTACCAATGATTCTCCCCTGTCATAGCTGTAACCCTTCTGTGATTCAAAACTTCTTCAAAACTGAAGCCAACAAAATAACCAAATACAATTAATAAGAAAATGAAATAATAATGATAGTTCTAAAAATAAGAAATAAAATACAAAAAATTTTCAAAATTTTGGAATAATAAAAAATAATGAAAAAAATTAAAAAAAAATTTTTTTACATTATGTCTTTCATCACCGTAAGATCTGTTATCTTGTATGTATGGCGATACTTTCTTCCATTTATTCCCCCAGTGTCTTATTGTTTTCATTTTGTCTTCAAAGAAACTTTAGTTTACAGAAAAGTCACATACAGAGTATAAGGGATTCCCATATACCCAACATCCTTCCCCTTTTCCCTTTTCCCCTTTCCAGCATTTTACATGTGGATGGTACATTTGTTACAATTTATATACAAATTTTGAAACATTGCTACTAACCATGATCAATGATTTACTTTATGGTTTACATTTTGGACCATACATTTTTATAAATTTTGATGAAATGTAACATGGCTTGTATCCATCATTGCAAGATCATGTAGTACAATTCCATCACCCACAAAATGGCCCATGTTCCACCCATGTTATTCCTCCCTCCTCCTTCCTTCAGTACCCAAAGAAACCACCATGCTTCACTCCTTGAAGAACAAGATTCATAGTTATTTGAAACAACCTTAAGTTTGACATATGGGCCTATTGTCCCCTATTAGGCACTGCCTATGCTCTCGAGAGACTCCTGTCCCTCTATTTGAGAACATAGCAGGACTCCCCAGAATGGGATTCCAAAACTCTCCTGCTCATTATGTGGGTCTCCACCCACTGATACAACCCATTATGACAAGATGAACACTCACACAGTCCCTAGAGGCCTCCCCAGGTGCACCCTGTCCTGCATGTTCCCCACATCCAACACCCTAAACCAGTAAAACACCCCTGCCATATTTGGCAAAAGAACATTCCCGACATTATAGTTTCAACTACATACCCACAAATCCCCAGAGTCCACCTGCTCCCTCCCCCACTTCCACAGACAGCCCAATCCACCATCCCCACCCGATCCCCCTCACAAACCAGCACTGCCCAACCCAATAACATCACTGTACCACTATCATGCCCATTCCGTGCACAAATACACCCTTCTACCTCTTCATAGAGTTTGCCCATATGGGCATTGGCTCACAACCTTATTCTCCCTTTCTGTCTCCTGTAAATCTATCTTACAGACTCTAGCTCTGTGAGTCTGCTCAATTTGCTTAATTCATATCAGTGAGGTCATGTAATATTTGTCCTTCAGTGCCTGGCTTGCTTCACTCAACATAAGATCTTCAAGTATTGTCCATGTTATCCCATGTGTTAGCACTGCATTCCATTTTATAGCTGAGTAATATTCTATTATATGTATACACCACAATTTCTTATCCATTCATCTGTTAATGGACATTTGGGTTGTTTCCAACTTTTGGCAATAGTAAATAATGTCACTATGAGCATTGGTGTGCATATGTCTGTTTGTGCCCCTGCTTTCAATTCTTCTGGGTATATACCCAGCAGTGGGATTGCTGGATTATATGGCCATTCTATAGTTAGCTTCCTGTGAAACTGCCAAACTGTCCTCCACAATGGCTGTACCATACTACATTGCCACCAACAGTGGATAAGGGTTCCCATTCCTCCACATCCTCTCCAAAATTTGTGGTCCTCTGTTTTTTTTTTAATAGCCATCAGTCTAATAAGTGTAAGATGATATCACATTGTAGTTTTGATTTGCATTACCCTAATAGCTGGCGATTTTGAGCATCTTTTTATGTGCTTTTTAGCCATTTGTATTTCTTCTTTGGAGAAGTGTCTATTCTAGACACTTGACTATTTTTTAAATGGATTGTTTGTCTTTTCATTTTTGAGGTATAGGATTTCTTTATATATGATGGATATTAAGCCCCTATCAGATATATGGTTACCAAATATTTTCTCCCATTGAGTAGGCAGCCTTTTCACTTTCTTGACAAACTCCTTTGAGGTGCAAACATTTTTAATTTTTTTAGTTGCTCATGCTTTTAGTGTAAAGTTCATGAAACCATTTCCTAATACAAGATCCTGTAAATGATTCCCTATATTATCTTCCCAGATCTTTATGGTCTTGGCTCTTATATTTAGATCTTTGGTTCATCTTGAGGTAATTTTTGTATAAGGTGTGAGATGGTGTTCCTCTCTCGTTCTTTTGGATATGGATGTCCAATACTCCCAGCACCATTTTTGAAGAGGCCATTTTCTCCCAGTTGAATGGGCTTGGTGTCCTTGTTGAATATTAGTTAACTGTATAAGTGAGAGTCTATATCAAAACTCTCAATTCAGTTCCATTGGTCAGTATGTCTATCCTTGTGCCAATACCATGAAGTTTTGACCACTGTATCTTTGTAGTATGTTTTAAAGTCAGGTAATGTGATTCCTCTGATTTCAATTTTCTTTTTCAATTTGTCTTTGGCTATTTGTGGCTTCTTAACCTTATAAATAAATTTCATAGTGAGCTTTTCCAATTCAGAAAAAAATGTTGTGGTAATTTTGGGGGGGGGTTGTGTTAAATCTGTATCAGTTTGGGTAGGATAAACATCTTAAGCTATGTTTAGTCTTCCTATCCATGAACAGGGAATATTCTTCCATCGATTTAGGTCTTCTTTGATTTCCTTTAACAGTGTTGTGCAATTTTCTATGAACAAGTCATTTACATCGTTAGTTAAATTTATTCCTAATTATTTAATTATTTTAGTTGATATTGTAAATGGGATTTTTTTCTTGATTTCATCCACAGATTGCTCATTATTGGTGTACAGAAATGCTACTGATTTTTGCAAATTGATCTTATAACCCGCCAATTTACTGAACTCATTTATAAGCTCTAAAAGCATTATTGTAGGTTTCACAGAGCTTTCTATGTATAGAATCATGTCATCAGCAAATAGTGAAATTTTTACCTCTTTCTTCACAGTTTGGATGCTTTTTATACCTTTTTCTTGCCTAAGTGCTCTAGCAAGTACTTCTAACACAATGTTAAATAAGGACGGTGACAATGGGATCCTTGTCTCGTTCCAGATCTTAGAGGGAAAGGTTTTAGGATTTCACCATTGAATATGATATTACCTGTGGGTTTTTCATGTATACCCTTTATGATTTTGAAGACTTTTCCTTCTACTCCATCTTTTGAAGTGTTTTATCAGGAAAGTATGCTGTAATTTGTTGTATGCTTTTTCTGCATCTATAGAGATGATCATGTGAGTTTTTGCTTTTGATCTATGTATCTGGTGTATTACATTGATTGATTTTCTTATGATGAACAATCCGTGCATATCAGGGATGAAACCCACTTGGTCATGGTGTATAATTTGTTTGATGTGTTGTTGAATATGCGTAGCAAGAATTTTGTTGAGGATTTTAACATCTAGGTTCATTGGAAAGCTTGGTCTGTAGTTTTCCTTTCTTGTGGTGCCTTTGTTTGGCTTTGGTATTAGGGTGATGTTGGTATCATAGAATGAGTTAGGCAACGTTCCCTCCACTTCTATTTTTTGGAAGAGTTTAAGCAGGATTGGTGTTAGTTCTTTCTGGAATACTTGGTAGACTTCACCTGTGAATCCATCTGGTCCTGGGCTCTTCGTATTTGGGAGGTTTTTGATGACTAATTCTATCTCATTACTTGTGGTTTGTCTGTTGAGTTCATCAATTTCTTCTTTCGTCAATGTAGGCTGCTTGTGTGTTTCTAAAAATGTGTCCATTTCTTCTAAATTATCCATCTTCTTGGCATACAATTTTCCAAAGTATCCTCTTAAGATACTTTTTATTTCTGTGGGGTCAGTGGTGATATCCCCTTCCTCGTTTCTTATTTTATGTTTTGCATCTTCTTTCTTTTTTTCTTTGTTAGTCTAGCTGAGGGTTTGTCAATTTTATTAATCTTCTTGAATAACCAGCTTTTGGTTTTGTTCATTTTTTCTAGTGCTTTCTTATGTTCAATTTCATTTATCTCTGTTCTAATCTTTATTTCCTTCCTTCTACTTGTTTTGGGGTTAGTTTGTCATTCTTTTTCTAATTCCTCCAGGTGTGCAGTTAGGTCTTATGTTTTAGCTCTTTCTTCTTTTTTAATATAGACATTTATGGCTATGAATTTTCCTCTCAGTAAAGTTTTTGCTGACACCCATAGATTTTGATACGTTATGTTGTCACATTCATTTGTTTCAAGGTAGTAACTGATTTCTTTTGCAATTTCATCATTGACCCACTGATTTTTTAAGAGTGTGTTGTTTAACTTCCATATCTTTGTGCCTAATCTGCTTCTCTGATTTTCAGCTTCATTCCATTGTGGTCAAAGAAATTACTTTGTATAATTTCAATATTTCTGAATTCATTGAGAGTTGTTCTGTGGCCTAGTATGTGGTCTATCCTGGAGAATGATCCATGTGCACTCGAAGAATGTATATCCTGCTGTTTTGGGGTGTAATGTTCTATATATGTCTATTAGGTCCAGATCCTCTAATTTTTTTTATCTTGAGGTGCCCTGGTTAGGTGCATAAATGTTTATGATTGTTCTTTCTTCTTGAAAGATTATCCCTTTTATTAATATATATTGTCCTTCTTTGTCTCTCACAATAGTTTCATTTAAAGTCTATTTTGTCCTATATTAGTATAACTACTCCCACTCTTTTTTGGTTATTGTTTGTATCTAAAATTGTTTTCCAATGATTCACATTCAGACTGCTTGTATATCTGGGTCTAAGGTGAGTTTCTTGCAGACAGCATGTAGATAGGTCATATTTCCTTATTCATTCTGTCAATCTGTGTCTCTTGACTGGTGAGTTTAATCCATTAACATACGGTGTTATTGCTGTCAAGGTATTACTTACATTAGCCATATTTTCTTTAGATTTATGTATGCTATATGTTGTTTTCATTTCCTTTTTTATGTTTTTAGTTTTTTTACACTATTCTCCAACTCTTTTTCTCCTGTTTTTTCCATTTGATCTGCAGAATTCCCTTTAGTATTTCTTGAAGGGCAGGTTTCTTATTGACACACTCTCTTAATTTCTGTTTATCTGTGAATATTTTGAACTCTTCTTTATTTTTGAATAAATTTTTGAATAAATTCTTGGCTGGAAGTTTTTTTCTTTATCATCTTAACTGTGTCATACCACTACTTTCTTGCTTCCATGGTGTATTAATCAGCCAAAGGGGTGCTAATGTGAAATACCAAAAATGGGCTGGTCTTTATAAAGGGTATTTATTTGGGGTAAAAGTCCACAGATACCAGGCCATAAAGCGTTAAGTTTCTTCTCTCACCAAAGTCCATTGCCACGTGTTGGAGCAAGAGAGCTGCCGACATTTGCCAGGGTTCAGGCTTCTTGGGTTTGTCTCTTGCCGGGGCTGCGTTTCTCTCCGAGCTTAGCTCCTGTTTCCTCCACAAGGTCAGCTGTAGATGATCAGGCTCACTTCTCTCCTCCTGGGGCCTTATTTCCAACATCAGAACTACTTCTCAAAAAAACTGCTGCTCAAAACTGTTCTTCCCATGCTGTTTATATTTGATTCCCCACCCACCAAGGGGTGGGGCTCAATGCTCTAATCATAACCTAATCATGCCCAGATTAGCAGATCAGTTTACAAGTATGATCCAATTATATTTTTGGAATTCATAATTACATCAAATTGGCCAATGGTTACCATGGTTTCAGATGAGAAATCAGCACTTAATCTTATTGAGCTTCCCTTGTATGTGATGGATCTTTTTTCTCTTGCTGCTTTCAATATTCTCTCTTTGTTTTGAGCATTGGACAATTTGACAAGTATATGTTTTGGAGTAGACCTGTTAGAATTTATACTGTTTGGGGTGTGCTGCATTTCTTGGACGTGTACATCCACGTTCCTCAACAGGGTTGGGAATTTTTCAGTCATTATTTCCTCCAACACACCTTCTGCCCCTTTTCCCTTTTCTTCTCCCTCTGGGAGGCTTATAATGCATATGTTTGTGTATTTCATGCTGTCATTCAAATCCTTAAGTCCCTGCTGGATTTTTAAAAATCTTTTTATCTATCTGTTCTACTATCTGTCTGATTTCAGCTGTACTGTCTTCCACATCGCTGATTCTTTCTTTTGCCTGTTCAAATCTGCTTTTATGTGCTTCCAGTGTATTTTTTATTTCTTGCATTGTGCCATTCATCACTAGCATATCCATTATCTTTTCATGTATGTGTACATTTTTTTCAGTATGATCTCCCAGTTTCTTCTTAATATCCTTAATCTCTCCTTTCACTTCATTAAGAAGTTTATTCATGATATTTGTTTCGATATCTCTGATTAGTTGTTCTATGTTCTGCATCTTCTTCTGGTTTTAAGTTTGTTCATTGGACTGGGCCATGTCTTCCTGTTTGTTAGCATGGCTTGTAATTTTTTGTTGTTGTCTAAGCATCTGTTTATTTTGATGGGTTTATTCAGTTGATTAGCTTCTTTCTCTACTCTATGGCTTTATTTTGTGTGTGTGGTAAGGTTTTAATTTGACACTTCATTCCTTTTATTCTTTTTCATTGCTGTTGTCTATGTTCCCTTGAAAAAAATCTTAGGACCAGAGAAAAAGAAAGAGAACAGAAAAGAAAAGGAATAATAGTAATAATAGTGGTAAAAAGTAGAAGAGGAACCATACAGGAATTAAGAAAATGAGTAATTAACATGAGTAAGAAGTACAGAGGAATAAGAATTAAAAAGTAGAATAAGAATAATGAGATAAGAAACAGAAAAGAGAAAATATATATAGAATGAATTAAAAGGCTGGAATGATAAGACAGGAAAAGAAAAAAGTGAAAAAATAAATAAAAGAGAGAAAAAAAGGATAGAGAGTGAAATAAAAACAAGAAAAATTGAAGACCAAACAAAAAGAGGCGGAATGAAAGAAAAACAACAGAAAACAGAGGATAGAAAAATGAAGGAGGGGAAAGAAACAGTGTAGGTAGAAAAAATCGGTATAATAAAAAAAAAGAGAAACAAAGAAAGGGAAGACACAACAAAGAAAAAACAAGACAGCAGTAACTAATTTTAAAAAAGGAGAAGAAAGAAAAAAAAAGAACAAAAAACAAAAATAAACAAGGAAAAACAGCCTTCCCTCTTAGACCCCTAAGGAGCTTATCAGACTGCTGGTGTTCATCAATCAATCACTCTGCCGCTTGCCCTCTGCAGGTTTTGAACTGGGTTTTAGTGAGTAAAATAAGGAAAATTTTTAAAAAGGACCTTTTTTAAAAAAATAAGAGATCCAAGAAAAGCTAGTACAAAAAGAATGTCTATATGTTCCCTGTCATAAAGTTTCAGCTGGATGCCTGATAACCCAGTGGATCACTTCTCTAGGAAGAGCCATGGATTGAAACAGATACCTCATATATGTAAGGCAGGAATCCTTCCACTGAGCTAAACTGTCTCCTTAGGTTAGTTAGCCATTCAGAAGGCTATCCACCCCCTTTTCCTTGGACAGGTTAGATTCCTTGCAATTTGCCAGAGTTCTGCTGATTAGGTACCTGTCTGTCCCTGCCTCCTCTCTAATCTAATTCCTCTGTTTACCTGGGTGGCTGGGCATAACAGCCTGCCTGAGGAGATCTCCCTCCCCTCTTCCTGTCAGGTCAGGGTCCCTTCTGAGATTCAAACGGGGCTCAGCTGGCCAAACTCACTGCAAAGAAACCACTCTCCACCCTTCTAGACCCCTCTTCCTTCCTGGGAATGCTCCCGCACACTCTTTTCAGAGCAGGGAGCCATTAGCTCCACCTAGGCTATTTGCCCTGAGGGTGGGGTATGTGTGCTGCTATCAGCCACAGGGGCAAGCAACTCACAGTTTTCCTTTGGCTTCTTTATTTTTTCCAGTACCCTCCTACATAACTCAGAGCACTTTCCCTTCTATATATAGCCAAAGCAGCTGGCAGGGAGGAAGATGTTTGCACTCCTCTCAGTTAGCTGCAATTTGCCAGGAATTTTACCCTTGCTTAATATCTCAGGGGTAGGGGAGGGAAGTCCTTCTTGGAGACCTAGAGATTTACTAACTCACAGTTTGTTGTTTTGGCTTCTTTGTCTCTCTGTCCCTCACTCTCCTGGGAATTGTGAAGCAGTGTCTTGGTCTGCTGTACCTCAAAACAGGTCCCCAAGGCAGCCTTTGGCTCTTTCTCTGTTGTTTTAGTGAGAGCTGAGCCTTATCTGCCTAATCTATGTTCTTACCATGAAGCCCAAATGATTTTCAACAAGGGTGCCAAGATCATTCAGTGAGGAAGTAATAGTCTCTTCAACAATGCTTCCCAGGTTCCTGCAAGGTTTTGGTTATTATCCAGAATTCTAAAAAGTTGATTCTAGCTATTTTTGTCAGTTTTCTCATAGCTTTTACAGAGAAGATAATATTTGGAGATGCTTACTTCACCATTTTTGCTCTATGACTGTAAATTTAAATAGTGTCCTTAATCTTCCCTTTCTTAAAGAATCTGTATAATAGTAAACTTAGCATATTTTTTCATCCTTTTCCCTTTTTTTTTTTGCTTAACTTTTCCCACTCAAATTTAATTATATTTTTGTTTACCATTTATAAGTAACTATGTTTATGCGTCTATGATTTCATTTACAACTTTAAATGTACTCCTTGGACTCCCAACAATTACAGATATAGCAACTAGATATATTCAATACCTTCTACTTTCTTTCTTCTTCCTTTGATCAGTTTTGGTTAGTTATGTTGTCTTTTTGTTGGGTTGCCTCAAAGTAGTTCATGAGACAATGATTCAAGTGTAACTGGTTTATCTGTGAAGGGCAGGAAATACCAGAAGGGAAGTAAGGAAGTACACAAGGAAGACAAATGCAATGAACGAAAGGAGAATTATTAAAATAGTTATCACTGTGAGTGACTGGAGCTTAAGTTTGTGAAAAAATTCTGAGAAAAACCCTTATACACATACCTCAGAGATATTTCTCCAAGGATAAGAGTATCCGGGGTATTTATACACCAACTCCCATAAATAATGTATTGAGGGACTCTCCTATGGGGATTTTAATTCTTTGGCATGCCTTCCATGCTGCACTTAGGGAAAAGATGCATATATAAGTAGATGAAAGTCAGCTAGAACAAACAGAACTGGTAAAAAACTGCAGTGGTACAGATGTGGCACTGACAGAGTCTCCTACATGTATAATTTCTTCATTGTTATACATAATGTTTACATTCTACTTTGTACTTTATTCCCCACATGTGCTTTAGTCTTTGTTCTCTACTGCTAAATATATTCAAAATTCACTGCAATTTCTTCCTCCATAATTTCCTTGGTCATCTTTATGTTGTCTAAGTTTGTTCTCTATAACTACTCTCAAGCAATGCCCACAGCAATGAAGTCCTCCAAGCACTTGCATGTTCATAACTATTTGTATCTTTCTGTACTTAAAGCACAATTTGGTTGGATAAAATATTTTGGCTCATATTTTTGGCAAAATGCTGCAGGAAGCTATGAACATCAATGATGATTTCCTGTATTTCTTGACTTAAGTAGTAAACATAACTTCCTGATGATTCCATGTAAGCCAGCAGCAACCTTCCCTTACTGGATCTAAATGAAATTTTAAAGTTAACTTTGTCAATTAAAGTCTTGTAGAGTCTGCATGCAGCCTTTACACCATGCATTGTATAAGCCTGAGGTTACAGTTTCTCTTGGGTAACTTTTCACCCACAGCCCCAGCTGAATGGCTACTTTCCTTATAACATCCAAAGGCTGAGGAGTAGAAAGCATAGAACGCACACAAACACACATGCATGAATTCACATATCAAGTACAATATCCTGTCCTATTTGTAATGTGGGCTTTCATCAACATTACTACCTCTGAAGCTAAACTTTAACCAGCTCTTAAGAACACAAATGATATAATAAATATGGAAAAAAAGAGGAAAGAATAAAATAAAGATAAAATGTAAGATAAAACTTTAAAAATATTAATATTATTGTATTACAAATTATGAATCAGAGGAGAAAAACATAAAATGAATTAAAATAGATTAAAATTTTAGAATGTGAGATAACTCCAATGAAAATTAATGTTAAGGTTACTAAAATAGGGAGAAAAAAGAAGATTTTTAAATAAAAGCCTAAAGATAAACAGATAAAAAGTTTAAAACCAGAAAAGAAGAAGAAAAATAGTCAAAGGAAAAAGATGTAAAAGGCAAAGACACATAATGAGGAGAAATGGCTAAAATTTATGAGATTAATTTAAAAATACATGGGTTAGAAGGGAGAGATCCAGAATGGGAGAAATGAGGACATCAATAAATCTATACCTCAATAAACACAATGAAAACATGGGCAAAATTAGTCAAAATCAATTTTTTAAGAAGTCTGGAAATTAACAAAATGCATGCAACAATCTGAGAAGTGCTTATGCAAGAGGATTGCTGAACTTAGGAGAGAATGGCAGGCTTTGTGGTGTTTTAATTTGCCCAACTCCCATCTTTGTCTTCTCAGCTCCATAGTAGCCATGAAAACATATAGCCTCACAATCATCTGAGCTGAGAAAATGAGCAAACAGAATGGATTTGGAGTTCTTCAAAAATCCTATTCCCAAAACATTGTCACTGTTTGACCTCTCTCACGGGTGCCTGGGAAAGTCACACACACAGTAGTTATACTTATTTGACCTGACTCAGAACTCACTACAAAGGAAAAGGCCTATTCCCATAGGGTATTTGTCAAAAGCAATAATCAGCAATTGTTTAGCATCACAGCTGCCTGAGGCTTGGGAAGCAGTTGAGGAAAACAAGAATCTGGACAAAAATGTAAAAGGAAGATCTGAGAAACAAGATGTTCATAGGGGTTTTGAAAATATATGAAATATTCTCGGAAACCAAAAGGTCACATATATACCCAAAGATGTCTACATGTTCAGAAAAGACCTGAAAGGGCCTATATAACTCATTTCTGGCTTGTCTGATTTTGAAACCTTGTAAAAGCAGTAAATGTAAGCTAAGGTAGAGTTGTAAACCTCCAGATTGTTTAACATGTGCCCCAATATGCACATATACATCCTCAGCAAAAGATGAAAGACTTAATGGTACAAGACATTTAAGAAAATATCTGAACAATCATTAACTGACACTGAAATAACTGAGCAGAGATTTTAGAGACCACACATTGCAAAGAGTACAGAATTTACAGAATTAGTCAAGGAAATTTGCTAAACAAACAGCAGCAGCAGCAACAACAACAAACCCAATAAAAATAACTCTGGTAAAAGGGGGGTGTTTTATTTCTAGAGTTGTTACATTTTATTACCTAAAATGTCTAGTTTTCACCAAAATGTATGAGACACATGACAAAACAGTAAGTTTAGCCCATAACAGGAAAAGAAACAGTCAATAGAAATTGTCACGGAAGACACCTAGGTGTTAGATTTAACAAGCAAAGACTTTAAGGAAGTTATTATAAAAATGTTTAAAGAGCTACAGAAAACCATGTCCAAAGAAGCTAAAGAATATCAGTGATATTCTTTGCACCAAATAGCAAATATCAATACATTATATTTATATATTTTATAGAAATTATATAAAAGAAAAACAAAAAAAATATTCTGGAATGTAAAAGTACAACAATTGAAATGAAAATCTCACTAGAGGGACACAATAGCAGATTTAAGCTGGCAAAGGAAGGACTCAATGCTTGAAAATAAACAAATTGAGATTCTCCAGTCTGAGGTACAGAAAGCAAAAAGAATGAAGAAAAATGAACATAGCCTAAAGACATGCAGATAATCATCAAGCATAAAAATGTATGCATAATGAGAATCCCAGAAGGAGAATGGAGGAGCAGAAAGAACATTTAAAGAAATGATAGCCAAAAACTTACCAATTTGATGGAAAAAAAATGAACCCATACATTCAAGGAGCTCAACAAACTCCAAGAAAGATAAACTAAGAGAGATCCACACTTAGAGAGACCATTGTCAAACTGTAAAAAGTCAAAGACAAAGATTCTTGAAAGCAGCAAGATAAATATGCTCATCAGGTACAAGGGATTCTCACTAACATTGCTAGCTAGTGTCTTGGCAACATGGGAATCCCAGTGGGTTCCATGTAATATTTTGGGTAATCTAAGCACCTCTTAAAATATATGTGTATATATATATAACAATTTTGTAAGCAAATACACATATATGCATATATATTTATATATCATTTTGCAAATGTTTGTATGTATTGTGAGAATTTTGATTTTTACCCACAATAAAAATAAATTAAAAATTAAAAAAAAAAAATCCATGGAAGTCAGGTGATGTCATCAATATGGCAACATAAGACAGTCTCTGGAAAATACTTCCCTGACAAACAATGAATAAAAGGAGAAATCCCACTAGCCTGGCACTCTAGAGGACAATATGGACTGGAGAAGGACTCCACAAAGGCTAAATCAAAGGGGGAAAAAAAGCACCAAAAAATAAGGTAGAAGAACTATAACCTGGCACTGCCAGTCTGGAACCCCCTCACTCAATCCCACACGACAAAAGAGACACATAGAGGCAGCACAGCCCAGGGACCTCCTGGTATTTTTCTGACCATGGAGCCATTCACAACAGCAATGAATTAGAACTCCGTGCATATCCAGTCACAGGGACATAAGTCTGCAGAGACGGAGGGTGGAACACAAGAGGATGGCAAACACACACATACAAAAGGGCCAACAGTAAATAAAAGAGACCACATCAGAAATGGCAGAAAGAGGTGCACAGATTCAACAGTCTCTGATTATTGGATAACCTAAATGAAAAACTCGTTTTTTTAATATTGACCCCATATGGCTCCCTGGGGCGGGATATCCTAATGGGGAAGTAACCAGGGTAAAAAAGCTTCATGGAAAAGAAAAGGTGGGAAAACTGAATTGCCATAAGGCAGGGTGGGTTCCAGAGCTGAATAGTATAATAAAAAGGGGGCATGGAGAGAGAGAGCTGGGAAGAAAATTCTGCACAAAAACAAACAGAACAGATTAGGAGTAATGGAGAAGGAACAGAGGAAAGGAACCTTTCACTGGGAGGTGAAACAATTACACATAAAAGCACAATCTTAAAAGTTGTACCACATTTACAAGGCAGGAATCAGGTGCAGAAGACCTGAGAACATCTGAAGAGTAAAATATGATCTACTCTTAAAGTCCAGTATAAATTGTACCAAGCATCAAAGAAGAGCATTAACATATGGCCAATCTACAATAAAACCCTAGACAAGAGGTAGAAACTGACCTTCAGAGTTAGGACATGAAATTAATCAGATGGACAAATATCAGCAAAAAATATTGTCATACTAAGAAACCAGAAGATATGACTCAATTGAGGGAACAAATTAAAAGTTCAGAGGAGACACATACTTTAGAATAAAAAAATCAAAGAAGTTCAAATAAATAACAGCAGAAAGCATGCAAACATATCCATCATGGGAGTCCCAGAAGGAGAAGAGGAGGGAAAAAAAAGGCAGAAAGAATATTTGAGGATATAATTACCAAAAATTTCCTCAATTCTAATGAAAGACATAAATACACAGATCCAAGAAGTGCAACATACTCCAAACAGGATAAACCCTAATAGAACTATTGTGAGACACATACTGATCAGAATGTCAAATGCGAGCAGAGCCAGTGGGATATCAAAGCAGATAACATGTATGCTTTTTAAAAAAATTTATTGAACTATAGCACTCATACATAAACATTCATAAACAATAAGTATATAGTAATAGTTGTGAACTTATAAAACAAACATGCATAACATTATGCAGGGCTTTCATCCCTCACCCTACCACCAATACCTTGCATTGTTGTGAAACATTTTTAACTAATGATTAAAGAGCATCCTCCAAATACTACTACTAACCAAAGTATCTTACATTTGGTATATTTTTCCCCCAACCCACCCTATTACTATTATTATTACTACTATATCATTTATACTTATACATGCATAAACAATAAATGTATAGTAAAAGTTGTGAACTTACAAAACAAACATGCATAACATCATACAGGGGTCCATACATCAACCCACCATAAACACCTTGCATTGTTGTGAGACATTTGTTACAGATTATGAAAGAATATTGTCAAAATCATACTACTAACTATAGTCCTTAAATTACATTTGGTGTATTTTCCCCCAACCCATCCTATTATTATTTTAAAAATATATTTTTATGACAGAAGTTGTAAACTTACAAAACAATCATGCACATGTGCAGAATTTCCACACAACACCCCTCTATCAACACACCACACCGTGGTAGAACATTTGTTACAGATTATGAGATAGTATCATCAGACTATTACCAGGTCCATTGTGTACATTTGGCATACTTTTTCCATACTCCCCCATTATCAACACAGTATATCTTTAGCACAGATGCATGTATATTATATTATTAATGTTAACCACAGTCCATAGGTCATTCCAGTTGTATTTTTCCCATGCTTCTCACATTCACACCACCCTTTAATAGTGATCTACATCTGCTCTAGCTCACAAAGGACACTCTTGCATCTGTACCATCAACCACAATTCTCATCCACCTCCGGGTTTACTGTGTTAGTCAGTCCCTAGTTTATTCTTTAGCTTTCTTTCAATTGGCATTTATATCCCTAGACTACCCTTTTCAGCCACATTCCCATTTATAAACCAGCTATTATTCACTATAATGAGTTACCATCAACTCTATACATTTCCACACTCTTACAGTAAAGTTAATTAAAACTTCTACATACATTAAACATCAATAGTCCATCTCAGTCTTCCTCTTATCTCCTTTAAGAATCCACCACCTACCATCAGGTTTGAAGATATTTTCCTACATTTTCTTCTAGAAGCTTTTAGATTTAGGATTTTGATCCATTTTGAGTTAATTTTTGTATAAGGTATGAGATAGGGGTCTTCTTTCTTTCTTTTAGCTATGGATATCCAGTTCTCTCAGCATCATTTGTTGAATGGACTGTTCTGCCAAAGCTGGGTGGGTTTGACAGGCTTGTCAAAAATCACTTGAGACACAGGACATGGTAAATATCATTAAAAATTATTAAACTATACTGTCTAAATTGTAAACTATACTGTAAACCATTGACAATATTTCGTAATTATGTTTCACTATCTGTATAACAGTTATAACAATGCTACCACTCACATACAAAAAGCCTTTAATATGGGGTGAGGAAAGGGGGAGGAGGTTGGGTATATGAGAGTCTCTAGTATTTTGTGTGTGACTTTGCTGTAACCTAAAACTTCTTAGAAATTTGAATGAAAATTTGGGAAACACGGGGGAGTGAGAGGGGGGAAGGTGCCACAGTACAGACTGGACACCCGATAATGCAGTGATAAAAGGAAAAAAATATAATTAAAAATTTTTTTTTTGTTTTTTTTTTCCCATTTTTTGAAAGTCCCCATTCTTTAATTATATTTTATTTTTATTTTTTCTGAGTTGCCATGTGTTTTATCTCTTGCATTTAATTATCATTATTATTTCATTTCCCTATTAATTGTATTTGGTTATTATATGGGTTTCATCTTCAAGGAAGGTTTAGATCACAGAAGGGTTACAACGGAGGCTGCAGAGGATCATTGGTGGGGGGTGTCTGGGATGGGGGATTCATGGGAGGAAGTTCATCTGAATATACATGAAAGATATATAAAATTGTCCAAATGTCAAGGGGTGGGGCATGGTCACAGTGGGTGGACAATCACTCAATAAATGAGGGAATACTGAATTCCCATCCTGGAGAGCTCTGCCACATTCTCCAAAGGAGAAGCAACAGTCCCCTGAGTGCAGGGGCAGTGTCTGGCAAAGGAGGATGGTCTTAATTATGTGATAAAGGAATAAGATAGGGAAGTAAACAAGGATATTTACTTTATGTATTTATATAAACATTCACAACAAAACAAGGAATAAATAGCCATAACTATTATAGTATTCATTTCTGCAACTGGTCACATGGATGTAGCTCTCATTTACAAATATCTTCTTCCACTACCCATTCCATATCCCCTTTACCCTCAGCAAGCACATCAACTGGTCATGGTTCTTTCCATAATGAGGTGAGCCAAATCTTCATTCCTGAAGGGTCTGGGCCATTAGTAGTCCTGCATGGATGGGTTGTTGCAGTTTTCCATTGACTTTAATCACAGGGTATGGTAATACTAGAAGACACTTTAAAGGATGGCCAGTATTCCAGGAAAACTCTTCTTTACCTCCATTGTGTTGTATCAGTCTTGTTTTCTTTGATAGTCAGGCTCAGTCACCCCAGCTGGTATAGTCATTCCCTTCTTTTCCTGATAATTCAGAAGCATAAGGTGTCCAAATTAGCCGGGTAGCAGTCTTAACTTCCAGTTGAATGGAATTATTGTTGAATCTCCTAGTGGAAGCACTTCTCCTTTTGAAACTAAGACCTCTAGACCAGCAGAGATCAATGTTGTGGGAACAGAAAGCAAACTTTTTTTTCTAGTGGATTACTAGGTGTAATAGTGAGTGGAGCTACTCCCATTTCCAAGAAAAATGAAGAACCAGGTGCTGCTCAAAATTCTGACACTGGGAGTATTTCCTTTCACCACTGTCCTTCAGAGATGTCCTGGAAAAGGGGCCATAGTGCTGCAGTTATCCACCTTTGGTTGGTAGATGTATATCATGCAGAAATATCTGTAAACCAGGCCCAAGTTTTCTTTTCCTCAGTCAATTGGTCATAAGGAATTCCTCAAGATGCCATAGTTGTAGGCTTGGAAAGAGAAGGTAATGTGGCAGGAATGGAGAGGCCTTGGGAATTTGGGCCACTTCCTCATATGACTTACTTGTCGTTTAAGGGCCTGCATGCGCCCAATCTCATATATGCCACTTCTGTTTGATGATGGAGTGCTGCTGTGCATGCCCAACTTTATGGCTTGGTGGGTCAGACAACACCCGGTTCATGATGGGAAACTCAGGTTTCATGGTAACATAGTGGCCCATGGTTAAGCATTAAGATTCCACTAAGGTCCAGTAGCAGGCCAAAAGATGTTTCTCAGAAGAGAGTCATTATCTGTAGAGGATGGCAGAGCTTTGCTCCTAAATCGTAAATGTCTGCGGTGTGATTATTCTATAGGGGCCTACCAAAGGCTCCAAACAGCATCTTTAATTGCCACTGAAACTTTCTGAATCTTTGGATCTGCTGGATCATATGGCCCAATTGGCAGTACAGCTTGCACAGCAGCCTGGACCTGTTTCAGATCCTCTTTTTGTTCCAGTCACCACTCAATACTAGCAGCTTTTTGAGTCACTTTGTAAATGGGCCCGAGTAACATACCCAAATGAGGAATATGTTGCCTCCAAAATCCAATAGATGCCAACTAGGCATTGTGCCTTTTTTCTGGTTGTAGGAAGGGCCGTATGAAATAGCTTATCCTTCATCTTAGAAGTGATATCTCAACATGCACTGCACTGCTCGATGCCTAAAAATTTCACTGAGGTGGAAGGCCCCTGAATTTTTGTTGGATTTATCTCCCACCCTCTTACATATACACATGCCTTAACAATAAGTCTAGAGCAGTTGCTACTTCTTGGTCACTGGGCCAAATCTCAAAATATCATCAATATAATAGGCCAGTGTTACAACTTGTGGAAGGGAAAGGTGATCAAAATCCCTGTGGAATAGATTATGACATAGGGCTGGAGACTTGATATATGCCTGAGGTAGGACAGTGAAAGTATATTGATGGCCTTGCCAGCTGAAAACAAACCATTTCTGGTGGTCTTTACTAAGAGGTATAAAAAATGCATTTGCCAGATCAATAGCGGCATCCCAGGTACCAGGGTATGTATTGATTTCTCCCTTTAAGGTCTTCAAATGATTGGATGAGAATTCTCTCATTGCTGAAGGTAATCTCCTTTGTTGTGTGTAGATGTAATCAGCCATAGATGATATCAAATGACTGATGACTTAATCCATAAATACCTTCACAATAATAATCAGGCCAGTTCTTGCTTGATCAACAACTGGAAACCATAACCTTGCCAGGTTGACACATGAACTTAACCATCACAACTCTCTACCCAGATACCCAGATTTATCAACATTTAATAGTTTGCCAGATCTGTTATGTCATTCGATTATCTATATCTATCTATCTATCTATCTATCTATCTATCTATCTATCTATCTATC
>JAKSZT010054419.1:1709780-1726547 GCA_026826555.1 Tolypeutes matacus | reverse complement strand
AAAGAAGCCCCTGTATTTCAACTGCTCATCCCCTCCCTACCCAAAAAGTGTCAAGTGGCCACTGATGAGCCATCATTTTTCATTTCTTTGTATGCCCTGTAATCTTTTGTTGCACACTGAGCATTTTTATATTTTAATATGTTAGATCTGGAATTTGGTCACTGAGGTGTCTGTTTCTTAAGATTGTATCCAGCTAGTGTTAAGACAGAGATTTCCTTGAATGTTGGGAACTAAAAAAAGAGAGAATGTGAAAAAAAGAAAACAACTTTCTCAGTCTTTGCAGATTGGCCTGTGGAAGTGGTCTCCTTTGGAGTTTAGCCAGCCTAACAAGAACAGCCTGAGACCACTGCGTAAAGTCCACTTCAGTTTTTTCTGAGCATGCTTCTTATCCTGGGCATGTGCTCATGGTTTTAAGAATTATCCTGTTTACATGTATCTGAGAGTCCCTTTTCCCCTAGTGGATAGTTCCCAGTTCTGTATGCTATATTGTATGTCTTTAAGATGGCTGTATATACCTCAGGCAAGTATGATTTGATTGTTTTCTTATAGCATTTTAGCTCCCTGTACGCCACTTCTACATGCAGGACAAGTTATGGGATGGCAAGCCAGCAATAAGTTTCCTGGTTCAGTCCTTCATGCTGCCACCAGATGGATGGGTACATACACATATACACCCTCGTATGTGCATAAGGGTTAATCTGATCCCTCTGGAAACATGGCTAAGAATGTATACAGGGAGTGCTGAGTGCTGGCTATCTCTACACTGAGCTGGAGAGGGCAAGGGGGAAGGGGCAGCAAAAGTGTCTCAAGGATTTCCTACCATTTTTAAGTTCCCTTTTTCTTGATTTGGTGCTTTCTCAGTTACTTCATCCTCTTAAACAGGTTTCTGGACTCGTGTAAAACATAGTTCTGCTGGTGGTTTGTTGATTAAAACTTCTGTGGGTCACCTTCTTGGTGACTCCTCTTATCTTTTGATTGAAAGAATGTTTACATAATTTGTTCTTTGTAATTCAATAAGCCAAGGGTTGGGGTTCCCCTTTTATATTTTTTCTAAGTATGGTAAATCAGCATTGCATTAAATATTCCCACTTATCATCACACATTGTTTTTCTCTTTTATCAAGGTATCTCATAAAAGAAAATGTTTTTTATAATCTTTATGAATATTTTCTAATTTTTACCAGATCTCATTACTATATACTAAAGATTTCATGATATAAATATGGAGTTTCACAAATTGTACTGTATTTATCTAATACATTTAAATGCATATTTTTAACAAATGTGCTAAGCAGCACACTAAATGCTAGGGCTGATACAAACAATAGAGCATGGTCCTAAACCCCAGTAGCACACAATCTAGTGAGACAGAGAGATACATAAACATATTTATGAAATAGTACAATACGTCCTCTAGTAGTGACATGAAAAATGTAGTAGACAAGCACAGAGGAGGGAGTCCAGGATAACTTCATGAGGAAGGTTAATAATTCACAAGTGTAACCTTGTGATAAATTACTAAAATTTTAATAAAATCATAAAAACGCTATCTTCTGAATCATAAAGTATCTAAGTGGTTGAATAAGTGAGTTTCAACCTTTCAATCCTTTCCCAAGGATTCTTCCTGTCTCCCTTCTCTTCACCTCTAATTGCTTGCTATCAAATGTTACTGTCCTACTAAACATAGTTGAGTTGAGTTGAATAAAACATGTATGATTTTCTTTCCATCATTGATTTTTGAGTGTCTCTTATCTTAGTAAACATGAGAGTAATAATGACAGCATTAGATGAATTGCTGATATATCTTCTTTCAGGTAGGAAACCATGAACAATGGACCTAAAGATTCATTTGACATGTCAGAGCCACCTTTATGTCTAGGGATTAATCTCCAGTAGATTGACAGGCAATACAAAAGACTCAAAATTTATATTTGGTATTTTATTCCACAAGCCTCTTTCCTTCCCTTTAAGATTCATGAACATTCCATTCAGGGGAAGTCAGTTGCAGAACTACTTCAAGAAGTTACCTGGCATATTTACAGGGGCCTATGTGATACCCCGACTTTTGACAATTGTTTCAGATGTGGATATTGTCAAAAAATGTAGAAGGAATATCCCAGTGATCAAGCTTTGACCAAACATGTCCCACTTATTTGTGGATAATTAGGAATTTTCTGAATAAAGGGAAGAAGAATTTTCTTATTAAACAATTTCTGGCACCCAAATGCCCATTTTGGTACTTTTTTTACCTACAAAATTGAAGCTTTTTTCAGCATGTAATTTTAAGATTGTCCTATACAAATGGACCTGTCCCAGAATATCTCTTGTACCTGAACCAGCTCCCCCTACATTCCTTGCTATATTCCCTCCATATCAGAATATTCTAGTAAAGGACAGGGAAGGACCAATCTTCTATCATTGGAAACTGTTTCCAGCTTTGTGGCTGAACAGGCTGGTAAAGGAAACAAAGCTTTAATTAATACTCTTAGAGTAATCCCCTCCCTCTTCTCTATATTGGTATTTATTTTGTTAACCCTCAATTTAGGTTATGACAGCTCTGTGACAACACTGTATTCTGTAAAGCTACCTTCCCTCCTCTCTCTCAGCCCTAGCCAACTTTAAGCCAGAAATACTCCACTGCATCCTGGAAATCCACATTGACCCACAGTCCTATGGCCGCAACCATCTCAGAACCACTTAGGCACTCAGATGCTGTGAGAATCATTTATTATAAAGAAAAGTTCAATAAATAATGTCATATTACCTACATTTCTTTGATATGCTGCCCTTTTTTCTTGGATGGGATCAGTAATGAATACTTATTTCTCCTCTAGCTTGAGTTGGTGCTACCCCAGCCAATCATAAAGGAGAAAGATTGGTCTAGTTTTAAAAAGGCCTGAGTGATAAATTTTTACTAAAGAGTCCCCAATGAATCATACTACCTTGAATTCATAGACTTGTACAGTGCTCTCTAACACTGAGTGAGAGCTGGTCCAATAACTGCTTGGACCAATAGAATATTATAACAGTGATGTTGCATTAGCTCTGAAATAAGATCCTGTGAGATCTTACAACTTCTGGTTTTGATGTCTTGGAAACCTGAGACAACAATGCTGTGAAGAAGCCTGGATAAAAATCCATGTGGAGAGAGAGGTTCAGCCTTCCCAACTATTCTACTTCTCCTAATGAATGCAACTGTATGAATGATTCCAGATAAGACCAACAAAAGAATCATCTAACAAATTTATGGGGACTTGTGAGAAATAATAAATTGTTGTTTTTTTAAAAAAACAAGTACTGGGGTGATTTGTTATGCAGCAATAGATAACTGATAAAGGTAGTGTCTGTAAAGGGTTAAGGTACTGGGAGCTGCCTTCCCTTACAAGTTCATAGTCACAAAATTTCTGCAAGGAGAGCTGGGGCCAAATTTTTCATGTGAGCCTGCAAGGCAAGGTTTTACAGTGATGAATGTTTCTTAGTTCCAGTTAACATTAGTATGTATGGTCTGAAAGTGCAGTAGAAGACATGACCTGCTTTTTAAAGAGTAACTGGCAAAATGCCTAGGGAAGAAAGGAGAATATAAAAAGCTTCTGAAACTCTAGAAAATTCTGTCCACATTTGATTATTTTATTTTCCAATGGCAATGTCCCAACTGTGCTTCAGTGTCTCTGCATCTTACATCTGGGTTATAACGGGAAGTCTTCCTAATGTCTCTCCTCTGTTATTTTCTTACAAAAGTTTGTTGGTTTTCTTGCCCAATATATCACTGGCAAAGCTTCAGGTGAAATACTTCTATGTTTAGAGAGCTATTTATACTATTTATCACACTGGAAATTAGTGAGAAGAGCCTCATTTTAGAAACAAAAACACTGAAATGAGGGCCTTACCATGTAGAAAGGCAGAATAGTGTAATGGCAAAGCACATAGATTCTGAAATCAGATTGCTTGGTTTTGAATTTTAAGGGCTGGAAGTTACTAGTTGTGTGACCTTAAACAGGTTACTTAACTGCCCTGTGCCTCAACTTTCTTACCTGTCAATGGGGATTATAATAGTAGTACCTACTTCTTAGAGCTATTATAAAGGTGAATGTAAACTTGGCTTTTAGTAGCTATAGATATTTGGTTGTTAGTATTATTCTCATTATTTAGGGATCAGAACTGAATATAATAGAAGAAAAGGGCTCTAGGCCGAGCTCTTTGACAAACTAAATGTTTAGTCTTGGGCAAATTACTAGTCTCTGGGTCTCAATTTCTTCATTTGTGAAATGAGGACTATAAGAACGCTTTTACCTCTAAAATTTAAGCAGTCTACAAAATGTACCATCAAGGACAAATTTTGCTCAGATCAAAACCACTGAGGGTGAGAAATTTATATTCTTGCCCAGAAGGGGCCAGAAAAATCTTGAAGAATAGTGGTATTTCATAAGTAATTCAAGACCTTGTTTTGTTTGGAAATGTGGTTCAATTGCAAATAGAGCTATTTCTTACCTCGGATCTGATGAATAAAGGATGGTAGGAATTGCAGATTAAATAACCATCCAGACAGGGAGAAACCTTCTACTGGTTTAGGAGAATTTTCATGAGGACACTCCTAGATCAAGGAGGTCAGAACATGAAAATAGACTGGAAGAAAGACCAGAACACCATGTTTGCCACTGAGCAGCAGGGAAGATGGGGAGAAGAGGTATTTTGATAACAGCTGAATCTGTCAGGAGGACGTGCTTGATTGCAGGTTCAGAAAGAATATTACTTTTCTTCCTACAAATCTCCTTGTAGACTTTGCATATAGATTTTTAAAATATGTATTTTTTATTTGTTTTTAAAAGATACTTAGATTACATAAATTGATATATATATATATGTATATATATATATATATATAGCCTTTTTAGTCTTGATTTATTTGTAATCCAAGTTCAGGATAGCAATGTTGTTATATAACTAATACCATTATTTTTCCTTTCCTACTTTAAACCAACTTCTAACCCCACCCTACTTCCAAACTCAGAGATCAGATTCCTCTCAAGTCTTACTATCATCTATCTATCTATCTATCTATCTATCTATCTATCTATCTTTAGAGTTTTTGCTGCAAACCAATCCCACTTTGTAGGAGCCCTGGTGCTTGGTGAGCCTCCCATATTGCACAAGGAAACAATCACACATACATAGTCATACACACACACACACACACACACAAACACATGAATATATACCCATAAATGATCTTAAAAGCCCTATTTTTACCCTAATACAGAGAACTAGTAAAAGTCATATAGAATGCACACTAGTTTTGATCCCAAAAAAGGTAATACCTCTGATAAGAAGAATTCCTTCCTTTCAGTACTCCTTTTCTTCTATGACCCAAAGCACCCTCAAAGCCTTTCTTTGGTTAAAGATGGCAAAAAGTACATGTGGTTTTCTCCTCTCCCTCAAGAAGTCCCTTTAAAATAATAGCAAAAATCTTGAAAAAGGGATGAATCTATAGCAATGAAAAAAATGGTAATTGGGATCATTATCAGACAAGGGATTTCAAAAAATTTCTGGAAGATAGAAAGAGAATAGAAAAATAATAGATTAAGATAAGAGGAGATAACCAAAGCCTAGACTAAATACAAAGGGATGGGTTGCAGTAGATAAGAGAAGTGTAATTGAATTAGAATAGCCCTGGAAAAAAAATTTAGTATGGGAGCTGGCAGGCATGACAGGTGCAAGAGTGAGAATGTTAATAAAAACAAGATACATGAAATTGTTGGCTTCCCTAGTCCCTCTCCAATATATGCATGCAAAAAAGCACACAGCATGGTACTGTGCATTCCCCATCTCTCAAAGCATAAAGAAGTTGGGCTAAGTAAATGAAATAAAGCTATCTGTGGTAAATTAGGATATCTTTTATAGATTAGGGTGTCCTGGAAGGCCGCCTACCCCATTCTGGCATAGGGTATTGTGAAAAAGTTATAGTTCCAAATTAGAATAAGAAGACAATAGGAGTCCTTAAAGAATGTTTTCAAGATTGGAATGAATCTCAGTAAATATGGTGAAAAATACTTTTCTTTTCTGTAGTAAGAATGCAAAGGAATCAGAAATAACACTCAAAAATTTTTTTCAACTCTGAAACAAAGTAAATGTGGCATGATTTTTAACAATTGGTCAAGGGTAAAAACAAGAAGGAAATTAATTAAAACGTGGTGTTAGTGGTAGAAACATTCCTTTTAGAATAGCCCCAAGTCAAGACATTAGAACCACAATGAAGGCAGTACAATTCTACCACATATATGGCTCTGAACTACACAATATGTATTGCGTGAGTTGGTTCAACCCATAGACAAAGCATGAGAAACTTAATTATATTGAAAGAACAAAATTAAATATTATTACTTTAATGATGATTAAGAAAGGAATGCAGTTGACAGTGATGAAGAAGATACTGCAGCCCGGTCCCCCCCCCCCCTTAACTGACATCCACAGCTTCAGAAAGATAAACGGCTCCTCTCCGCTTTTCCCTGAAACCCACAGCTTCAAAAAGATAAATGGCTCCCTGGCTCCTCTCCTCCTTGTCCACCCAAGGTCTTCTGCTTTAGGGAGATAAGCTAAACTTACCTTTTTTTTGCTTTTGTAAACCCCACCTGCCCGCTTGCTTAAGGAATTTGCCCACTTGCCCAGCAACCCACTAGCCAATGAACAAGAACCTATATAACCCCATGAAAGATGATGTTGGGGGCTCAGAATTTGGAGAGTGAACTCTCCTCTGGGCCTGCGCATAATAAAACTTTGTTCCTCTGCCTCTCCGAGTGCCATTTGGGCTTTCTCTTCATCTAATTCTTGTTTCTGCTACAACATTTGGTTCCCTGACCAGGAAACCCAACCAACCAGGCCCATTGTGCCTCCGGCTTGGGGCTAATGGGCACGGTCAGTGGCGATCTCCACGTGAACAAGGTAGGTGCCACCCGTCCTCTTAACGGGACCTCCTTCTGAAGTGGTCCCCAAGGGTTGCGTCCCCCACACCCTGGCCTGACTCACTGGGGAGGTGGACTGAACAGTGCCAGAAGACTCCAGAAAGGTAAGGCCCCGGGTGCCAAGCCCTCAGTCAGGCCCGTCTCCAGACAGAAGAGACTGATCACCTCCTGAAATCTCAGGTACTGAGATTCCAGAATAGGGTAATCCCTGTGGGAGGGACTGCATAACCTCTGAGTGACTGTGTGAGAGAGTGAGGACGGCAGAGGCTTGCGTCTGCTGTACCAGTCTGTGACTCCACGGCATATGCTACAGAGCCAGTGTGGGCCCTAACCAGTTTTCCATGGTTACGTCATATGGCATAACGGCTCACCCGAACTTTGCCCAGGCACCTTAGTTAAGAAGAGCCAAAGTTCTCACGAGAGATGTGGACAAGCGGGCATCAGAGTGGCCTCAAAAGAGGCAACCCCTTCCTTTGTCTGTCTTGCACCACCAAAACAGGGTATGGGCACATCACAGTCAAAACCCACTGTCTTAGACTGCATGCTTAAGAATTTTAAAAAGAGCTTTTCTGGAGATTATAGATGAACCCTGGCACCCTCCGTACTCTATGTGAATTAGAATAGCCTGCTTTTGGTGTTGACTGGCCCTCGGAAGGGACCCTGGAAGTAGCCAGGGTCTGTGCAGTGTGGCTTCTAGTCAGAGGAACACCTGGCCACCCCAATCAGTTTTCCTACATTGATTCTTGGCTAGAAATATCCAGGACTCTGCCCCCTTGGGTTCAATTTTGTGTTGGAAAAAAGGGACAGAGCAGGGTCTTAGTTGTACAAGGAACAGGTCCCTAGAAACTGGTCATTCATCAAGGACCCTTGGAAGAGGGTCCACTACCCTCACCATACACTCCGGCCGCTTTAGCTCCCACTCCTAGCCTGGGAGCACAGGCGGATCTCCCAGAGATACCCCCATCTTTGGTCCCTTCAGGACCATAAACCCCCTCTGGAGAGAGCCCTGGAACCCCAATGGCAAGGAGGCTCTGGTGAGCACAACCTGCATTACAGATGCCCCTCCATGAGATGCAAGGTCCAGGCCAGATCGGCAAGAATGGAATTATCCAACCCGGAAAGCCTGTTTCATATCACCAGCCCTTCACAACTACAGACCTCTTGAACTGGAAGCACCACACCCCTTCCTATTCAGAAAAGCCCCAGGCCCTTCTTGATCTCATGGAATCTATTTTCCAAACTCATCGTCCTACTTGGGATGATTGCCACCAACTCCTCCTGACTTTGTTTAATACAGAAGAGAGATGGTGGATTCTGATGAATGCCCGAAAGTGGCTGCAGGAGCAGGCCCCGACTGGTGTCTTAAACTGAGAAGATTGGGCATGAGAGGCGGCATCTGAGGTCCAACCGAACTGGGACTTCAACACTGATCAAGGATGGGCTGCGCTCCACCAATATCGGGAAGCGCTCCTCCGAGGGGTCTGAGAAGGGGCAAAATGACCCATAAACATGACAAAGACGACTTTAGTCACTCAAAAGCCTGAGGAATCTCTGGGAGACTTCTATGAACGACTTTGTGAGGCCTTCAGAATTTATACCCCTTTTGACCCAGAAGCTCTGGAGAACCAGAGGATGGTGAATGCCGCCTTTGTTGCTCAGGCAGCATCGGACATTAAAAGAAAACTCCAAAAATTAGAAGGGTTTGCAGAAGAACATCTTCCAACTCCCTGAGGTCGTGAATAAAGTGTTTGTCAATTGAGACGAAATCGCTGAAGCGAATGAAACATCAAGCCTCCCTGTTGGCAGCAACCATGGGAAATCCCGACCCCACCAGACGAGGAGGAGCACCTCGAAAAGAGGGGACAAGTACCAAGAAGATGCCCCTGGCTAGAGACCAATGTGCTTATTTCAAAGAAAGTGGACACTGGAAAAATGAGTGCCCCTGAAAGAATCGGGTGCATGAAGGGGGCAACCCCAAAGGGGAATACCGACCTGAGCCCCAGGACCATCTGATTAGACTAGCGGGACTCGGCCCCAAATAGGGGTGACCAGGCTCACTGGAACTTGGCCCCCATGAGCCCATGGTCAAACTACAAGTCGGGGGCCAGTCAATGACTGTTGGGAACCAGTCGAGCCAACAGCCTTTTTGACAGTCAAGAACTTGCCAGCTTGGTGGCCACAAAGTGACTCATGAATTTCTATGCCTGCCTGAATGCCCAGTTCCCCTACTTGGTAAGGACCTCTTAACCAAACTGGAAGCCCAGATTACCTTCAAGCCTGAGGGGCCAGCAAGCTTAAGCCTCAGGACTGGCCTCACTCTCCTCGTCACCATGCCCCAAAGCAAAGAATGGAGACTTAATGCAGAAAAAAATTCAAGCCAGAATCCAGAAAAACTGCTGGAACTTTTCCCCCAGGTTTGGGCAGAGAGAAACCCACCAGGAATGGCACAGAACCATGCACCAATCATCATTGACCTGAAGCCCGGAACGGTCCCGGTCTGGCAAAGGCAGTATCTGATCCCCCCGCAAAGCACAATTGGGCATGGTCAAACACATAGACCGCCTGAGGAAAGAGGGAATCCTGATCGAGTGCCAGTCACCCTGGAACACCCCATTATTACCAGTAAATAAGCCAGATGGGACAGGATATCGACCAGTCCAGGATTTACGAGCAATCAACAACGCCACTCTCACTTTACATCTGATTGTTCCCAACTCGTACACTTTGCTGGAACAGCTGCCACCTGAAGCTGCCTGGTTCACTTGCTTGGACCTGAAAGACACCTTCTTCTGCCTGCAGCTGGACCCCCTGAGCCAGCCTCAGTTTGCCTTTGAGTGGGAAGATCCCAGAACCTGACAGAAAACTCAACTAACCTGGACCCGGCTCCTGCAAGGCTTCAAAAACTCCCATATCCTTTTCGGGGAAGCCTTGACAGCAGATCTGGCCACATACCCCCAGGAAGACTGCAGGTGTGCCCTTTTGCAATATGTAGATGACCTCCTTCTTGCTAGTGAAACGGAAGAGGACTGTTGGAGAGGGACCCAGACTCTCTTACAACTTCTAACACAGACTGGGTACAAAGTGTCTTGGAAAAAAGCCCAAATCTGTAAACGGCAAGTCAAGTACCTGGGGTTCAGCATCACAGAAGGGCACCGGACGCTCGGACCAGAATGGAAAAAGGTAATCTGCACCATCCCTACCCCCACCACAAAAAGAAAGCTTCCTGAGTTCCTCGGGGCTGCAGGGTTCTGTCGCATCTGGATTCCCAGGTTTGCAGCCATGACCAAACCTCTTTATGAAGTTCTGATGAGCCCAGAAAAAGAGACCCTTGTCTGGGGAGAAGCTCAACAGAGGGCCTTTCAAAGCATCAAAAACCAACTTGGCTGAGCCCCTGCCTTGGGGCTCCCGGATGTAACTGGCAGCTTCAACCTGTTCGTGCATGAGAATAACAAAGTAGCTCTGGGAGTCCTCATCCAAACAGTTGACCCCTGGCAGAGGCCCATCGCTTACCTCTCCAAGCAGCTGGACCCTGTGGCTGCATGGTGGCCTCCCTGCCTAAAAGCCCTGGCGGCAACCGTGATCCTCGTCAAAGAAGCCGACAAATTAACCCTCGGACATGCTGTTCGTGTCATGGTGCCACACGCAGTCACTGCCCTAATGAACTCACATGGGCACGGGTGGATATCTAACCCCCGGCTCACACATTACCAAGATTTACTCTGTGAAAATCCCAGAGTGACAATACAAACACTGTGCAGCCTAAACCCTGCCACTTTCCTGCCAGATGAAGAGGGAGTCCCTGAACATGACTGTGTTGAAGTGACGGAGGAAATTTACACCAGTCACCCCAACCTCCAAGACAAACCAATTCCTTACCTGGACCAGATGCTATTTACAGACAGAAGCAGTCTTGTTACAAATGGAGAAAAGCTTGCTGGGTATGGGCTGCCGCTGTACATTGGGAGCAACAATGGCCCAGCCTTCGTGGCTGCCGTGGTACAAGAACTGGCAAAGATGTTAGGGATTAAGTGGAAAATTCATACCACTTATAGGCCTCAGAGTTCAGGGAAAGTTGAACATATGAATCGAACCCTCAAAGTCACCCTAGCCAAATTATGCCAAGAAACTAGCCTTCCCTGGGTAGACTTACTTCCCTTAGCCCTCCTCCAAGTTAGGCATACCCCAGGGCCCACGGGCTAGTCACCTTTTGAAATTCTATTTCGGCAGCCACCCCCAATTATCCAGGCCTTCAGAGGAAATCTCAAGCTCCTGGGAGAGGCTGGCCAAGACTCCATTCTCCAGCAGCTGGGGAAAACTCTAGCCGAAATACATAAAACTATCTTGTCCTGGAATCTCATCCCCCTTGGGACACCCGGTGCACCCCCACTGGCCAGGGACCTAGTCTGGGTCAAAGACTGGAAAAAAGAACCCCTTCAGCCTACCTGGACAGGTCCATATACTGTGATCCACTGCTCTTAAAGTTGCAGGCATCGTCCCTTGGATCCACCACTCCAGGGTCAAGAAAGCACACCCCAACAAAGAACTGGACAGCTGGAGAGCCCAAACCCATACCCGGCCACCCCTTGAGAGTTCGAGCCACCCGGAATCACCAAACACCATCCTCATCAACCACCCACTGAATGGATACCTGCTCCTGGTGGTTCCTGTTCCTGGTTGGACCCGTTCGCCCTGGTGCTTGGAATTGGCCTGGCTGCTATAGCCCCTGCAAACTGGACAATAGTAAATAGAGCTTTACTCACAGTGATATACCTGTGTCTTGTAGGATGTTTCTGTGCCTTAGGTTGCTTTTCCTACTCTCCCTCAGGGCTGGCACCAGTTCTCAGCCCTGCTCCGGTTGCTACAAATCCACTCCCTTTTCAGCAGCAAATAGGTTAAGACAGCTTGCAGGAAAATACCAACCCCCCTCTTCTTTTATCTACCGTACCTATATGCCAGCAGAATGTTATAAGTTACCCGAAACCTCAGTTTGTGAGGAAAGGGGACAAAAGTTCTGGATGGCCAGACTGAAATTTGGAGGTAGCTGCAAAACTTACGGCACACCAGGGGAGGTCAGTTGTTGGACTTCTTATATACACACAGGCATGTCAGATGGGGGCGGGGTACAAGATTTAGCCCGAAAGAAAGCTTAAAACAAGTCCGAACCAGCCTCGCCTGACTAGCCGAGGGCCCCAAGTATAAGCGAGCAAATTTAACAGGACTTTATCAGCTCACTCAGTTCACAGCCCCCATTCACCAACAGGTGAGGTGGTTGATCAACACCTATGCTCTCCTCCCCGGGACCAACTACTGTTGGTTGTGCCTGTCCCTGGGAAAGAGACACCCCAGCCCCTCCAGACTGGAACTTAAATCAAACCCTGATGGAAACCGGTAATTGGACTGCTCCTATTGGCCCTATAGCCCTCGACATCTGCCTAAACATCGCAGAGAGTAATCTAACCTGTCTTAGAGGCAACCCCACACCAGGGTCAAAGCCCAGTGAAGACATCCCTGAGACTTTGTGCACTTCTTACCTGACCTTGTTAACCAATCAGACTCAATGCAGCCCCCAGGGACTGTTTTACCTATGTGGAAGTACTGCATATAGATGCTTAGAGACCAACTGGGCAGGAAGTTGCATTCTGGTGTTTTTAACACCTGAAATATCAATCTACATTGAAATAGAACTGGAGTTGGCGCTAAGCCCCCATCAGAAAAGGGCCAAAAGGGCCTTACTCACCTTGATCCTCATAGGGGCAGCAGTGGCCACGGGGATAGGAACAGAGCTAGGAGGTCTGGGCCACTCCGTTGGGTTCTATTATAAGCTTTCCTGAGAACCAAATGAAGACATAGAGTGAGTGGCAGATTCTTTGGTTTCCCTCCAAAACCAGATTAACTCACTAGCTTGAGTAACCCTACAAAATAGAAGAGCCCTTGACTTGCTAACTGCTGAAAAGGGGGGAGCATGTATTTTCCTAGGGGAAGAGTGCTGCTACTATGTTAACCAGTCAGGGATAGTCACTACCAAAGTGAAAGAACTTAGGGATTGAATCCAAAAGAGGAGGGATCACTTAAATGAATTCTGGGGCTGGAACCTTGGACAGTGGACCTCTTGGCTCCTGCCTGTGGCTGGTCCCTTCATTATCTTATTCATAGTGGCCATCTTCGGCCCGTGCATAATAAATGCACTCTTCAGGTTCATTGAAACAACCGTAACTCGCATAACTACTACCAAAATTCTAGCCTTAAGAAAGTATAGGCCACTAAGTACAGATGATGCCCTCTGGGAATTATAAGGGCATCAAAGGGGGGAGAATGATGAAGAAAATGCTGCAGCCCTGATCCCCGCTCCCCTTAACTGACACCCACAGCTTCAGAAAGATAAACGGCTCCTCTCCTCTTTTCCCTGAAACCCACAGCTTGAAAAAGATAAACAGCTCCCTGGCTCCTCTCCTTCTCATCTGCCCAAGGTCCTCTGCTTTAGGGAGATAAGCTAAACTTACCTTTTTTTTTGCTTTTGTAAACCCTGCCTGCCCACTTGCTTAAGGAATTTGCCTGCTTGCTTAGCAACCCACTAGCCAATGAACAAGAACCTATATAACCCCATGAAAGGTGATGTTGGGGGCTCAGAATTTGGAGAGTGAACTCTCCTCTGTGCCCGTGCATAATAAAACTTTGTTCCTCCACCTCTCCGAGTGCCGTTTGGGTTTTCTCTTCATTTAAGTCTTGTTTCTGCTGCAACAACAGAAGTTGGGAAAGAGGAGGAGTAAGAAAAGGAAGAGTAAGCATATTCAACCTATGAAGTGGTAATGTAAGAGATATTGTTTAAAGTTGACTGAAAAATAAATAGCTGTTAGGTTTATTAACAATTACAATGATTTCCAAATGAGGAACTAAAATTTTGGTAAATTCTCAAAAACTGGAAGAGAAAAGGAAGACAAAGTGAGATATAAATTTGCTAAATTCTTATCTGTCAAAGCAAGAAGTCAATAAACAATGTCAAAAGTTTAAAAATTAAAATACAGTATTACAGGTATAACATTATTTCAAGATTTGGAATTTACCACCAAAATGGAAAACAACAATAACTAAAAATAGTTTTGTCTGCGGAAAGCATCTACAGGTGAGGAGAACTGGAATAGAAGGTGGTTGTTTTACATAATAAGTCTTTCGTATGCTTGATTTTTAATGATATGTATGAAAAAGTAAATATAAATAAATGAATGGTCAGAGTTCCCCTTTAGAGGAATTCTATTTAGACTGTCTTTTAAATGCTTTACCTACTCATCATCCTTACACATTTATACAAGCCAGAGGCACTCTCTAGGATAATGGAGCTCCAACCAATTGGCAGGTTGTACACATCTGCCAAGCAGGGATGTAATGCCTGAGTCCACACATACCCTCACGGTCCCTGAGGAGGAACTGGCCATTCCATGGCAATAGCCCCAGGCCTGTGTCACCACATACTTGTATTAACCACATTTTCTAGCTTCTGTAAATTGATG
Organism: Tolypeutes matacus; assembly: GCA_026826555.1. Taxonomy (NCBI): domain Eukaryota; kingdom Metazoa; phylum Chordata; class Mammalia; order Cingulata; family Chlamyphoridae; genus Tolypeutes; species Tolypeutes matacus. The sequence goes on along the minus strand of JAKSZT010054419.1, from coordinate 1,712,087 downwards.
CTTTAACATCTACAGGCCCCCCCAGGTGGCCAAGCCTCACCTATACATCTGTTACTCCTGGATAATTCTGACCCCAACATACTTACAAGTAAACAACCTCAAAATGGTGAAAGCACTACTTTCAGATATAGCCAATCAATCCCACACTGGTGTGCCCCTGCACACCAGTGTCTCTCTCTCTCTCTTTCTCTCTTGATCTGCATCTGGCCTTACCACACCTCACACAAGGTGATATAAACAAAACAATACTGAAGAAGACCCAGAGTCATTTTGCATAAACCCAAATCCAACTCAACCACCACCACCTAAGCAAAGCCCCTGTGAACACTGCAATACCATAACATTTTGTGTTTATGAGATTCAATTTTATTTCCTTTTAATTATATAATGCCTAATAAATATTTAAGTAATACATAATAATGCAATTCACGTAATATGGATACGGCTTAAGTCTTCCTCATCCACTGAAATCAACTGAAGAACTGCCTATCCCCTAAAACAAAAAAGAAGTAAACAACCACTTCTGTCATTATGGTATGCATGTTTTTATATGTCTTCAAAATAAATAAAATATAAATAAATAATGTTTTTTACATAAATTGCAGTTTGGTGTTTCAACTTAGGAACATATCAACTTTACCTACGTAGAAACTTAGGTACGTTATATTGCAGATTATAAATGTTCTGTGATTTATTTAATCATTGTGTTATTAAATAGACAGTATTTAGACTGTTCCAAGTTTTTTCTTTTGTAAACAATGCTACAGTAGATATCATTGTACACATTCTTAGTCACAAGGATAGAATGAAACTATATGAAAGTTCCTTTTCCCCTATGTTCTAATTTTCTGCAAAAACCTCTGCTCCCTATTCTTTTCCTTCCTTATAATGAATGTTCCCCAAACCCCCTTGTTTCCCCATTTTAGCTTTCTGTGAGCATAGTAAGTTTTGTTATGTCATTTAGGGTTCATGATCTTTACTTCTCTTATGTGTAGTGTAGCGTAAGATTAAGAGGTCTCTGGCAGAAATCTCCAAACTATCATTTTTATGATTCATTTCCGCACTGAGACATTTACTCAGTATTATAGAATTATGATTTTATATCTCAGAGGACAAAGATAAGAATAAATTCACAAAGATGATTTTCTTGACAAATAAAGGTAAAAATCAAGCTGCTAAATTTACCTTTTATGTTTGTTAGCTTTGAGTTATTCAGCAACATGGACCATCAGGGAAAATGAGCTATTCTAGCCACTGTGACTAAGAATTCATTAGCATTTGGGTCCTAAAAAATATATTGTCAAGAATTCCAAAATAACCATAATTCTCCTTGAATTGCATTTTTCTGAGGAAGTCTTTTTTATAGAAATTTTATTTATGTGTTTAGTGATTACTTTTCAAGGAAATTCATATATAAGAAATACATTCAGATGCCTAAATAGGTCATTAATTATTTGATGAAAGGGCAGGCATCATAACAATCATTGGTGTCTTGAATTTACTTATATATATTGTGTAATTTAACACTCATTACAAACATTAAAGGTGAATATTACCTCCATTATACAGAAGACATAATGAAAGTATGGAAAGGAAAAGGAACTTTCATATAGTTTCCTCTCAGTATATCACATAACCTTGTTTGGTGACAACAACTGTGTTTTCAGTTCACATCTTAAGTATGCCTTTCTTTCATGGTCTAGTCTTAAGCAAGTCATTTTCTGTTTTCTATATTTCTATTTCCTCCTCTGTGATATAAAGATGGATCAAATTATCTTAGAGCTCTATATTTATACAAATCACTTATTGAATACATGTTAAGTAATATTAGTGCTAATATTAAGTGATATTAGTGTTAAGAGCACTTTTATTCTATGAACAATTATTAAAAGAAAGATTTAAAGTTCTCTACACTAACTCTTAACACAATAATTATAAAAGGAATTTTTCAAAAGTGGGCCACCTATGACTTATAAACCTTCAAAAAATATTTAAATCACATTTAGTCATTAGAAAATATTTTCTAAGAGCCTACTATAGACCAAAGAGTTGGTTAAGCACAGTAGTGAACAAAACCAGATGCAGGCCCTCTCCTCTTGGAGCTGAAAATCTAATACCGGAAAGAAGCTGTGATAGGCTGAATAATTGTCCCCTTATAGTCCCCAGAACCTGTGACTATGTTACCTTACATGGTATATCAGTCGGGGTTCTCCAAAAAAACAGAACTAATAGGATATATACATGTATGTGTATGTGTATGTGTATGTGTATGTGTATGTGTATGTGTATGTGTATGTGTATGTGTAT
>JAKSZT010054419.1:1635419-1709770 GCA_026826555.1 Tolypeutes matacus | reverse complement strand
TGTATGTGTATGTGTATGTGTATGTGTATGTGTATGTGTATGTGTATATGTATATGTATGTGTATGAGTATTTGTATGTGTATATGTATATGATGTATATGATGTATATCATGTAAGAGATTTATTTCAAGGAATTGACTTATGCAATTATGAGGAATGGCAAGTCTGAAATATGCAAGGTTGACCAGCAGCCTGGATATTCTCAGGAAGAAGCTGAAGCTGCAGTCTTGAGGCAGATTTTCTTCTTCCTCACGAAAACCTCAGTTTTGCTCTTATGGCCTTTCAAATGATTGAGTGTGGCCCACCCAGAATACCAAAGATAACTTCCTTTACTTAAAGCCAACTGACTGTATATGTTAACAAATCTATAAAACATTTTGATTAGTGTTTAATTGAATAACTAACTGGGTACTATAGCCTAGCCAAGTTGACATATAAAACCAACCATCACATATGGCAAAAGGGACTTTGCAGGTGTGATTAAGAACTTAAAATGGAGAGATTATCTTGATTTATCTGTGTGGGTTCAATTTAATCACAAGTGTCCTTATAAGAGGGAAGCAGAGGGAGATAGTAATACAGGATAAGAAGAAGGCAATGTGAAAACTGAAGTAAGATGCTACACTGCTGGCTAAGAAGATGGAGGAAGGTGCATGAGCCAATGAATGTTGCATCACAAACTGGAAAAGGTAAAGAAATGGATTCTCCCCTATAGCATCTGGAGGGAGTGTGGCCCTACTGACACACTGACTTTAGCCCAGTAAAACTTATTTTTGGCTTCTGACCTCCAGAACTGAAAGAGAATATGTGTGTGTTGTTTTAAGCCACACATTTTAATTTGTTAATTTGTTTGAATTTTAATTTGTTACAGCAGCAGTGGGAAACTAATACAGAGGCTTTATTCAAATAAGTCCACAAGCAGTGGAAGTCTAGTAGGGATCTCCATTCCCATTCAATATGCTGATTGGTGCCCATGGCACACTGCATGTTTGAGAGTCGAATCTATCTTGATTTCCTGTGCTCTTTCTCTCCTTACTTAATAAAGTTAACAAGCTAAAATAATAGTTGAATTAGATGTGGGTAAGACAGCTATACTAAAATATGGAAAAATATTAAAATGTGAGAAATATTTAGCACCTAAATTTTTCTTTTCACAAGGATATTTACATTTTCCCTGGATTTTAAAGAAACCCAAACTGGAAATTGTTGACATAGCATTTTGATTTTGGTTTTGGGGAGAAATTTTTTTCTGAATTCCAATTAGTGAATCTATACACACAAAAAAATGACTTCTTCCTACATCAAAAGATTGTGAAATTAATGTACATTTACATGTTTACAATTAAAATTAAATAAAATGGATCCGTGATGTCTATATTAAAATACTGGCTCCCAACTTTATTAAGGTTGTTAAAGTTCTCAGTTTCCTCACCTATTAAATTGGAATAATATTAAGACTTAAATGATTGTTTGAGGATTAAATGATTAATAAATGTAAAATAATTAGAATAGTGTCTTATAATTCAATAATAATTCATTATTTTTATTGTTTTTTTGTTGTTATTGTTGTCATCATGTGTTTTTGATTCCTTGCTTTAATTAACTTTTTTATTTACCTAAATCAGTCAATATTACATTGGCAAGGCTTCCCCCATAAGTGTCAAATATGACTGCATAAAAGATATTGAGAAGTCACTGGGTGAGCATAAAGAAGAATTTGAAAGCAGTCAAATAAAAGTAACATATCTTATGGGAATGAAAGACATAATGGATGAGATTAAAATACATTAGAGGCATACAACAGAAGATTTAAAAGGGCAGAAGAATAGATAAGCAAATTTAGAAGACAGAGTACCTGAACTCGAAAAGACAGAAAAACAGACAGAGAAAATATTGGAAAAAAATTGAACAGGTTCTGAGGGAATTGAATGACAGCATGAAACACACAAATGTATGTGTTATAGGTGTCCCAGAAGGAGAAGAGAATGGAAAATGGACAGAAAGAATATTTGAGGAAATAATGGCCTAAATTTCCTAAATCCTTAATAAAGACATAGATATTAATATCCAAGAAGGAAAACATACTTACTCTAAACAGAATAAATCCTAATAGACATAACCAAAGTCACATACTATTCAAATGTCAAATGGCAGAGATAACAAGAGAATTCTGAAAGCAGCAAGAAAAAGGCAATTCATCACATACAAGGGACACTCAATAACTCTAAGGGCCAATTTCTCATCAGAAACCATGGAGGCAAGAAGGCAGTGGTATAATATAGTTAAGATTCTGAAAGAAAAATCTATCAGCCAAGAATTCTTTATCCAGCAAAACTGTCCTTCATGAAATGAAGGTAAGTTTAACATTTCACAGATAAACAGAAACTGAGCAAGTTCATCACCAAAAAAAGAGCTTTACAAGTAAAGTTAAAGGGAGTGCTGCAGCCTGAAAGGAAAAGACAGGAGAGAGAGGCTTGGAGAAGAGTGTAGAAAGGAAGATTACTAGTAAGGGTAACTAAAAGGGTAAAAAGGCAGACAATAATAAGATATGACATAAGGAAGACAAAGAATAAAATAGTCAAAGTAAGTAATGCCTTTACAGTAACATCACTGAATATTAATGGACTGAATTCCCCAATAAAAAGACACAGATTGACAGAATGAATAAAAACATATGCGCTGTCTACAAGAAAGACACCTTTGGCTCAAGGACAAAAATAGGTTGAAAGTGAAAGGTTAGAAAATGATATTCCATGCAAACAGTAACCAAAAAAGGCTGGAGTTGCTGCACTAAAATTGGACAAAATAGATTTTAAATGCATTACTGTTATAAGAGACAAAGAAGGATATTATATACTAATAAAAGGGACAATTTGTCAAGAACAAATAACAATAATAAATATTTATGCACCTAACCAAGGTTCTTCAAAATACATGAGGCAAACACTTGCAAAACTGAAGGGAGAAGTAGACGTCGCTTCAATAATAGTTGAAGACTTCAATATACCATTCTCATCATTGGATAGAACATCTGAACAGAGGATCATTAAGGAAACAAAGAGCTTGAATAATATGATAAATGAACTAGAACCAGCAGACATATCTAGAACATTGCATCCCAAAACAGCAGGGTATACATTCTTCTCAAGTGCTCATGGATCTTTCTTCAGGATAGACCATTTGTTGGGTCATGAATGGATCTCAATAAATTTAAAAAGATTGAAATTATATAAAGCACTTTCTCTTATCATAATGGAATGAGGATGGAAATCAATATCAGGCAGAGAATGGGAAATTCACAAATATGTGGAGGTTGAACAACACACTCTTCAACAATCAGTCAAAGAAGAAATTGGAAGTGAAATCAGTAAATATCTTGAGATGAATAAAAATGAGAGCACAATATATCAAAACTTATGAGATGAAGTGAAGGCTGGCTGATGGGGAAATTAATAGCCTTAAATTCTTACATTAAAAAAGAAGAAAGAGCTAAAAATCAAAGGCCTAACTGCACACCTGGAGGAAATAGAAAAAGAAAAGACAGAAAGTGTACTTGAAAGCAAGCAGAAGGAAAGAAATAACAAAGATTAGAGCTAAAATATATGAAATTGAGACCAAACAAACTTCGAGAAGATCAACAAAATCGACAAACCCTTATTTAGACTGACAAAGAAAAAAGAGAGAAAATGCAAATAAATTAAATCAGAAATGAAAGGGGGACATTACTACTGATGCCACATAAATAAGAAATACCATAAGAAGATACTTTAAACAACTGTATGCCAACAAATTAGGCAACTTAGTAGAAATGGACAACTTCATAGAAGCATAAAAACTAACCACTCTGACAGGAGAAGAAATAGAAGACCAAATTAAAACAATCATAGGTAAAGGGGTTGAATGAGTAATCAAAACTTTCCAACAAAGAAAAGCTTGGGACCAGAGGACTTCACAGGTGAATTCTACCACTCATTCCAAAAAGAACCAATTCTGCTTAAACTCTTCCAAAAAAATTGAAGAGAAGGGTATATTACCTAATTGATTCAATGAAACCAACATCAACCTAATATCAAAGCCAGATAAAGATGCTACAAGCAAAGAGAGACCACTCTCTCTAATGAATATAGATGCAAAAATCCTCATAAAATACTTGCAAATCAAATCCAACAGCACATTAAAAGAATTATACACCATGATCAAGTGGATTTTATCCAGGTATGCAAGGATAGTTCAGCATAATAAAATCAATTACTGTAATATACCAAATTAACAAATTGAAGGAGCAAAATCACATGACCATCTCTATTGACACAGAAAAGGCATTTGACAATATCCACCATAAGTACTTTGAGAAAGAGAAATAGAAGGAAACTTCTTTAATGTGATGCAGGGTATAGATGATAAACCCTCAGCCAACATCGTACTCAATGGTGAAAGGCTGGAAGCTTTCCCTCTACGATAGGGAATAAGACAAGGAAGCTCACTGTCACCATTGTTATTCAATAATGTACTAGAAATTTTATTTAGAGCAATTAGGCAAGAAAAAGAAATAAAAGGAATCCAAATTGGAAAGGAAGAAGTAAAACTTTCACAATTTGCAGATGACATGATACTATATTTAGAAAACCCCGAAAAATCAGCAATGAACCTACTAGAACTAATAAATGTGTTCAGCAAAGTGTCGGGATACAAGATGAACAAACAAAAATCAGTAGTGTTTCTATACACTGGAAATGAACAATCTGAGGAGGAATGCAAGAAACAAATTCCATTTATAATAGTAAGTAAAAGAATCAAATATCTAGGTATAAATTTAACCAGAGATGTAAAAGGTCTGTACTCAGAAAACTGCAAAATGTTGCTAAAAGAAATTAAAGAAGACCTAAGCAAATGGAAGGACGTTCCATGTTCATGGATTGGAAGACTAAGTATTATTAAGATGTCAATTCTACCTAAATTGATTTACAGATTCAATGCAATCTCAATCAAAATTATAGCAACCTACTTTGCAGAAATGAAAATGTCAAGTACTAAATTTATTTGGAAGGGAAAGAGATCCTGAATAGCCAAAAATATCTTTTAAAAAAGTCAGTGGACTCACACTTCCTGATGTGAAGCATATTACAAGGCTACAGTGATCAGAACAGATGACATTGGCATAAAGATAGACATGTATGTCAATGGGATCAAATTGAGAGCTCAGATATAGACCCTCATCTCCATGGTCAATTGATTTTTGACAAGGTTGCCAAGCCCACTCGACTGGGACAGAGCAGTCTCTTCAAAAAATGGTGTTGGGAGAACTGTATATCCATATTGTGAAAAATGAAATAGCATCCCTATCTCACACCTTAAACAAAAATTAACTCAAAATGGATTAAAGAGCTAAATATAAAAGCCAGGACCATAAAACTCCTAGAAGAAAATGTAGGAAAGCATCTTCAAGATCTTGTTTTAGGAGGTGGATTCTTAGACCTTACACCCAAAGCACAAGCAATGAAAGAATAAATAGATAAGTGTGACCTTCTCAAAATTAAATGCTTTTGTACATTAAAGGAATTTGTCAAGGAGGTGAAAACGCAGTCTACTCAATGGGAGAAAATATTTGGAAACCACATATCTGATAAGGGTTTGATATCCATGATATACAAGGAGGTGCTATACCTCAACAATAAAAAGACAAATGATGCAATTTAAAAAACAGGCAAAAGACTTGAATAAATGTTTCCAAAGGGGAAATACAAATAGCCTAAAAGCATACGAAAAGTTTTTCAACAGCACTAACTGTTAGGGAAATGTAAATCAAAATTAAAATGAGATATTATTTCAACCCTATTAGAATGGCCACTATTTACAAAACAGAAGACTACAAGTGTTGGAGAGAATATGAAGAAATAAGTACTCTTATTCCATGTTAGCGGGAGAGTAGAATGGTGCAACTGCCGTGGAAGACTGCTTGGTGTTTCCTCAGGAAGTTAAATATAAAGCTGCCATATGATCAGACAATCCCACACCTAGGTATATACTTAAAAGAACTGAAAGTAGGGATGCGACAGACATTTGCACACTGATGTTCGTAGCAGTATTAGTCACAATTTTTAAAACATGGTAACAACCCAGGTGTCCATCAAAAGATGAATGGATAAACAAAATTTGGTATCTGCATGTCATGGAATATTACTCAGCTGTAAGAAGAAATGAAGTCGTGATGTACATGACAATATGGATGAACCTTGAAGACATTATGTTGAATGAAACAAGCCAGACACAAAAGGACAAATATAGTATAATACCACAAATATAAACTAAATATAATGAGCAAAGTCATGGAATTAATAGCTAGAAGATTGGTCACCAGAAGATAGAATGAGGATAGAAAATGGGGAACTAAGGCTTAATTTGTGCAGAATTGGTGATAAGGTTGATTGTAAATGCTTGGAATTGGATAGAGGTGATGATAGCACATTAGAATGAATGTTATTAGCAGTGTCAATATGAAAGTATCATTGTGGTTGAAAGGGAAATTTTACAGTTGTGTATATCACTAGAAGAAAAGCTAAAGAATGAAACATGGGACTGTATAGCATAGTGACTATGAGTGTGTTTAACGGTACAAATATAAGAATGTTTTTCCATGAATCAGAACAAGTGTACATTATGCTTACAAGATGTTAAAAATAGGGTGGTATTTGAACTAAAATGCACCTAAAGTAAACTATGGACTATAGTACATAGTAATATATAAAAATTTTTCATCTATTGTTAAAAAAAATGGAGACAGAATTATTATAAGTGACAGAAACCAGACACAAAGTACTGCATTTTGTTGGACTCCATTTATATAAATTGTAAACATAAATTTACAAAAATGTAAATAGATTAACAGATATGTATGGCAGAAGATGGATAGAGGGATTGAAAAGTAACTGCTAGGAGGTGGGTGTGGGATCTTTTTAGAGTAATTAAAATGCTCTAATATTGATTGTGGTGGTGAATGGTCTGCTCTGTGATTATACCAAAACCCACTGAATGTGCATTTTGGCTGGTTTGTATGTTATATGAATATATCTCAATAAAATAGCTTAAAATGGGCAAAAGACTTGAAAAGACATTTCTCCAAAGAAGATATGCAAATAGCCAAAAAAGCACAGGAAATATTAAGTATGAAATAGGGGGTCTTCTTTCTTTCCTTTAGCTATGGATATCCAGTTCTCCATACACCATTTGTTGAATAGATTTTTTATGGTCTAGTTAGATGGGCTTGGCAGCCTTGTCAAAAGTCATTTGACCAATGATGTGTGGATCTATTTCTGACTTCTCAATTCGGTTCCATTGGTTAATATGTCTATCTTTATCCCACTACCATGCTGCTTTACCACTGTAGCTAAGTAATACAATTTAAAGTCAAAAAGTGAGATTCCTCCAACTTTGTTCTTCTTTTTAAAGATGTTTTTGGCTATTTGGGGAACCTTACCCTTCCAAATAAATTTGATAATCAGTTTTTCCACTTATGCAAAAAAAAAGCTGTTGGAATTTTTATTGAGATTGCATTGAATCTGAAAATCAGGTTTGGTAGAATTGACATATTTGTGATATTTAGTCTTCCAATCCATGAACACAGAATGTCCTTCCACTTATTTAGGTCATCTTTGATTTCTTTTATCAATGTTTTGTAGTTTTCTGAATACAGGTATTTATGTCCTTGGTTAAGATTATTCCTAGTTATTTGATTCTTTTATTTGCTATTATAAATAGAATTTTTTTTCTGATTTCCTTCTCAGATTGTTCATCAGTAGTGTATAGAAACGCTACTGATTTTTTGTGTATTATCTTGTATCCTGCCACTTTGCTGAACTCATCTATCCATTCTAGTAGCTTTATTGTGGATTTTTAAAGATTTTCTGTATATAGGATCATATCATCAGTCAACAGTGAAAGTTTTACTTCTTCTTTTCCTATTGTGGTGTCTTTTATTTCTTTTTTTGCCTAATTGCTTTAGCTAAAACTTCTAGCTAAATATTGAATAACACTGATGACAGAAGGCAATTTTGTCTTGTTCCTGATCTCAGCAGGACAACTTTCATTCTTTCACCATTGAGTACAATGTTAGCTGTGAATTTTTCATATATTCATTTATGCCCTCTAATGTGTTGAGAAAGCTTCCCTCTATTCCTATCTTTAGGAGTGGTTTTATCAAGAAAGGATGCAGTATTTTTTCAAATGTGTTTTCTGCATCAATCTAGAGGATTATGTAATTTTCCTTATACAATTTATTAATGTGTTTTTTGACCAGATGGGAAAGAATAGTCTTTTTAACAAATGATGTGGGGAAAACAGGATCCCCATTTGCAATAAATAGGAGGACTGCTATATCACCACATACAAAAATCAACTCAAAGTGGATCAAAGACCTACATATAATAGCTAGAATTCCAAGAGGAAAACAGGAAAGCATCTTCAGGAACTTGTGTTAAGCAATGGTTTCTTAGAATTTACACACAAAGCACAAGGAACAAAAGAAAAAAATAGATAAAGGGGATCTCATAAAAATAAAAAAATAAAAGTTTTGTTCCTCATAGGACTTTATCATGAAATTAAAAGGACAACCTACACAATTGGAGAAAATATTTGGAAACCACATGTCTGATAAAGGTTTAATATCCAGAACATATAAAGATATACTTCAACTTAACAACAAAAAGGCAAACAACCCAATTTAAAAATGGGTGAAAGACTTGACTAGACATATTTCCAAAGAAGTCATACACATGGCCAGAAAGCACATAAAAAGATACTCATCATCAGTAGCCTCAGGGAAATGCAAATCAAAACCACAATGTTATACCATCTTATACCCATTAGAATAGGTACTACTAAAAACATGGGAAATAATAGGTGTTGGAGAGGATGTGGAAAATTGAAACACTAATTCATTGCTGGTGGCAATGTAAAATGGTACATCACCTGTGGGAGACAGTTTAGTGATTGTTTCAGAAAGTTAAGGATAGACTTACCATGTGACCCAGCAATCCCACTATTAGGTATATACCCAAAAGCATTGAAAGCAGGGACTTGAACAGATATTTGTACACCAATGTTCTTAGCAGCATAATTCACAATTGCCAAAAGATGGAAGCAACACAAGTGCCCATCAACAGATGAATGGATAATCAAAATGTGTTATATACATACAAAAGAATATTATTCATCAGTAAAAAGGAATGAAGTTCTGATATATGTGATAACATGGATGAACATTCAAGACACCTTATTGAGTGAAATAAGTCAGACACAAAAGGACAGATATTGCATTATCTCACTGATATGAAGTAATTAGAATAAACAAACTCATTCAGTCAGAATATAGAATATAGGTTACCAGGGGATGGGTTGAGTATAGGGAATAGGATGTTAAGGCTTAAAATGTCCAGAATTCCTATGTGGAATGATGGAAATGCTTTGACTATGGATGTTGGTAATGGTAGCACAACATTGTGAACATAATTAATGTCACTGAAATACATATCTGAGTATGGTTAAAAGGGGGGAATGTTAGGTTTTATATATGGAAATAGAATACAAAATTTCATGGCACTTCACTATAAAAACAGTGAACCTTAAGTTAAACCATGTATTGCTGTTAATAATATAATTATAAAAGCATGCTATCAACAATTGTAACAATTGTTCCACACCAATGCAAGGTGTTAATAATAGGGTGGTATATGGTAATCCTGTATTTTATGCATGATTGTTCTGTATACCCACAACTTTACTAATGAAAAAAAAAGTTCAAAAAGGTCACATAAGGAAAACACTTGAAATTCAATTTTTTTTCACAGAGAAAGGGCTAATAAGATATCTATATTACCCTAATGAATAGTTTCCTCAAATCCATAAAATAAAGACCAATAATCTAATAAAAATGAGCAAGGGATATGGCCAGATAGGTCGGAGAAAAGGAAATAAAAACTTCAGGTGAGAGATTGAACTAAACTAGCAATTCTCAATCTTTTCTCCACTCACAACAAATAACATTGACATGTGTAACATATTTCCAAAGGCATAACCAAGCTTATGTGAATATCCCTGGCAGTAATCTACCTTCTTCTCTTCCACTAAAGACAGCATGTCAGAAGCTATATGTCAAGGAGAGCAGCATTATTATGGGAATAACTTTGAATTACTTCCATTCACAGATTTAGTTATGAATATAGACAAGAGATAGAAGTAGAAATATTCCATCAGAGACACAACTACCATCACTATACTAGGAGAAAAACTCAGTGATTTAAATAGTTTTGGAAATAAATTACCTATGACAAGAAATTACAAAACCTTAGGGTGTGTGAACACTATAGTTAAAGAAAGAAAGGTCTGCACTCCTGCTATTCAGAATATGGTTCACAGATCAGGAGCATTGGCCTGGCAGCTTGTTAGACATGCAGAATCTCAGGCTCCACTCCACATCTGCTGAATCAGAATCTTCATTTTAACCATATCCCCAGATGATAAGCACATTAAAGTTTAAGAAGCACTGGACTAGATATATGTTGAGTTACTTCCATCCCAGAGATTTTGGGAATCTAGGTAAAAAGACAGAATGAAATATGACATCAGTATCTACAATAAAATTTAACCTCATATTCCTGCTTCTCATGCCTCCAAAATTTCAGATGCTCTTTTATCCTACAAGCGTAGCCATGCTGCCAAAGGAGACAAGTGATTATCTGGAGTACAGTTGCTACTGAACATTAGGTTGGCAACAGATTGTTTCCATACAAAATTGCAATCCATAATCCATGCATCTGCTCTAACTTTCAAGATTCTGGGCATTAGTTGCTATAGTTTTGACTTTGCATTTTCATCTTCATACCATCCTTCTCTCCATGAATTTTAGCACACACATAAAGATCTGTTAGTAAATGTAACAATAACAATAAACTGTTACTCGGGACAGCCAGCAAGATGGTGGCAGAGTAAGGAGCTCCTAGAGTCACCTCGTGCTCCAGGGCAGTTAGTAATTGCCCAGAGCTATCTAAAGCATCTGTTTGGGAGCTCCAGGAGACCAGAAGAGCATCCTGCAACATCCTTGAAAGAATGGAAAGAGGAGATTGCCCATCTGCAGTGAAGATTCATGAGTAGAGCACTCCACACAGTGGAGGCCAGTGCCCACACTCCACTGGAGGCACAAGCTGCCGGGGGAGCTATTCTGTGGCTGGGACTGGAAGCTCCATTTCCCAAAAACAGGAGAGGAAGAGACAGTTGGGCACTGACTTCAGCTACTGATTAGTAAATTCAGCAGGCTAAAGTATAATCCTAAGAACAGTTAAAGTTTGAATTCTGTCCAAGTCAGAAAGAGTCTGGTCACCACCATTTTAACTCTGCTCCTGGCATGAGGGGAAGTGGAATGGACTGAAAATCAAAGTGCTGGTAGGGACCATCTTCTTTCCATCTAGATCAGATTGCAGCTCAAGCCTAAGCCCCAGCCCAACCTCTAACAGGGAGGAAGCTGGGGAGGCCTGCACCAGCCTCTCGGAGAAAATACCAGCCATGCCATGGAGGTTGGTGATCATCCTACTCTGGCAATGCAAGCTGCCTCAAGGAGCTATTCTGTGGCTGGATTTGGAACTCCATTTCCCAAACACAGGGGAAGAAGAGAAAGTTGGCCACCAATTTCAGCTACTGATTAGTAAATTTGGCTGGCTAGAATATAACACTAAGAACAGCTAAAGTTTGAACCTGTCCAAGTCAGAAAGAGGTCAGTAGCAGCCATTTTTGACCTGCCCCTGGAATGAGGGGAAGCCAGGCTGATTGAAAACCACACTGACTGTAGGAACAGGCTTATTTCCACCCAGATCAGCTTCTTTCCACCCAGATCAGCCTGCAGCACTAGCCTAGGCTTCAGCTCCACTTCTGGCAGGGAGGAAGCTGGCAGGTATTACACCAGCCTCTCTGGGTAACTGTAGGTATGTTTGGCTGGCACAGACTGAATGGTCGGAAGTCTACCAGGGCAACTGCAATCATTTTGGACCCCCAAAAAGCATAGATTGCTGCCCACACCTGCAGTTCCATCCCCGCTCCAGGCAGGGGAAGAAGGAGTGTGAAGCTTCATCAGTCTCTCCAGGCAATTACAGTCAAGGCCTGTACTACTTGGATTATTACACACGGCTGTGGCTCTGTCCCTACACCTGACAAAGGAGAAAGGTAGGAGAAGTTTCATCTGTCCCTGGGTCAACAGGGGCAGCTGGAGCCTTCACAGCTTACAGCAGCAACCACATCCTTGGTTTCTACTACACAACCAGCAAAGGAAAAAGGACAAGAAAGCCCTAAGCTAAAGAGAGAAACTGCATGCAGAATAAATACATCTAATAAGCCAGATGTCAAGACACCAGCAGAAAACTACAATTCAGTAAAAGGAACAAGATAAGGCTCCAGATGACATAAAGAAGTTGAGATAACTAATCATAGATGTTCAAACAAATATCCCTAATAAATTCAATGATATGGCTAAAGAGATTAAGGATATTAAGAAGACATTGGATGAGCACAAAGAAGAATTTGAAAGCATACATAGAAAAATAGCAGATCTTATGGGAATGAAAGGTGCAATAAATGAAATTAAAAACACCCCTGGAGTCATATAACAGCAGAGTTGAGGAGGCAGAAGAAAGGATTGGTGAGCTTGAAGACACATTCTCTGAAAGCAAACATACAAAAGAACAGATGAAGAAAAGAATGGAAAAAATTGAACAAGTTCTCAGGGAACTAAACGACAGCAAAAGATGTGCAAACATTCATGCCAAGGGTGTTCCAGAAGGAGAAGAGAAGGGAAAAGGGGCAGAAGGAATATTTGAAGAAATAGTGGTAGAAAATTTCTCAATCTTATTGAAGGAAATAGATATTCATGTCCAAGAAGCACAACGTACTCCCATCCGAATAAATCTGAATAGACCAACTCCGAGACACATACTAACTGGAATGTCAAATGCCAAAGACAAAGAGAGAATTCTGAAAACAGCAAGAGAAAAGCAAGCATAACATATGAAGGAGACCCTATAAGATTAAGTGCCAATTTCTCATCAGAAACCATGGAGGCAAGAAGGCTGTGGTCTGGTATATTTAAGATACTGCAAGAGAAAAACTTCCAGTCAAGAATCTTACATCTGGCAAGATTGTCTTTCAAAAATGAGGACAAATTTAGAATATTCATAGATAAACATAAACTGAGAGAGTTTATAACAAATATACCGGCTTTGCAGGAAATACTAAAGGGTGTGCTACAGTCTGAAAAGACAGGAGAGAGAAGCTTGGAAGAGAGTCTAGAAATGAAAATTATATCAGCAAAAGTAACTAATAGTTTCAAAAGAGTGGTGAAAATAAAATTACAGATAGAACCCAAAGGTCATAATGGGTGAAATAAGAACTGCCTTTACAGTAATAATATTGAATGTTAAAGGATTAAACTCCCCAATCAAATGACAGACTGGCAG
This sequence comes from Tolypeutes matacus, assembly GCA_026826555.1. Lineage (NCBI taxonomy): Eukaryota > Metazoa > Chordata > Mammalia > Cingulata > Chlamyphoridae > Tolypeutes > Tolypeutes matacus. Next base: position 1,696,277 of record JAKSZT010054419.1, on the reverse strand, counting down.
AATGGATAAGAAAATATGACCCACCTATATGCTGTCTGCAAAAGACTCACCCTAGACCTAAGGATAATAATAGATTGAAGTGAAAGTCGAAAAAGATATTCCACACATGCAATAAACAAAAAACAAAAAACAAACAAACAAAAAGCCAGAATAGCTGTACTTATATCAGATGAAATAGACTTTAAAAGATATTAGTAATGTGCAATCTGAGGAAGAAGTCAGGAAAAAAATTCCATTTACAAAAGCAACTAAAAGAATCAAATATTTAAGAATAAACTTAATCAAGGATGTAAAGCACTTGTATTCAGAAAAATACAATGTATTATTAAAAGAAATCAAAAAAGATCTAAATAATTGGAAGAACATTCCATGCTCATGGATTGGAAGACTAAATATCATTAAGATGTCAATTCTAAAAAAAAAAAAAGATGTCAATTCTACCCAAATTGATATACAGATTCATTGCAATCCCAATAAAAATTAGATCAGCATTTTAAAAATAAATTGAAAACACGATTATCAAATTTATTTGGAAGGCTAAGGGGTCCTATATAGCCAGAAATATCTTAAAAAGAGAAAAAGCAAAGTTGGAGGACTCTCACTTCTGGACTTTAAATCATATTACCGAGTTACAGTGGCAAAAACAGCTTGGTACTGGCATAAAGACTGACACATAGAACAATGCAACCTAACTGATGGTTCAGAAACAAACCCTCACCTCTATGGTCAAGTGATTTTTGACAAGTCTGTCAAACCCACCCAGCTCGGGGAGGACAGTACATTCAACAAATAGTGCTGGGACAACCAGATATCCATAGCCAAAAGAAAGAAAGAGGACCCCTATCTCATACCTTATAGAAAAATTAAGTCAAAATGGATCAAAGACCTAAATATAAAAGCAAGAACCATAGAGCTTCTAGACGAAAATGTAGGAAAACATCTTCAAGACCTAGTGGTAGGTGGTGGATTCTTAAAGGAGATAAGAGGAGGGCTTATATGGACAACTGATGCTTACTGTATGTAGAAGTTTACTGTAAAAGGGTGGAAATATATAGAGTTGATGGTAACACATTATAGTGAGTAACAGCTGGTTTATAAATGGGAATGTGGCTGGAAAGGGTAGTCTAGTGATGTAAATGTCAATTGACAGAAAGCTAGAGAATAATCTAGGGACTGAATAACACAGTAAACCCAGAGGTAGATGAGAATTGTGGTTGATGGTACTGATGTGAGCTAGAGGAGATGCACGTCACTATTGCAGGGTGGTGGGAATGTGGAGAAGCATGGGAAAAATACAACTGGAGAGACCTATGGACTGTGGTTAACAGCAATACTGTAAAATTCATACGTCTACGCCAAAGATGTACTGTGTTGATAATGGGGGAGTATGGAAAAAGTGTGCCAAATGTATGCTATGGACCATGGTTGGTGGTAATAGTCTGATGATATTATCTCATAATCTGTAACAAATGTTCCACCATGGTGTGTTGTGTTGATGGAGGGGTGTTGTATGGGAATTCTGCACATGTGCATGATTGTTTTGTAAGTTCACAACTTCTGTAATAAAAATATATTAAAAAAATAATAGGGTAGGTTGGGGGCAAAATACACCAAATGTAAGATATGGACTATAGTTATTAGTAAGTTTTTGATAATATTCTTTCATAATTTGTAATAAATATCTCACAAAAATGCAAGGTGTTGTGATTGGTTGATGTATGGGACCCCTGTATGATGTTATGCATGTTTGTTTTGTAAGTTCAAAACTTTTACTGTACACTTATTGTTTATGTATATTCATGTATGAATGTTATAAAAACAATAATAATAATAGGGTGGGATGGGGGAAAAATACATGAAATGTAAGGTGCTTTGGTTAGTAGTAATATTTTGAGGATGCTCTTTCATCATTTGTTTAAAATGTTTCACCACAATGCAAGGTATTGGTGGTAGGGTGAGGTATGAGAGCCCTGTATGATGTTATGCATGTTTGTTTTGTAAGTTCACAACTATTACTATACAGTTAATGTTTATGTTTATGTATGAGTGATATACTTCAAAAAAAATTAAACGAAAAAAAATAAACTGGTACTCAATTTGAAAAGCAAGAGTTCTTTGAATGTTTGCATTGTGCTATATGTTATAAATTGAATTTTATCCCCACAAAGGCATGTTCAAATCCTAATCCCTGGTCCTGTGGATTTGAACTCATTTATAAATAGGATCTTTGAAGGTGATGCAAGTTGAGGTGAGGCCAAACTGAATCAGGGTGGGCCTAAGTCTTCATAAGCAGAGAAAATTTGGACACAGGAGGAAGAGACAAATGGGGAGAGGGATGGCTATGTGACAGAGGTAGAAATTGAGTTATGAATTGCTATGAAGGCACCACAAGAACGCCAGACTTCAGAGAAGACATGATCCTGCTGACACCTTGATTTTCGACTTTGAGCCTCCAAAATTGTGAGACAATAAATTCCCATTGTTTACATCAACTAGCCTGTGCTGTGGTACAACAGATCTGGCAAATCAAGACACTGTCAAAAAAAGAATATGTTTTTTTTTAAGAATCTAATACAATATAGTGGTTTTTAATACATTATTTCATATTACAGTGTGACACACTGTATCAATTTTGTAGCAAGGTATTACTTACGCATGCATGTCGTATTGATGATTTTCATCTTGCAGTCAGGAACTGATATGGAAATGACTTTCTCTGCTACAGGTTCCTTGATGAACAGACAATGAGAGGAACTCTTTCTTTGTGAGAAGATTGGGTCACTACTGCAAAAAGCCTACTAAAAACTAATAAACCTAATAATATACTGAATCTCATTTCCCTCATGCCTCTCTGCTTTTCTATGTTTTTCTTTAAAGGAAAGTTTTCAGATGCCTTTGAAAATGTTATAAGCCCAAATCTAAATTGGTAAACATGATTCTTCAATTTTTCTCTGGCTATTGTCTTCTCCATGGTCCTTCATTGTTTTGTTTCAAAGCCAATGCATCTCAGTTTCTGATTGATGCTCAGAGGGGAAGATGTCATCTTAATAATAGTCCTAAGTGGCCCAAGAACCATTTCTCATTAGGTGATGACAGGCACTGTCATAATCAGTACTTCCCCAGAAAAAGTAAAATGAAAAAAAGTCTGAAAAATTTGGAAGTATAATGGCAGGGAGAAATGGGAAACTGAATAATTCAGGGCACAACTGACTTAAAAAACCAATAGAGGCAGATATGTTGCATGAGCCTGTGAAACAATATTACATTTTGTTCTTTTGAAGTGCATATTTCTCAAAAACTCTGACAATAAAATATATAATTTTGAGTCTTACAATTATCTAAAGTAACCATATTACACTAGGATGGGGGTTAATCTCTTCAAAGAGTAGTGTCCATCCACTGTATGGGAATTTTCTTTTAGGGTTAAGGCAGCCAACATCTCCAAACAATGACTGGCTGATGAATACCTCTGCATTGATCCTTACTATTTGTCAATCAGAGCTTTTATCAAACACCTTTTATGCACAGAGAGGAAACAAAAGACATTAGAAACATGACCCCTTAGTGTGAAGCAGTTTCAATCTGGTGCTATTTGGAGTCTTTGTGAAAACTAGGTCATGAAAACCACTGAGATTTGCTACTGGATGAAGCATGCTTGGACAAATATGGCCAACCTTACCTGTAGGGGATTGTGACAGTTTGAATTTGGTAAATCCCAAAAAGAAAAAGATTATGTTCTTGAACTAATCCATTCCTGTGGGTGTGGGGCCCTTTTGATTGGACTACATCAGTGAGGCATGACTCAGGTTGGGTCTCTACCCTTTTACTGAAACTGTACATAAACAGAGACACAGAGAGAAATGAAGCTGCCATTTTTTACCCTGCCATGTGAGAGAGGACTCGAGGATCGCTAGTAGCCAAAGCTTAAGCAAAAAACCCCCAAGAGGCTGGACCCACAGAGCAGCTCGAGGCTGAAGTGACAAGCCATATACCTGATAGCCCCCAGCTGACCTCTGGGAGAAAGAGGAGCAGCTGAGACTGAGAGAGGAGGCCTGATAAGAGACAAGCCCTATGCCTGGTTGCCCACAGCTGAACTCCTGGAGATGGTAGATTCTGGAGGGGAAGGCAGGGACCTCAGCAGAGCTCGGCCACCAACTTCACCATGTGGTAGGACATCAGTATCACCAGTAGCTGACTTTGGTGAGAAAGCATCTCTGATGGTGCTTTGATTTGGACATTTCACAACCTCGACACTGTAAGCTTTTACCCTAAATAAAATTCCAATTATAAAAGCAACCCATTTCTGGTTCTTTGCATTGGCAGCCCTGTGGTAAACTAAGGCAGGGATCATCTATGAAATGGGATTTCATGTGTGCCAAAAAAGTTGTACACCCAAAAGTATAGCTTCTGCATCCACTATCAGGTGCCCGAAATCCCACTAACCCATTGTTCTAGTAAGTATAGATCTATGTAACCTGTTACAATGAAAATCACCCAGGGAAAAATAACACATCGAGCAGTATTGACGTTGTTTGAATTCACCAGCATCTTTTCTTCAGTAAGCTTTTGAAGGGAAGAAGTTGAGAACATTATGACACCGAGTCTCTCAAGGAATCTGTAGGAAGGAACGGAAAAGATGCTGAATCACGGTCCAAAACATACCTACCATAAAATTCTACCGACTTGTGAAGCACCAGGAAGGGAGAGTCAATGGCTACCCCTCACCACCTAGAACACATAGTTCATGGATCACTAATGTTTTTTGGTTTTGGGAGGCACTGGAAACTGAACTCAGGACCTCCCATGTGGGAAGCAGGCACTCAACTGCTTGAGCCACATCCATTCTCCATCACTAATGTTTTCTATGAGTCTGGGGAGGGTGAATTCAGATACTCATAGCTTCACAGGAGACAAACTGAGGAAGTGTGATAATGCAGCAAAAATGGACACCTGCGACAACTAGCAACAGACAATTTAATTGATATGTATTGAGTAAGATGAGATTCAGCAACAAATAATGGGATAAAATAGTAGTAGGATGTGGCAGATAAAGTTTTTCTTTCTCACTTAAAAGAAATTTGGACCTAGGGAGGAGAGAGCTGGAACAGCTGCCCCACATTGTCATCTGGGACAAAGGCTCCTTTCATTCTTCCCTGCCAATCTAGCTCATGGTTCCCATCTTTTACAGTGCTTGATGGTCTAAAATGGCTTTTGGAACTCCAGCCATTAGACCCACATTTCAGGCCAGCTGCAGGCAAACACAGGGTTGATAAAGAACATCCCTCCTGCTGAGTTAGTTTCCTGTAAGAACACTTCCCACAAGCCCCACATGGGGCATTTGTTGACCAGAAATTGGTCTCATGGTCACATCTAGATGGGAAGAATACTGGGACATGCAACCATCTATCCTGGGAGGCAATATGCCTATGTATAAATAAAGATTCTGCTACAAGGAGAAGGGGAGGAATAATAGATACTGGAAGCAAATAAGCAGCTATGTATATTAAATTAAACCACATCTGTATGCATATCCATGTCTTCAAGTGAACAAATTCAGAGCAAGTCTTTTATCCCAGATTCTTTTCGTACAGCCTCCTATAGTAGAGTCAGCAACTATAACCATAACTATCATTCAAGCTGATTTTTATAAATCTTGGGGCTAAACGGCATCCAGAGCATGTATTCTCTATCAACATATTAGCACCTGATATTTATATAGTCCTTCAGAGTTCATGAATGCCTTTCTCATTTGCCCCACATTTCACAGGTAGATAGTATTATTCCTTTATCCAGATGAGTAAACTGAGGCTCAGGGAGGTTAAGACAGCTGCTTGAGGTAATTCAGCTTGGACATGAACCCAAATTTCTACATATGTTTTGTGCTTGTTCCAGCCCATGGCAGAAGCTTTTACGTGGCTGCTGGACTCTGATAATTTTACAGGAGAGTAACTGAGCTTCCTTGCGTAATCAAGAACTCTCAGCCAAGAGAAAATTCTTCTACATTTGAAAAATAATTATTCATGTGACAAATCGGTTGGAGATAATGCCAGGGAACTCACCCTGCCTACTCCTTCTTTTACTTTTCTTTCTACATGTGCAATCACCTCAAGTAGTCAATGTGAATGCTTAATTAAACAAAGAGTAATGGCTCTCTTCGTGTATATAGTGGTAAAAGAAGTAGCCATACTACTACTGCAACATAGTGCTGATTGATCCCAAAGACCATTTATACTCATCCACCACAGGTCACCTTCACCCAGACTCTGTCTGGAACCCCCTGCCCTGGCTCTTCTCCAGTGAAGGCATCTTTTCCCGCCTTCAGGGACTACTTCAGAAGTTGCCTCCTACACCAGGCCTTCCTGGCTCCCTCTCCCTCATGTGTCAGTGCTCCATTAGGTTTCCAGAGGTAGAGAGTATTGTCTCCAGCTGTAGACCTGGACCGGCTTGACTCACCTGCCAGAATGGGAAAGGCCACACTCTCCTCTAGTGGTTCTCAATGTGGGTCCATGTATTAACAGCATCAGAATCATCAGAGAACATATGAAAAATGCAAATTCTTGCCCTCTACCCCCTAGACCTACTGAATCAGAAACTCTGGAGTGGGGCCCAGCTATCTTTGTTTTAACAAGCCCTCCAAGGGATTCTGATGCACAGTGAGTTTGAGAACCACTCATTTCCTCTCTTTGAATCTCTCGTTTTTGTCACCATGTCTGAGTGGCTGCCATGAACTGTTTTGCTGGCTCTGGTTAAACACAACGAACATATAGGCATAACTAAGATAGAACCAAACGCCACTGCCGGGTGTACCTCTGTTTATTAGAGTTGAAATGTGTTAACCTTACTTATTGGACTGGTTGTCAGAAAATAAGAAGACTCTGTCAGGCTACATCAGCCAGAATAAATTGCCATCTGACACTCTTTGCATGTTGTAGTCACAAATACTGTAAATCATTGACTGGCATTTGGTGACAGCTTTCCTGCCCCACCTCACTGCGGACAACATCTTGTTAGTGAGTCATGGGGATGCTAATGATATATTTACTGCATTTTCTAAGAAATCTGACAATTCTGAGCTATTTTTCTTTTTGTGTGTAAAACATCATAAAAAAGATGTGCAGCATTTCATTTCTTTTTTTCTATTGTTCTCTCTTGCTGTTTTTAGAACGCTTTTTCTAAAAAATATAGATATATAATAACAAGAAATTTTGTTTCCAGAATAGAATGGATTGTTCATTGGGTTGTATCTCTGTGTGTGTTTTTCCCTGAGCCATATTGGTACACATGGGAAATAATCTTGTCTGTAATGTCATCTTTAAAGGGCTGCCTCAAGGAATCTCAACATTGTTGGCAAAATTGAATTTTTCTTCCCTGGATCGCATTATTGCTTTTCTAATTTGACTATGGTTCATCCAGGACTAGAAAACTTGGTCAGTGGACCTATTGATTCCCTTGCCCAAAAATCTTTGTGCCTAAAGCTGAACTTGCACCTCATATTTTAACTTGCTATTCAGAGGATACAAGTTTGGCTTTTTAATTCTTCTGAAAATGGTGGTTTGGCTGTTACTTTCTTCTTTCAAAGGGTCAGTGCTACTGCAGAATGGTGCAGGCCAAAGAGACAGAAGAGAGAAGGGGATTTTTATCTAAGCTCCTGTAGGTATTTTATTTGAATGTCAGACACATGCTGGAATGCCTGACTCTGCCCACCTCTAAGAGGTATGTGTAGGGAATAGGAAAACATGTTGGCGTGGCAGTCCCCAGAGGACATGTACTTTGCTAATTATGCAAAGTACAAGCTGTGTGACCTTGGGCAAGTCACCGTACCTCTGGTCTTGCAGTCACATCTATGGCATGAGGAATTTGGATGATATAGATTTTAGGATGTCCTTTTAAGCCTAAATAATGCTTCTGGAATCTAACTTTATAATGTTCATATATAAAAAATAGTTGATAAGAGCATATTCTGTTTTACCAATAGCTCCTTCCCTCACCAAACAGGATCAGGAACAAGAGAATGAATGCCCTTCGATTTTCCTATCCATGAGGCATCATGTTCCTTTAGGGAGCAGGAAGAGAACATCTCTACTCACAACCTATTCAGTCAATCCTTCCAAGGCATATTTTCTGATATGTTTGATATTATTTTCTGCATTATTCCTGGTATACATTCCCACTGATGACATTTTTCTTTTGTTACCATTCCAAAACTAGATTATCTCCTTGGAAGGATGAGGAAAAGTTGATGTTTATTAGGTGACATCAGAAATTCTCATATATGACCTTTTTCCTTTCTCATCTGCTGTCAACAAATGCATTTGTCTGAATCACTACAATATAGAATCTCCTCATCCCAATTCTCAAAATAAGTGACCACTTAGAAAATTGACCAAGTACCCCTGCTTTGGGTAATGGCCCTTTTTTGCAATAGTTCTTAAATTGGCCTCCCTTTGTAGCTAGGTAATATGATTTGAAGTCCGGAAGTGAGAGTCCTCCAACTTCACTTTTCCTTTTTAAGATGTTTCTGGCTATTCAGGACCCCTTAGCCTTCCAAATAAATTTGATAATCATGTTTTCAATTTATTTTAAAAAATGCTAATGGAATTTTTATTGGGATTGCAATAAATATGTATATCAATTTGGGTAGAATTGACATCTTAATGATATTTAGTCTTCTAATCCATGAGCATGGAATGTTCTTCCAATTATTTAGATCTTTTTTGATTTCTTTTAATAATACATTGTATTTTTCTGGATGCAAGTGCTTTACATCCTTGGTTAAGTTTATTTCTTCACAAAATTATTGCTTTCTACAGTCCATAGCTTATATTTGGTGTATTTTCCCCCAAACCATCCTATTGTTAACACCATGTATTAGTATTGTATATTTGTTATAGTTCATGAGAAAACATTCTCATATTTGTACAGTTAACCACACTCCATCATTTACCACGGAGTTCACTGTGTTATATGATCCCTTGCCTTGTACAATTCATCCAATGTGTACAATCAGTGGCTCTCAGCTTCACCACAGAGTTGTGCTGTCATCAGCTGAGTCTGTTTCAGAATGTTTACATTACTCCGAAAGGAAAAATCCCATACCCCCTTATACCCTCCCATTATTGACCCTTAGGACTGATATAGTACCATCTTTGCCATTGCTATAAAAATATTACAATATTACTGTTAACTATAGTATATATGTTATATTAGTTTTATTTTACCATGAATCTCCATAGTCTTTAAACCTTGTATTGAGGAACATTCTTGTATTTCTACTATTAACCATAATAATCATCCACTACTGAAATCACTATTTATACAGTCCCTAGATCACACTTTACCTTTCTTTCAATTGATATTAACATCCCTAGACTACCCCTTTCAGCCACTTTCACATTTATGAATTGGTAGTCTTAGTTATACTTGCTATAATGTGTTACCATCAACTCTATTCATTTCCACACTTTTACAATAAATCTTATTAAACATTCTACATAAATTTAGCATCAGCTCCCCCTTCTCAACCCACATTCCATCTCCTATTAACCTATACTCTACAGTTTATTTCCATGATTTTACTTACCATATTTGGTTCATATTAGTGAGACCATTCAGTATTTGTCCTTTTGTATCTGGCTTATTTCACTCAACATAAAGTCCTCAAGATTCATACATGTTGTCATATGCATCCCAACTTCATTTCTTCTTACAACTGAATAGTATTTCATCTTACATGTATAACACTTTTTTTTTTTTATCCATTCATTGGTTGATGGGTGCTTAGGTTGTTTCCATCTTTTAACAATTGTGAATAATGCTGCTATGAACAGTGGTGTGCAAATGTCTGTTCATGTCCTTGCTTTCTGTTCTACTGAATATATCCCTGGTAGTGGCATTGACAGATTATATGGCAGTTCTGTATTTACCTTCCTGAAGAACCGCCAAACTGTCTTCCACAGAGGCTGCACCATTTTGCATTCCCAAAGAAAGAGAAGGAGTGTTCCTTTTCCTCCTCATCCACTCCAGCACTTGTAGTTTTCTGTTTTTTTTTTTTTGTTGTTGTTGTTGTTGTTGTTTTTGAATAATGGCCATTTTGTAAGGCATGAAATGATATCTCGTAGTTTTGATTGGCACTTCTCTAATAGCTAGTGATGCTGAACATCTTTTCACGTACTTTTTGGCCATTTGTATTTCTTCTTTGGAAAAATATCTGTTCAAGTCTTTTGCCCATTTTTATTGGGTAGCTTGTCTTTTTATCATTGAGTTGTATGATTTCTTTATATAATATGGAGATCAAACACTTATCAGATATGTGGTTTTTGAAAATTTTCTCACATCGACTAGGCTGTGTTTTCACCTACTTTACAAAGTCATTTGAAGCACAAAATATTTAATTTTGAGGATGTTCCATTTATCTATTTTTTTCTTTTGTTGCTCATGCTTTGGGTGTAAGGTTTAAGAAACCACAACCTACCACAAGATCACAAAGATGAGTCCCTACATTTCTTCAAGGAGTTTTATGGTTGTAGCTTTTATATTTAAGTCCTTGATCCATTTTAAGTTATTTTTTGTATAAAGTATGAGATAGGGGTCTTCTTTCTTTCTTTTAGCTATGGATGTCCAGTTCTCCCAGCACCATTTGTTGAATAGACTGTTCTCACCCAGTAGACAGTATTGTCAGTATTGTCAAAAATCACTTGACTGTAGATGTGAGAGACTATTTATGAACTGTCAACTCAATTCCATTGGTCAATATGTCTATCTTTATGCCAGTACCATGCTGTTTTTACCATTCTAGCTAAGTAATACGCTTTAAACTGAGGAAGAGTCCTTCAACTTCATTCTTCTTTTAAAAGACACTTGGGGGGATGGATGTGGCTCAGATGGTTGGGCGTCCGTCTCCCATATGGAGGGACCTGGGTTCGATCCCCGGGACCTCCCGGTAAAAATTTTAAAAAAATAAAAAAAATAAAAAGACATTTGGGGTTATTTGGAGCCCTTCCAAATAAATTTGATAATTAGGTTTTACATTTCTGCAAAAAAGGCTGTTGGATTTTTTATTGGGATTATTTTGAATCTTAAATCAGTTTGGGTAGAACTGACATCTTAAAGATATTTAGTCTTCCAATCCATAAAAACTGAATGTCCTTCCATTTATTTAGGTCTTCTTTGGTTTCTTTTAGCAATATTTTGCAGTTTTCTGAATACAAGTCTGTTATGTCCTTGGTTAAGTTTATTCCTAAGTATTTGATTCTTTTAGTTACTACTATTGTGAATGGAATTTTGTCTGACTTCCTACTCAGACAGCTCATTAGTACTGTATAGAAACCATACTGATTTTGGCATATTAATCTTTTATCCCTCCACTTTGCTGAACTCATCTATTAGTTCTAGAAACTTTGTTGTGAATTTTCATTATTTTTTAAGTATAGAACCATATCATCAGCCAATAGTAAAAGTTTTATTTTTTCATTTCTTATTTGGGTGCCTTTTATTTCTTTTTCTTGCCTAATTGCTCTACTTAGAACTTCTAGCACAATATTGAATAACAGTGGTGACAGTGGGCATCCTCGTCTTGTTCCAGATCTCAACAGGAAAACTTTCAGGTTTTCACCACTAAGTATAATGCTAGCTGTGGGTTTTTCATAAATACACTTTACCATATTGAGAAAGTTTCCTTCTATTCCTATATTTCAGAGTGTTTTTATCAAGAAAGGATGCTGTATTTTGTTAAATAACTTTTCTGCATTAATCAAGATGATCATGTAATTTTTTCTTCTTCAATTTACTAATGTGGTGTATTACACGTATAGATTTTCTTATGCTGAACCTCCCTTGCATACTAGGGATAAAACTCAATTGTTTGTGGTATATAATTCTTGTAAAGCTCTTTTGGATTTGGTTATCAAATATTTTGCTGAGGAATTTTGTTTCTATATTTATTAGGGAATTTGATCTGCAATTTTCTTTTTTCGTATTATCTTTATCTGACTTTGGTATTAGGGTGATATTAACTTAATAAAACCAGTTTGGTAGCATTCCTTCCTGTTCCATTTTTTGGAAGAGTTTGAGCAAGATTGGTATTTTATCTTCTTTGTATGATTGGTAGAATTCACCTGTGAAGCTATCTGGTCCTAGACTTTCATTTTTGGGAGGTTTTTGATGACTTTTTCAATTACTTTACTTGTGATTGGTTTGTCGAGGTCTTCTATTTCTTCTGGGGACAGTGTAGATTGTCTGAGTGTTTCTAGGAATTTGTCCTTTTTGTCTGCCTTGTCTAGTTTGTTTGTGTATAGTTGTTAATAGTATCCTCTTATGATCTATTATGATTTATTTTACTTCTGTGGTGTCAGTGGAAATGACCCCCTCTCATTTCTGATTTTGTTTATTTTCATGTTCTCTCTTTTTTTTTCTTTGTCAGTCTAGCTAAGGATTTGTTGATTTTGTTGATCTTTGAGAATCAACTTTTGGTTTTGTTGATTCTTTCTATTGTTTTTATTTCAATTTCATTTATTTCTGCTCTAATCTTTATTTCTTCCTTCTAATTGCGTTTGGATTAGTTTACTGTTCTTTTTCTAGTTCCTCCATGTGTGCAGTTAGGTCTTCGATTTTAGCTCTTTCTTCTTTTTTTTTTTTTTGTCATTTTTTTCTTTCTTCTTTTTTAATGTAAGCACTGAGGGTTATAAATTTCCCTCTCAGCACTGCCATCACTGAATCCCATAGGTTTTTATATGCTGCATTCTCATTTTCTTTCATTTCAAGATATTTACTGATTTCTCTTGCAATTTCTTCTTTGACCCACTGATTATTTCAGAGTGTCAGGTTTAATCTCTATATGTTTGTGAATTTTCCCTTTTCCTGACTGTTTTTTCCCATATAATAATCTTTATTTGTAGAGAATTTTTAGATTGCATAAAAGTTACATTGAAATTATAGGGAACTCTCATATACCCCCACCCCCTGCCCCTCCCACACTTTCCCCTATTAATAACATCTTACATCATTGTAGTACATTTGTTACTCAAGATGAAGAAATATTGAAGAATTACTACTAAACTGTGGTCTATAGTTTACATTTAGTTTACAGTTTTCACTGTAGAGTTTTATAGGATTTGATAAAATGTATAATGGCCTGTATCCATCATTGCAATATCATGCAGAACAATTCCAATGTCCTAAACATGCTATGTTCCATCTATTCTTTCCTCTCTCTCCCCACAGAACCTCTGCTAACCACTACCTTTATATTGATGTTGCAAGTTCTTCCATTACAACAATAAGTCTACTTTGGTCCATGGTTATATCCCCCCTTATGTTTGTTCATTCCACAATCTTGAGGATTATGGGATGGTGATGCCTGCTCTGCTTCAGACTGAGAGGAGGGTTAGATCTTATGTAGCAGACAGAAGGAACTGTTTTTCTTGCAGTTGTATATTCTTTGTTTTTTGGGTTGGGGATTGTCCATCATCACCATTTTGTTAATTGTCCTGGGTGAGTCTGATGAACTGGAGGGCAAGTGCTGGCTGCAACTCTGCTAAGAATCAGGGCTCAACTGACATGTGAACAGACCAAAGATTCAAGTCTCTGGGATATATATTTAATGGGTATAGAACTAATTCTTCATTCAAATATAAAGGATTGAAGAATCATATGTAGGGAAATTATAAATGAGTCTAAGTTTGTTAAATTAGGGAAATAGATTATCATATATTCGAAGGTAAGGCACACGAAAGGGTTGCTGATTTCATAGGATGTGTACCTCGCCTATAGTGTCCAGATGCCTCTAGAGCCCTCAGGAACACCCCTGTTTCAGTTTTGTTTACTGTGGCAGTTAGTGAGATCTACCTGAGAAGTGCATAAGTGTAACCTCTGAAACAGCCCTCCCAACTCACTTTGAAATCTCTTAGCCATAGAAACTCTTTTGTATTTAATGTTCCTCCCTTTTGTCCAAGGTACTTTTCCAAATGCATCATTGGTTGGTGTTTGGTTTTAATTCTTTCATGCCAGGGAGGTTTATCCCCAGGAATCATGTCCCACACTGGGAAGAAGGTAGTGAGTTTATTTGCTGAGTGTGTCTTAGGCCACATTTGAGTAACAAGGAGGTTTTTAGGAGCTAACTCTTAGGCAATAGCTATTATTAGGCTAAGTTTCAATTATACAAGAATAAGCATTAATATCATAGTCTTGACATATTGGTCTGTTTTCCTTTTATTAGGCCCTGTCTATGTACTCCAGAAAGCCTTGCCCCTCTATCTGAGAATGTAGCCGGACTCCCCAGGATGGGAATTTAATATTTTATTGGTTATTGTGTGGGTCTCCATCCAATGAATGAGTGACAACTTGAACACCTGCATATTCCATAGAGGCATGCCTCAGGTGCACCCTTCCCCACACATCCCCTCATCACTGACATCTTGCACCAGTGACCCTCCCCTGCCATAGATACCAAAAGAACACTCCCACAATTGTATTCTCAACCACAATCTGCATCCTCCCTAGAGTTCACCTATTCCTTCCTCCAGCCCTCCCCCCAGCTCCATAGATGGCCTGACCCATCCCTCCTACCCCACTCACACACTCCAGCACCATCAACCTCACTCATACCACTGCACCCCCATTTCTCCTGTTCACTGCCAAACCACCACCCTCAACCTTATCATAGATTCTGCCCAGATTGCACATCATCTCACCACTCTTTACTCCTTTGATAACTCCTGGTAACTTATCTTCCAGACTCTACCTGCTCAATATCCTTAGTTCATAACAGTGAGATCATGCAGTATTTGTCCATTAGTGACTGTTTCTGCCTGTTTTGATTTCCAGCTTCATTCCATTAAGATCAGAGTAAATGCTTTATATAATTTCCGTTTTTAAAAAAATTATTGAGACCTGCTTTGTGATCCAACCTATAGCCTATCCTGGAGAAGGATCCCTGAGCACTTGAGAAGAAGGTATATCCTGCTGTTTTTGGGTGTATGGCTCTATAAATGTCTGTTAGGTCTAATTCGTTTATTGTATTATTCAAGCTCTCTGTTTTCTTATTTATTCTCTATCTAGATGTTCTATCCAATGCTGAGAGCGGTGTATTGAAGTCTCTATTTTTATAGGGACATCTATTTCTCCCTTCAGCTTTTCCAGTGTGTGCCTCATGTACTTGGGGCACCCAGGTTAGGTTACTATTTATGTTGAATATCTTTTTCCACCCTTTCACTTTCAGCCTTATTTTGTCCTTGTGTCTAAGGCGAATCTCTTGTAGACAGCATATAGATGGCTCATAATTTTTTAATCCGTTCTGTCAGTCTATGTCTTTCGATTGGGGAGTTTAATTCATAATGTTCAATGAGATTACTCTGAAGGCATTACTTGGTCCATTTTATCCTTTGGCTTTTCATTGTCAGATCTTACTATTATCTCTTCACCCTTTTAGCTACCCTTACCAACAATCTAGATTTCTACACTCTTCTCCAAGTCTCTCACCCTTGTTTTTTCCTTTCAGGTATCTCTTGTAAATCCAATCTTTTGGTTACAAACTCTCAGTTTTTGTTTGTCTATGAAGACTTTAAACTCAACCTCATTTCTGAAGGACAGTTTTGCTGGATGAAGAATTCTTGGCTGGCATTTTCACTTTCAGTGCCTTGAATATATCATGCCATTGCCTTCTTACATCTATGGTTTCTGATGAGAGATCAGCATTTAGTATTATTAAGCTTACCATCTATGTGATGCATTGCTTTCTTTTTGCTGCTTTCAGAATCCTCTTCTTATCTCTGGCATTTGACATTCTGAATAATAGTTGTCTCATGGTAGGTCTAATTCAGATTTATTCAGTTTGGAGTGTGTTGTCTTTCTTGGATATTGATATTTATGTCTTTAAAAAGGGGCTGGAAAATTTTTGGTCATTATTTCCTCAAATATTCTTTTTTTTTTTTTTTTTTTCAGTGATTTTCAAGAATAATTTATTTCTCATAAAAATATTATTCTTTATCCAAACAATGTTGTATCAGAACTTTGGTTGGAAATAAAAATGTCAATATTTTGTAAATCTCTTGTGATCAAATATACATTTGTACATAAAGTATATAACAAGATTCAGAATATGGAAATCAGTGAAGTAGAAGCAAGATATCTAATCATAGGGTTCTTGATGTCTACTGGAAAACACTGATATAAAAACAAGTATTAACAATACAGTAAATTATATCACATTGTGCAGACATTAACATTTATGGGAAATGATCTGCTGATTGTCACAGAAATTAATTTGTCACAGAGAATATGCCATGTTACATATGTTATATATGTTACATTTTCTACTCTATAAATATGTAACAATTTTCCCTATATTTATAGATTTTTTTTTTCTGGGGGTAGGTAAGGGATTAATGTTTTTTTTAGGAACAAGAAAAAAAAAACCACTGCAGATACAGGTGCAGTTGTGCTAGAGGGTGAATGTGTGCATGGGGCCCTACAGTAGTCATTTATAAGAACTTTCCTCCTCCCCTATCCTAATGTTGGGGAGAAGCCCAAGCTCTTTCATGTTCTGATTCGTTGCCTTATGATTCCACATCTGTTATCTCTCAGAGGAACAAGTATCAGACCTTTCATTTGGAGTTATCTGGGATCAAAGGGGAGGCTTGTTTAGAATTATCCGGGGCTTCCTCTTGACCCAAGGGTAGTTTCAAATAGGACTTTGTGGCCTCTGTGGGGTCTTTCCAGCTATGTTCTTAGTAGAAGTCTTTTCTCAGGGGGTCTCAGGAGGGGTCTCATGATCATGTTGTCTGCTGTTTCCTAGCTGTGCCTCATCTCCCCTCTTTCCCTATACTAGCCTGTTGCAACTCCCTCCCTCAGAGTTTACACACTTCTTCTTAAGGTGGAGCTGAAGGCTGGTGATCAGTCTTTGGTAGCTGCTTTCTGCTGATTAGGGACAGTAGTCTCTGCCTGATGAGGCATGAAACTCTCTGGATATTCCAATGAGGATGAGAGAAGGCAGGTCCAGCACCATAGTTGGAACTGGATGAAACTCCTTTGAGACTAATACCTTGTTCTGGAAGGCATTGATTCAGGCAGCAATCTTCTCAAAGGTCATGTGGTCCCTCCAGGCTCTTGATTGGAGTAGGTAAATTGGAGTCTATGCCTGCTTCCCCTTCTTGCTTCCTCCTCCAGGACGCCCACCGCAGCCTCGCGCCTGGCCCCGCCAGCCCTGTAGCCAACACAGCCTCCATGCTCCATGCTCACCCAGGGCCCGGAGGCTCAGCGGCCCGCCAGCCGCCGCCGCCAGGTGCAGGGCCGGCCGGCCCCCACGGCCCCGCCCCCTCCGCCCCTCAAGTATTCTTTATGTTCCTTTTCCATTCTCTTCTCCTTCTGTGACACCTATAACATGTATGTTTGTGCATTTCACATTGTCTTTAAATTCCCTGAGACACTGTTCAAAATGTTTCCCTTCTTTTCTATTTATGTTCTTCTGTCTTTTCCAGTTCACATGCTCTGTCTTCTATTTCAATAATTCTGTCCTCAGTAATTCAAATCTGCAGTTATTTGCCTCTAGTGTATTTTAACCTCATCCATTGTGTCTTTCATTCCCATAAGATCTGTTACTTTTCTTTGCACGCTTTCAAATTGTTCTATATGCTCACTCAGTGTCTTCTTAATATCCTTAATCTCTTTAGCCATGTTTTCCTTCAACTCCTCGAATTGATTTAGGAGATTTGTGTGAACATCATTGGTCCTTAAATCCTGTGTCTCTTCAGGAATTTTTACTTCTTCCTTTGGCTGGGCTATATCTTCCTGTTTATTAATATGGCTTGCAATTTTTGGCTGATGCCTAAGCATCTGATTATACTGGTGAATTTACTCTGATGGTCACTTTCTCTCTCTTGGCTAGTGGTTTTGTTTCATGGTTTATCTTTGACTTTTGGTTCAACCTATTCTAAATCTTTAAAATTGTCCAGCTCAAATTAAAAAAATAGGGCCAGGGATCCACTAATGGTACCCAGACCAGATCTACAGGTGCCAGGGACAGGAGAGGCTCCAAAAAACTTTTTCTCTTCTTGCAGTGTTCCAGCCTTCCAGTAGATGGTGATCTTCAGAAAAATCTTTCCATGCAGGTGTCTCTTGAATCTGCTGAAATTCAAAGTAGGTGACCATGCCCCATCTTTTGATATTTTGAACAATTTTGTATATCTTTCATGTATATTTGGATGAACTAATTCCCATGAAACCCCCCTCCCAGACACCCCCCACCAATAATCCCCTGCAGTACCCATTGTAACCCTTCTGTGATCCAAATCCTCCATGAACATGTAGTCCATAAAATAATCAAATACACTTACTAGGAAAAAGAAACAACTATGATAAGCTTACATGCAAGAGACAAACATAAGGAAACTCAGGGAAAAAAAAAAGAGAAGGAAAAATAATTGTGTGGGATGTGGTGGGAGGTGTGGGAGGTGGGCAACATGGGAATCCCAGTGGGTTCCGTGTAATATTTTAGGTAATCTAAGCACCTCTTAAAATATATTTATATATGTATAAATAACATTTTTGTAAGCAAATGCACATATATGCATATATATTTATATATCATTTTACAAATATTGGTATGTATTGTGAAAATTTTGATTTTTACCCACAATAAAAAATAAATAAATTAAAAAAAAAATTCAAAGCAGGCTCTTCTGGCCAAACTCACCGAACAGAAACCACCCTCTGCCCTCGCTTCACCCTCCCTCTTCCCAAGGATGAAGGCCTCCATTCCCTTCTCAGTTAGCTGCAGGGAGCCATGGGTTTTACCATGGTTGTTCACCTTGATGATGTGGAATGGGTGCCATTCCCAGCTGTGCAGGCAAATAACTCACGGTTTCTTTTTCAGCCTCCTTGTCTCTCTGCTCGTCTCCCTCTTAGATGATGCACAGCACTCTCATGGTTTGCAGATCCTCAAAGCAGCTCTTTTGGACAGCCTTTGTCTTTCCTCCATTGTTTTTGTATTACAGTTGCACCTTGCCGACACAGAGGCCATCTTCCTGGAAGTCCCCCCAAGGCACATGATCTTAATCACTGTCCTATGTCATCTCAAAAATTAAAAATAAATCATAATATATTTTTTAATTTTTCATTTTTTTAATTCATGGACTAGTGCTCGAAAATGTTTTGCCATAAAAAGGAAGAAGAATATGTACATGGTCAAGTATATTGAGTAATGCTGCCCCCTATTTTCCTTTCTACAGTTTATCATAGCCTTTTTGTAAATTTCAAACTTATTTGCCTCAGGAAATATTCTTAATTTGAAGCAGAAAAAAACTAACATCCCACACAATTACGTATCCATTAAACAGATTTTGAGAAATATATCCAAAGGGGAAAACAGAGTTAAACCAAGATATTAGGTGACCACTTAGGAGGGACACCAAACTCAGACTGGGTGGTCAGGAAGGATTTCTTGAAAGAAATGCCGCTTGCGTTGGATCTTGAAGGAAGAACAAGTGGTGAGCTTGGAAGGTATATACAAGGCAGAGGGGGAAGAAAATGCAACATTGTCCCAGGCATGGGAAGCAGCATCTTACTTGTTGTACTTCATTCTTCATCCTTAATTGGGTTTCAGTTTTTCAAGGACCAAGGCCCATCTGCTGCTCTTGCCAAAAACCATTTCTCCTTCCTCAGAAAGTATACTACTTATTGTATTTGTTTAGAAATTCAATAATGTATTCCAACTTCCCTTACATTTTCATTTGTTGATAATTTAAAAATGTCTGTTTGTATCTCTGTAGTTTGCATATTAAACTAAACTATGTAAAGTTGTTAATGGCATTTAAAATAGTTTTGAGTTGTATGGTGGACAGACTCTAAATTAGGCCCCCATGATCCCTGCATTCTGGTCTTCTCACCCTTGTATAATCCCCTCCACTTGAGTGTGGGCAGGATCTGTGACTTTTCCTAACAAACACAATATGGCAAACGTGATAGGCTGTTACTCCCATGTTTATGCTACATTATATAAGACACCATCTTGCAAGCGGACTCACTCTAGCAACTCTCTTTAATGACTTGATGAAGTAAGCAGCTATGTTGAGTAAGACTAGTTTGCAACAAACTACAGGTGGTCTGTAGGAGCTGAGGGTGGCTTCTAGGAGTTAAGGGTAGCCTCCAACTGAAAGCCAGCAAGAAGGCAGGACTCTCAGTCCTACAGCTGGAAGGAAATGAATTCTGCCAGCAACCTGAGTTAACTTGGAAGCAGATTCTTCCCCAGTTGAGCCTCTATATGAAAACACAGCCTGGTCGACAATCAAGCAGTCTGGTGAAACCCTAAGCAGAGGACTCAGCTGAGCTATGCTCAGGCTCTTGACCAATAAAAACTGTAGGAAAATAAATCTGTGTTGTTTTAAGCTTCTAAGTTTGTGGTAATTTATTAAGCAGCAATAGATAACTAATACAAGCAGTTATTATCTAACTATAATCCAATAACCGAAAAAAAAACTTTAATGGGAAGTAAATTACTCATCACAAAGAAATTATCTAAAGGGATATATTACTTAGGACTCTTTTGGTTGAGAGTGGCAGAAGTTCCATTTCAAACTGGTCTGGGCATAAATGGAATTTATTTCTTTATGTATATAGAGACATCATTTGAACAACCAGATTCAGATCTTGTACATGCTTAACTGATGTTGTCTGAACTTAATCTCTCTCAGTCTCCTAACTTTGATTGCATCTTGGTCTACTTCTCTTTCAGGTAGCTTCTCCCCCTTGTAGTGACAAGAGGGACAGCAGCAGCTCCAGGACGCCTTGAGGAGAAAATAATATTCCAACTAGTGCTCCAGGATTGGTTCTGTTGGAATTACCTGGGACACATTCCCATGCCTGAACCAATCACTGCAGCCAGGGAGGTGGGGTATGTTGACTGAGTCGGGGCCTGTGTCATGTGCCCGTGCCTGTAATCCACAGGAACTGAGTTTGAAAGGGTATGATTCCCAAAAGGTACATCAGACTCCTGTTCCCAGATGCTGGGGAGGAAACGGATGTTGGAAGGACACATGAAAAATATATCGACTTTAATAGTAAACAAAAAAAGGAGCAGAAGCCAAGGCATCTGCTGAAGGAGGCTCCGTGCCCTGTGAAGTGGGTTGTTGGAAGAGCTTACTCAAATTCTCTTGGAATGTCTCCCTAACAGAAAACATAAGCTGAGTTTTGAATTACTGCAGTTCAAGGTGCTCACTTGTATCTTTTCAGGCTTTAACCGTAGGAGGGAACTCCAAGAGGTCAAACTGCCAGCAGCTGCAATTCTTTGTCCTAGGGCTTTCTCTGGCTACCAATGATTTCCCTACGAACCAGCAGGAATCCAAAGTGATGGGGAATTAATGTCCTCAACACCAATCCTCAGCATCTCTAAACTAAAGACAGTGGCAATTGGTGTATAATCTAGCTCCCTCACCTGTGGTGTGGGGGTGGAGCCATGGGAGTAACTCTTCTACACTGAATCCCAGAATTGTAGACTGCACCCTTTGCCAACTTCCCTTCCCTGTCTCACTCCCCCCACTTTCTTTACAATTTTTCCTGCAAATCACCTTCCAAGTAAACCACTTGCACTTGAATCCTTGTCTCAAGGTCTGCTTCTAAGGGAAACCAGTCTAAGATACAGATACTCAGTAGAATATAAAAAATGAGAGAGAGAGATTGGCCAAGAAACACGACTTAAAACCAAATGGAGTCTTTATTTTTGTACCAAAGCATAGCTAACATAATTCTCCAAGTACTGTGTACAATTCTTAGATGCATAACTTCAGATTTAATAAAGGGGATCTGAGTACCCTGTGGAGTATTAATCTCTACTTTGGGGAGCATGATTGGTAACTAAAGGGTCCACTGTCTTTGCTTTGTTTTACTAATATCTCACTAATGGTGCCCAGTGGGACATCTGGGACCCATTCTTTATCTGTGTTGGCTCTTGGTTTCTTAGGTATTGCCACTTTTGGTCGAGAATTCCTTTGTTTGTAGCTTGGTTCTCCTGAATAAATTCCTGTATATACGCCATTTGGGAGAAGGAATGTGATTCTCAGTAGAAGAATGAAAACTGTAGAATGATCTACTGCCATGATTCACAAGTAGTGCTTTGTAGAATACTCACATTCTATGCAAATAGTTGAGGGGTTCAAAATGCGTATTAAATATCAGCGATATATATTTTTAGTTGTTTAAAAACTATGCAAGGTATTAGGGGTGGAGTGATGTATGGGAGCTCTGTATGATGATATGCATGTTTGTTTTGTAAATCTACAACTTTTACTAAACATTTACTGTTTATGTATGTGCATGTATGTATGATATACTTCAATAAAATGTTATTTAAAAAGCAGTGATGACAGAACAACATACATATTTATATTTATTTACAAATATTAACCCATTGAAGACCATCAATATACAGCCTTATCTTTTGTGCACTCAAGATAAAGCTTCTCCTACTTGAAATGTAGTAGGTAGCCACTGAATATTTGTTGAAAGATAGAATTTTTAGGCCTGCATCAAAACTTCATATAATATGTCATTGGGAAAATTTTATTCTTCCCCGGGGGGTGTGTTTGTGTATGTGTGTGTGTGTGTATGTATGTACATGTGTTTTTAATTCATTCATGCACCCACCTCTTCACAGTATTGCACAAGCAAGTACATCACCTTGCACATGTCTACAGTAGTCAGTGAAATGGCATAGGACCTAAAACATATCTGCTTAGTCCTTGCCCTAGTGTGTAAATGGAAATGTTGGAAAGAATGATGATCTTTTCTAACTTTTAGGCTTATGATAATGAGACATCTTTCTGGGTTGACTACATTAAGAATTTTTAGTTTGATGACAAGAACTCAAAATTTGTATTTTTAAAAGAGTGACTTTCATTAAGTAGAAAGTTATTAAATGGTAAGTGAAAAGGGATTATTTAAAAATAATGTGCAACCAAAATCTGTCAGGTCAGGGGATTCTGTTCTTTAAAACTTTTTGTTTGTGGTCCATGCAGTAGGTCCCAAATCACAGTGCTCCTGCCCTGAATTGCCATTGTGCTATTGAATGAAAAGTTTCAGAAAATGTAAGAACTGCTGAAATGCTGACTCATTATATGTTGAGCAGTTTGTATATTCAGATCACAATGCATGGGGATGGGTGCTGTACACACAAAAAGCAAATGCCCAATGCACTGGAATTGGCATCTCCCTTAACACTCTGTCTACAGGCCCACTGTGTCTACCAGCCAGGAGGACAACTGGTCTGTGATGTCTTTGAGTTCGGTTTTTTAATTTAAACTGTCTGAAACTTTTTCTGATGGATATAAGCAAACAGAGAAATATTTATTTAATAAAATGTCATAAATATAATTTTTAAAAAAGGGTATATGGAGTATTTTTGAATGATGAAGGTATTTTGTTTTTCCTGACATATCCAAGGGTTTTCCTATAGCCTTGAATACCATCTTTTGAATCCCTGAAAGCCCTCCCCACAAAATAGAGTCTTTTTTCAAAGAAAGGAACCTTTTTTCTGGAATGATTAACGGAGTTTTAAAGTGATTGCAGAGTTCCTGAAGTTAGTAGGACTTTAGAGAATATAGAATAACTTGAACTTAAGATGCTTAAGACCCTTATAAAAGTTTTCTGGTTCTTTCATGCTTCTGCTTTTGTGTTTTAAAATGCAGAAGGACCTTGAGGGAGAGGAAAAGATGTAAAATGTTATCAAGAAGGAAAAAAAAATATCTCGTGAATGCTACCTGGAGGGGAAAATGTGAGGCTGGATCATAATTTCTTTCTTGTTTTTCAGAAGAATGTTGCTGCCTGTGAAAAATGAGGCCGGTGAAGGACAGAATATGTTCTAAAGTCACTCCTTGTAACATCCTCCAAATTCCACAGATGGGGTATTTCTCCCACATGACTGATTGGAAGAATTTGCAGCTTACTGTAAAGACTCTAGAGACCCGTTTTCTCCATTCATACATTTCATTCTCTCAATTCCCTATCACAATCATTTACTATTCATTCAATAAATATTTTTGCAATACCTACTATGTACTAGGTACAGTATCATATAATGAAGATACAAGTTGGAGATACAGTGAACAAAATAGATCTTGCTTTCCCTGTTGAAGCTGAACTTCATCCAGTGTACACAAACAATACAACTGCAAATGACTCTGAGTGCTGTAAAGGAGAACAGAAAGATGCCTTGAAAGTACAGGGAAGCCTATGAGCTTTGGGGGTCAGGAAAGGACCCCCATAAGGCTGTAATGCTTGAGCTGAAATTTGAAGGGGCGTTCCAGGCTGCAGGAAATCCTGGGGACAAGACGAAATGTGAATGCTCCTGGAATGGAAAGATCAGAATAGAAAGTTGGAGGAAAGGTGGGAAAGAATGTGTGTGCGTGAGGGGGAGGGGAGGTGAAGGCCCCAGATGAGGCCTGAACAGATTATACAGATGCTTTTAAGCTCCTTCTAAATTTGCTCTTTATCTTAAAGACAGTAGGTAGCCCATGAAGGGTTTGAAAGAGAGATGTGACAAGATCTGATAGGTGTTTTTAAAGGATCATTCTGGCTAGAGAGTGAATAACGGGTTGGAAAACAGCAGAGGGGGGCCCTGTTCAAAAGGTGTGGTTATAGGGGCAACAGGAAATGGTGGTGCCTAGAAACGGGGTGGTAACAAAAGAGACAGATAGGGATAGTTTCTTGAAATAGTTAAGCCAAAACCTGAGGGATGGATTGGAAAATGAGCAACAGGAGGTTGATGCCCAAAGATGATGCCCAAGTTCCCAGCTGGTGTAAGTGAGCTGTTGTAAGTGGCTGCAAGATGGGGCCATTGATTCACTGAGATAAGGAACATGAGACGATGGGGGCGGGGGGGGGGGATTGCGCCAAAGTTAATCACCTTAATACTGATGCTTCCAATCTTACCAACCATAGTAGTAAGAAATGCATTGTACATAGCTCCCTTGTACACAGACAAGGCATAAAGGTTCATAAAACAATGTTTCCTCTTTTCATGTGCAATGCACGGATGTTTCCTGTTTAAATAACAAACAAACAGCACACACACACCAAACAACTTCAGCGTGGCTCCTGGGCTAGGGACCAGCCGCGCAGCTATGACGGCAGGCGGCAACGACTGTGACGTCGTTCCTGGCGTTGATTGTTGCGTCCTGCGTGGCGCTGGGCTCCTAGTGCTAACCCGAGGGCGCCAGGGCGCTTGCTGGACAGACGGTGCTGCCGCTTGTGTCCGGAGCGCGGCGGGCGGCTGCTCAGCGGCCCGGCCCTCGCGCTGTCCTTGGCTCCCGAGGCATGGCAGCCTCCACCGCCTCACATAGGCCCATCAAGGGGATCCTGAAGAACAAAGCTTCCACGGCTTCTTCTGTGGTGGCCCCTGCCCAACAGCCCGGAGGGGCTATGGAGGAGGCGCTGCGAAAAAAATCCCAGAAGTGGGACGAATCGAACATCCTGGCGACATACCGCCCGGCATATAAAGACTATGGTTTAATGAAGATAAATGAGCCGAGTACTCCTTACCTTGCTATGCTAGACGATGGTGAAGATCCAGTGAGTGATTTAGAAACAAGGGAAGCCATGACCCCGGACATGTTAGCTAAGAAACGAGCCGCCAGTGAAACCTCGGAGCGCAAACCTCAGGTGGAGGAACAAGCGAGCCCTGGGGAGGAGGACCTTAACATCCTACTTGACAAAGAGGAAAAACAGCGGCAGTTTGAAATGAAAAGGAAGCTTCACTACAATGAAGGACTGAACATTAAATTGGCTAGGCAATTAATTTCAAAAGACCTACAAGGTGAGGAGGATGAAAATGAAGAAAGTCCGTATGTTGCAGATGAAGAAAGCACTACGACAGAAGACTCAAAAGAAGACTCAAATGAAGGGCCTACAAGTGATCAACCGCAAACCAAATCATACAGTTCGTAGAAAACATTTGTTCAAGGCTTCAATTGTTTGTCAGATACAAACCCTGTTACAATAATACACTGCTTCTTGTTCTCTTCAGTTCATGCCTCAAGTACTGAATGCATATCCGTTAAATTGTACTGCAAGAACTAAATGGTAATCTTAGACAATAACAGATTAGGCTGAAATGTCTGCTTGATATTCTTGTGCCTAGTACTTCACCACAAATACAGATCCTGACATCAGTCCAAAACCGCATTATTTTGATAAAAATATTTGTTAATTTTTATAAGACATTATATAGTATGCTTTAAAAGTTTAACAATATCTTTGGAAGGGTGACTGATTTCTCTTTTAGATGTGCTAGCTTTTCAAAAAAAAAAAAAAAAAAGGATTTTGTTAAGAATTTAAAACGCAATTGGCACAGTAGTTTCCATAGGTTGATAAATATTCAGGCCAAAACGTATTTTAACAATTGTCTTCAACCTGGATTTCCTTGGCCTAGTACCTTTAAAATGCCTGTTGATTTTCTTTCAGTGTTTACAAGGAAATGACTAAATCTTTTCTCATCAAAAATAGTCGTGAATTATCAGTCTAAAATTGTGCCGTCTGTTCTTATCATAGATAGGCAGTCTTGATATCAAGATTTTTAAAAAATTCTAATGTAGTTACCTCACTCTTTCCATCACATGCTTGCCTTAACCTCTATCCTTTGTTTCCCCACCCTTCTCCATGCGTATGCACCAGTCTTTTACCTTTATGAAGTATCATAAAGATTGTTGACATTATGAATTCTTTCTTTTCTCAAATATGCTAATATTTTTATAACAATGTAATTTCTACTTTGACCATCATTGCCTATTCAATCTTCTTATAGGTGGAGAAAACAGATTGAATAGCAGAGTTGCTATAGACCAAAGAACAGAATTCAACTGCTAGCTTTCTACATACAGCTTTCTGCTTTACAGCATGCTAAATAAATTATCATTATCCTAATTAGCTTTTAGAAAACAACTGAGGATTTTGGATGACAATCGTGTGTAACCAGTGATATGATTATAGTCCCTGAATTTATGTAGACACAAGTAAGCCCAAACAACTTTTTTTGGGGGGAGGGTCCTTTTTTAATTTAAAATTTTACTGAGATTATTGTAGATTCACGTGCAGTTGTAGGCAGTAATACAGAGTAATTTTGGGTACCCTTTATCCAGTTTTCTCCAATGGTAAGACACTGCAAAATAATAGTACAATATAACAAGCAGGATATTGACATTAATACAAATAAGATACAGAATAATACATCACCACCAAGATCCCTCATGTTGCCCTTTTATAGTCACACTCATTTTCTTTCTATCTCCACCCACTCCTACCCCTTGGTGACTACTAATCTGTCCCCCATTTCTGTAATTTTGTCATTTCAAGAATATTATAGAGATGAAATAATACAGTATGGAAACTTTTGGGATTGGCTTTTTGACTTAGCATAATTTCCTGGAGGTTCATCTAACTTGTTGCATATATCAATAGTGCCTCCTTTTTTTTTTTTTTTTAAGATTTTTATTTATTTATTCATTTATCCCCCCCTTGCTGCTTGTGCTCGCTGGGTCAGCTAACCACGCCGTGCGGGCGGGCTTGCCTTCACCAGGAGGCCCCGGGAACCGAACCCGGGGCCTCCCATATGGTAAACGGGAACCCTACTGATTGAGCCACAGCCGCTTCCCGATAGTGCCTCCTTTTTATCACTGATTAGTATCCCATGGTATGGATATACCACAGTTTGTTTAACCATTCACTGATTGAAGGACGTCTGGATTGGTTCTAGCTTTTGGTATTATGAATGAAGCTATGAACATCCATATTCAAGTTTTTGTGTGAACATAAATTTTCATTTCTCTGAGATAAATGCCCAAGAGTGCTATTTCTGGGTTGTATGGTAGTACCAGTTTTTTAAAAAAACTGCCAAACTTTAACAGAGTGGCTGTACTATTTTACAGTCCCATCAGCAATGTTTGAGCACTCCTTTTTCTCCACATCCTCACCAGCATTTGTTGTCACTATTTTTTACTTTAGCCATTCTGGTAAATATGATGTGATACCTCACTGTAGCCTTAATTTTCATTTCAATAATGGTTAATGATGTTGAACATCTTTTCATGTTCTTATTTGCCATTTGTATATCCTTGTCAGTGAAATATCTCCATATCTTTTGCCTGTTTTCTAATTGGGTTGTTTGGTTTATTTACTGTTGAGTTTTAAGAGTTCTTTATATATTCCAGCTACTACTTCTTTGCCACATATGTATTTTGCAGATATATTCTCAGTCTGTGACTTGTCTTCAACCTGTTACAGCACCTTTCACAGAGCAAAAGTTTTTAGCTTGATGTGGTACAATTTATCAATTTTTCCTTTTATGGATTGTCCATTTGGTATCAAACTAATTATTGGCTACCCTTAGAGTCTGAAGATGTTTTTCCAATGTTTTTCTTTAAATGTTACAGAATTTTAAATTTTACATTTAGGTCCATGTTACATTTGAGTTAAATTTGGTGTAAGGTGTGAGACACAAGTCAAGGTTTATTCTTTTTCATCTATGGATATACAATTGTTCCAGCACAAAAACCAGGTGACCATATTTGTGTGGGGTTATTTCTGGGTTCTCTATACTCTGTTCCATTGATCTACACATCTATTTTTCCACAATACTGCACAGTCTTTTTAATAATGTAACTATATAATAAATCTTGAAATCAGGTAGAGTGATTCATCCCACTTTATTATTCTTTTTCAAAATTGTTTTAGCTTTTCTAGTTGCTTTTCCTTTCCTTATGCATTTTAGAATCATCTTGCTGGAATTTTAGCAGGAATTGCATTAAATCTGTATATCAATTTGAAGAGAATTACCATCTTTACTATGTTAAGTTTTCCAATCCATGAACATGGTATGCCTCTCTATTTTAGATCTTCTTCAATTCCCTTCTTTAGCATTTGCAATTTTTTATTCATGATTTCTCAGTGTGAGTTTTTAGAAATTATCCTCATTCTATTTGTAATGATAGCTGCCATACCAAGCAGGGAAGTTTATTATTAAGGCCTTTAACAACTGATTCTCTTGCCATTGTCTATAAACTATTTTTTAAAGCTTTAAAGTCATAGGCAAGCTCTCATTTCTGGTTTTGGAAAGGTGACAGTCCATCTTGGAGGAGAACTATATACCCAGCAACACACTCAGGTTTTTAGGTACCCTAGTTAAATGTAATCAAGAAAGATATGTTTTCCAAAGATGCATTTCATGATTCCTAATTAAGTGACGTGGTATTGGACTGTATATAAAATGGGCCTTTATTATTCAGGTTAGATTTCCCATTGGAGAAAGTATCTGAGAATGTTCATTTCCAGGAAGGAGGGCTTTACTTTCAACTCGTTATCAATATCACCTCTTTTGCTAACTCCTTTGATGTCATCATCTGTTTACTCATTTATCAGACTAAAATTCAGCAGGGCTGGTTATTTAAAATCTGGTATATAATTGTATACAAAGTTTGTAAAAATAAGAATAACTTTAATTTGAAGGGAAAAGCAGCAAAATGCAGTTGTTCCCTATACTTTGAAATTGTTTACATTTTTTTCCTTTAGGTTAGCACACATGCTTTATGTGATAATAAAGCACAATAATATAAACAGGGTAGTCAAGAACCACTAAATTGATTCTATCACCCAATAATGGGTTGCAACCTGTAATTTGACAAACACTGAACTCAAAAGACCTAAATAGTTTCAGTTTAAAGATTTTATGGTTATTCCAGTGCAAATACCACCTGTGGGAGTAATACTGTAGGCTCTTCTCAATCATTCACACCTTAGCATAAATGAAGGACAGGGTATAAAGTATTGATTGGGAAAGGAGTTGGGCCAGAGTAGCGGAACATTATAAAAATGAAAGGCGAAAAAGAAGTACCCAGAAGTGGAGAGTTGGGAGGGGAGGGGAGAGGGAAGAAGAGAATGAGAAGGCTATTGGCACTGGAGGAATTAACTATCTTAAAAAGTTAGCTTATGGCTGGCTCAGAATAAGTGAGTTATTAATTCTCTGAACTGTCATAAAGAGGACACAAAATCATAGTGAAGAAATGATGAGGAAAAAAATAGTTCTCCTTTCCATCCAAATGAATAATTAAAACAGTATTAATGAAGATGATAATGATAACAATAATTGCCATTTATTCAGTATATACAATGTTCCAGACACTATATTAAGGCTTCAAAATCATTGTTTCATTCAATTATACCAGCAATTCTATGAAATAGTATTGTTTTTCCCATTTTAGAGATGGAAAATTTAAACTAAAAAAAAGAACACAATTTTCCTAAATCCATAGTTGCTAGGTGGTGGAATCAGGATTCAAACCCAGGTATTGTATTTTCCTTAATATACATCAGCTCTACTCAAGTCCTTGATGGGTATTAAAGATGCTCTAAAGAGCATGTTTACCCTGGCAATGCAACAGGGGGCTGCACTTCTTCACAGCTGTAATAGGCGAGTGCATTTTTGTATGTTCTAAGAAGAATGTTTGCCAACCTATGAGGTTCCCCCTCCCCCACATTGCCAAGAACCCCAAGGACAGGTCCTCATGTCACATCCTCCTATTCCCTGGTCTGAATCAGTATTCAGCAAGAAACCTGGGACATTCACCTTACAGATGTCATTGGATGGGAATAACATTTGTTAATTGCTCTTCTGACAATGAGGAAACATTTACCAAGCACCTAATACAGGCTAGGTGCAGTACCTTGTTCTCAGGAGGGAACGATGAATGAATGAAACACAGCCTCTACCACCAAGGAAGTCTGACTCTTATGGGGGTGACCTTGTATGGTTCTGAAATCATTTATGAAGGCCTCCTGGGAAAAGATGCCTGAACTGACTAAAGAAAGGCAAGAATTCTTGTTTGGGTTATGTAACTATTTGAAAGGAAAGAAATAGTTTTCAGATGCCTGTGGAGCCAGCCTTCAGGTGGGCTCTTCTCCCTTCTCAGTTCCTTCTGTCTGAAGGTGAAGAAAGAGGGAGTCCAGCCCGCATGATCAGTTCTTGCTCAGGGGATGAAGAGGCCCAGTTCACACTTGGCTAGGATTAGGGCAGGAGAAAATTGCAGAAGAGGTAAAGGGAAAACCATGGAAAGATTCAAAAGAAGGGCAGATGAACAGAGTGAGATGGGAACTTTGGAGGGAAAAAAACGGTTCTGCATTGGGGACATCTTCAAGAATCTTTTCCCACGAGATGAGGTTTAGTGTTTTGTTTGCTTTATTCTATTGTGAATGAGGAACTAGACACTTCATCTCAGAAGAATAAAGCAAAACACTGAGCTAAGGAAGTTGATGGTCTTCAATGTGGGGAATGGGGTCCACACCTCCTGTATCTCTAATCTTCGACATGCCAGACTGTATAGAAAGGAAGTCCAGTGGCAGGGAGAGAGGCAAGTCAGGATGAAGCATAAAAGAAGGAAAGAAGGGAAGGGAAGAGAAAAGGAGATGAAAGGCAAAGGGAGTCAGTTGTGTAGGTTGGTATGGGAAAGAAAACACCGCATTCAAAACTATAAGCCTCTAGTGCATTTGCAATGCACTCAAATTTTCTGTCCCGTTCTTAAGCTATTGAGCTAATTCCTATGTGTTTTAGGAATTTATGGGTCTTATGCTACCTTGGTGACAAATCAGTTCTTTGGGGAGAGCACCTTTACTAGAGGCCGGAGAATGGGGGTAGGTCGGAGGAGTGGTGAAAAGCAAATGCAGAAAAATGAAGTGACAGGGAAAGACAGAGCCGTGGGAGTAAGAAAGTAATGAGATGATGTCCAGCCCTAAAGCTGGACCACTCCGGAGCCATTTCTGTGCCCCCTCACCCTTGTGGTCTAGGTTCTTTCCCTACATCAGCCTCGAGTGGCAGGTGGACAGTCTCTCCCTTCATGTTAACTGCCATTAACACTATTGTTTACCTTTGTTTACCCAACACAGTGCCACATGTAGATTATTTGGGAGAGAAATGGGCAAGGAGAGGTAAGGGATGGAACCCCAAGAACCTTAATTTGTGGAAAAAAACAAGAAACTTGATAAAATTAGCACTACCTCTTTAAAATTGGAAAATTCAGTCCATCAGCTCTGGGATACAACAATTAACACAAATTCATAGGGAGGCAGGGAAGCAGATGTGACTCAAGTGATTGGGCTCCCACCTACCACATGGGAGGTCCTGGATTTGGTTCCTGGTGCCTCGTAGAGAGGATGAGCAGGACAGCGGGCTGGTGCAGTGAGCTGATGCAACAAGATGACACAACGAGAGACGCAAGGAGGAAAACATGAGCAACACAACAAAGCAGGAAGTGGAGGTGGCTCAGGCAATTGGGCACCTCCCTTCCACATCGGAGGTCCCGGGTTTGGTTCCTGGTCCCTCCTAAAAAGAAGACCAGCGTATAACAAACAGACACAGCAAATGCAAGCAACAAGGGGGTGGGGAGAAATAAAATATATCTTTAAAAAAAATTCATAAAGACGCTGAGCTCTCAGTCATTGCCCACACTGGTTGAGTTTTAGAAGCTGAAGCTGCATGTGCAAAGATCTTTGGAGTATTTAAAGAGGCACGCTGGAAAAAGGACAAAAAGGATAGGGAAAACTGAAAATTGTGGATGTGTATTTGCCTTTGTGTGTCTGTGTATAGGTATGGGGGAAATCTGACTTAGGCATTCTTACCCACCAGTATAAACACAGCTCTCTAATACAAGGTTATATATTAAGAGCACCTACAAAAAATAATTTTTTTTATCACTGTATAGGCAGAACATTTTTGCATGATTGAACTTGTCTATGCATGCTGGGTACTAAATATCTTATTCTTTCAAGGAGCCTTTATTTCTTCTTTCTGTTCTTTTTTTTTCCTTTCTTTTTCAAGGCAGACTCTGAAAGGTACATATGAACCCCGTTTCCATAGCAATTGCAAGCATCAGTGATAACCCAGAGCTTCTAAGTTATAATGTACAGGCTACCCTATTAATGAATTTCAAACTGCACTTCCATAAGACAACAGCTCAACTACTGATAGGTAAGGTCAGACCCCATCTCCAAACTTTAAATTAAATCAGAATAGATTAAAATGCAATGGAAGGAGTGTCCTTTTTGAAAGCGTGCTGTCAAAAAATATGTTCATTTGGTGGAAAAATGATTTCTTTTGTGGTTTGTAATGACTGGATGGAAAAATCCTAAAACAGATTCAGCTCCTTTTGAGTTATTAATGGCATATTGTCATTTTTCCATGCTATTTGTGGCTGAATTTTTCCAGGGGTAGCTCAGAATATAAGAAAGAACACAGCTCTTTGCTCCAGGAAGAGGAGATATGATGGTTAATTCTTGCCAGATCTGGAGTAACAGTAGTTCAATTATAATTTGTTAACTTATTTATTCATGCACTTAGTTCCAAGTCTCAGGACGTCTTCAAACAGCTCCCTGGTTAGTGGAAAGCTTAGATATGTCAGCCTGCAATTTCTATAGAGTGCAAGAGTGGTTACAGGGTTCTTGAGGGGTGTTTCCCAAGGTCTCGAAAGGTCTTTTTATGGAAATAATTTTTACGGTAACACCTAGGGGAGAAATGGAATTGAATCAATTGAAGAGAGGACTCTGGGAGGCTGGCAAACCACATGGAGGTAAGAGGTAATGTGGGTTTTCCAGAGAGCTTCATGGGGTCCTAAAGGAGGAGAATGCAAGGGATTAGAGAGGTAAGAAGGGCTATGAAAAGATTCGTGTATCACACAGAGTCAAAGGGACCACTGACATTTTGAAGCAGGAGAGTGACATGATCAGACTCAGGTTTTAAAAAGACCATTGTGGCCCTAGGGTAGGGCCTGGAATGGAGCAGGCTGGGAGGAAAAATTTAGAGGCAGAAGAATACACGTGTGACAATCGCTTTCAGAAGGCTAATGATTTTAATGTTCAAATGCTGAATCCCTTACCTTAACTCCCATCAAAGTCATACCCTGCTATAACTAGTGCCATGTAAAACTCGGTCTCCAAAGCAGCAGCATCAACATCATCTGGAAATTGGTTAAACATGCAAATCCTTGGGCTCTACCCCAGACTGAGTCAGCATCTCTGGGGCTGAGGCTCAGTCATATCTGCTTTAACGCGTTTTCCAGGTGATTCTCATGGATGTTCAAGATTTAGAAACACTGGTCTACAACACATCTTTTTTCCCTTTTTAAATATATTTATTTTTATGAGAGAAGTTGTGAGCTTACAAAACAACCATGCATAACTTGCAGAATTCCCACACATCACCCCTCTACCAAGACCTTGCATTGTTGTGGAACATTTATTATAGATTATGAAAGAACATCATCAAAATATTATTACTAACTATGGTCCATAGCTTACATTTGGTGTATTTTTCCCATACACTCCTTATTAGTAACATCATGTATTAGTATGGTATATTTGTTATAGTTCATGAGAGAACGCTTTCATATGTGTACTGCTAACCACAGTCCATCATGTTCACTGTGTTATACAGTACCATGCCTTGTACAATCCATTCAAAGTGTATATTCAGTGGCTTTCAGTTTTATCACAGAGTTGTGCAGTCATTGCTTTGGTAAATTTTTGAACGTTTTCTTTAGTCCAATAGAAAAAGTCCCACGCTCACCTA
The DNA here is from genome assembly GCA_026826555.1 of Tolypeutes matacus. NCBI lineage: Eukaryota > Metazoa > Chordata > Mammalia > Cingulata > Chlamyphoridae > Tolypeutes > Tolypeutes matacus. Next base: position 1,661,692 of record JAKSZT010054419.1, on the reverse strand, counting down.
TTATTGACCCTTCGCATTGATATAGTACCTTCTTTGATATTGGTACAAGAATATTACAATATTGCTGTTAACTATAGTCTATAAGTTACATTAATTGTATTTTTCGCATGTATCACCACACTCCTACCACCTTGTAATAGTGATGCACATTTGTTATAGTTCATAGAAGAACATTCTTGTATTTGTATTATTAACCACAATCCTCATCCACCACCAGCTTCATTATGTTATACAGTCCCCATACATCTTTTTAATTAACTCACTCACCTTAGCTTTCTATGGAACAGATTTTAGTGTTATTGTGGGTGTACACGTGCATGTGTGATGTGTATACAATTTTGCAAAAATATGTCACATTGAATGTTAGAACATTGCTGCACACTGGTTTGCTGAAAAAAGTTTCACAGGTACACTGTCAGATTCAGATTACAACTATACTCAGTCTGGCCCCACACCTCCCCATGCAGCTCTTTCTCTAGTCCCTCCTCCTGGCCGTCTTTTACACTGTTCTCCAGCCACACTGTTGTAGTAGGCATTCTACAGCCACATATAGAGTCCTAGAACTTTTCTATGTTTTCATCTTTGCTTGGGCTAATCATTTTGCCTAGAACATACATCTCCACATTTTACTGCTCCTCTTACTCATTCTTCAACATTCATTGCAAATCACCATTCAGCTTCCTAATATAGAATAATGGGTACCTATCTGGGGGTAGGCAGATGTGTGTAGTAATTAACAGAAAAGGTTTTGGAATTAAAAAGGCCTGGGTTTGAATCTAGACTTGCCATATAGTAGATGACTTACCTAAGGCAAAGCACTCTTTGAGCCAGTTTACTCACAATCAAGTGAAAATAGCAATAAAAAGACTTTCTGTTTATGGTTGTTGGGATGATTAAATGGGAAGATGCTAGTAAAACACATGGCACCTAGTAAGCATTCAATGAATGGTATGTATTATTATTCTCATCTGCACACATTTTCTCTACATCTGTTATTTTAATAATTTCTGTAATAGTGCTAGACACTTCTGAAAGTCTCTCTCTTCTCACACTGGGCCTCTTGGAGGCAATAGCTGTGCTCTTAGCACAGTTTCTTATACCCACCAGATATTGTAGAATGGAATTGAGAATTTTGCACTGGATCATTTCTTCCTCCTGTTGAATTGGATTCTATAATTCCCCTGTGATTTACCTACCCAAATACAGCTTGTTACCTGAGGTTCCTCAAACTTCAGCACTATGAGCTATGAGGGACACAAGTGCAGACAAAGTGAAAAGGTGACATCCCAAAAGGAAAGTCTTGAGTGGCAGCTGCCTCACTTAACCTTGCCTTTGAGGATATCCTTAATGTTTGCGTCACAACTAAGTCTGCAAAGTAGGAGAAAAAGTGGGAGACCAGCAAGCATGATTTGGATGTAAAGGCAGTCCATAATTTAATTTTAAAATGCACTGAAATGTCTAGGACACATTCAAGTTTATGAAATAAAGGAATTAATTCTGCCTTATGAAGCCAAGACACAGGTAAGGACCACATTCAGTTATTTATATTAACACATGATACTTTATAATCTTCAAAGTATTTCCTATTCTTTTTTTACTTCTCAACTCCTCTTAAGTACTATCTACTCTCGTGGCAACATAAAATTTTTAGCACTGGAAGGGGACTTATAGATGTATTATTCCAACTACTTCACCTTACAGATAAAGTTCCCTGTCTCATAAGAAGCAGAGACCAAATTCTAACCCAGAGCTTCTAAAGTCAAGGGGAGGTTATATTTGTATATAGCCATACACTCTCTTACTTTATAAATGGGGGGACATTAATTGAAGAGAGATTAAAGTATGTTTGCAAGTTGATTTGGAAACTGTTGTTCTATTTAGAACTCAGAAAAACCTTCAAGGAGAGTATGATGTCCTTTCTTAGGCAGCCTGACTGCAGACTAGCAGCCAACTCCCTCTCCAGCTGACACCTTGTCTTCTCGAGTTGCATGGGGATGCACATTGCTTCTCTGGTTGTACCTGGAAGTAAGCACAATGCAGAAGAATAAGGAAGATTAGGGTGCACATGAAACAGGCCTGTCCCCATGCCCTTGCCCATGAATTCCTTATCATCTCTGAGTGACCAAAGAGGAGGCAATCAAGCATGGCCCCCTCATAGCTCTCTGCCCAGTCTTCCTCACTCATGATATGGAAAACTACCTATGTGATAGGGTTGTTGTGAGTATTCCAAGAGGTAATACCTAGAGAGTCTTCAGAAGAGTGGCAGGCACATGGTAAGCACTCAGTCAATATTGGCTATCTTTAATATTCTTTTTATTATTGTTAACGCTGTAGTGATCAATCAGAGCCATCATGGTCCCTGCCTTTAAGCCTAGTTTTGAACCAGGGCAAACTCCCCCGCTCACATATAGGTGAGTAAGGCATTTCAGGGTCAGTAGACTCTTTAAATCATAGGCTATGCTTTGTGTCTGAAACCGAGACTTGACTGCACCAGAATTAGACTTTGTGGTGGACTCTATGATCTGCCACTCAGATTCCCCTTTAGGATTACAGCTGCTAAGAATTCTCTTGACAGACAGTTCTCAGATGGCAATCCCCTCAGCTGTCAGGAATTGCTTTAGCTAAAGAGAAATACTTCATCTAAGATCACACCCCCTTTCTGGGATGGCCCAAACCCAATAACTGATTGATGTGGGGATACAAAGGGCCTGTTCATCTGGCCCAACTTGAGACAATTCAGAAAGGTCTTCTCAGCTTCAGAGCTCCATATGGAGCTGGCCAAGGCCTACTCTCCAGATTTCTCATAGCTGATCTTCTCTCTCTGCCCCATCTCACTTCCTTGCCCTCCTTTTTATTGGTGTTGCTCCCAAGAGCATCCTCTAATAACTTCCTGCATGCTAATCTCCAAATGAGAGTCTACTTTCCAGGGAAGGCAACTGGCAACAGACCTCTAGCATCAAAATTGCTGAATTGGGTATGATCTAGTGTCAAAATCAAACCTCTATGCCCAATCTTCAATGGGCCAGCTGGCATCTCTCTAGCTGTTGGAGTTTCAGAACAACTCCTGTCTGCTGGATTTTTCTTGGCAGGGCAGCATATACAGCTAGTGCCAGAGGGCTGTTAGTTGTGAGAAATAAACAGAAGACAGAGCACCTACCTTAAGTATTGCCACACTTAAGTATTGCTATAAAAAGACTTTCCCTCTAACGCTCAGCATGGGACCTGGGAACAGCCAAGGCCGACCTTGTCCAGTCAGCTCTGTTGGAGGTTTAATTAATCTTTTTGTTCAGGTCCCACAAGAACCACAAATATCTTTTAACAGAAATGAATTAAGGATATTCTGACCCATTAGGTCATCAGACTCTGGTTTATAAGGACTCTCAGTATGGACATTAGTTGGTGACAATGTCAAGTCTAAGTGACTTCAAATAAACACAAGCTACAGTCTTAAATATCCATTCAGTACACCTAAAAATGTGTATGGCCACACCAACTGTTCAAAAATGCATGGAAGTTATCAACACGAGATGGAAGCTCATCCATGGTAAGTTTGAAATACACTGAAGGGTATTTATAGCTTGAGTAGTATGTATAGTCTTGGTGTAACAACTCCAAGACTCTAATCTGTGCCTTTCTGTTGCTCTGTGATAAGGAAGAAAAAATAATATTCTAATTTTCTGTCTGCCTCTTTTGTTACTAAAAAATATATTCTCTGTGCAACATTATATTTTAGAAAAATATGATGGAGGAAAATAAAAGTAATGTGCATGCTACTTAACATTACTTATTTATTTTTATGCAATTTGAATAATATTTCTGGGCTATCCAAATCTGATTATATCCCATCTGTTTTCTTCCTGCCATAAACAAAACTTCAATGCCCTGGGAGGCTTTGTTTCCCTTGCTCTGAAGCTTCGGAAAGAATGTGTGTAAATCTTCTGGAGCATGTGTGTAAGCATCATAGAAGCAGAAGATAATTAAAAAAAAAAAAAAAAGGAAACAAAACAATGTGATTGGATGCTAGAATCTAGGTCTTCAACTCTCATTTCAGGACAAGAAATGAGAATAATTACTAGACGAAGATAATGCGTGTATTGGAAGGTTCTTGATACCCCAAGCCTCCAGCAGTTTTTTGTTTTGTTTTTTAACATCTACCCTCTATGTATTGATGTGTTGATTGTTCAGCTTATCTGAAATTATGGTATAAACTTTCCTAAAAAATCAACACAGTCACAGTCTTATCTTTGTAAATTAATTGTTTCTTGGGGGCCCAAGAATATAGAAGGAATTACATAGAACAGTTGGTATTGTCACTAATGTTCCTTTGTTTAAGTAACTTCAGTCAAATATCCATGAGCTTAAAATTTCACATAAATGTGAAAAGTATAAAGAATAAACCTTTTATTTGAGTATATACCATGTGTCAAGCACTATGGTAACATTGGGGATGCAAAGATGAATGATACAGTCCATGTTATCAAGAAGCTCCTTTAACTGGGGCAAATGTTTACTAAATAACTGTGATACATTGTCTCAAAAGATATAATAGCTTGGTGTTAACAAAGCACAGATAAAAATATATTGAATGTCCATTTTAAATTGATACTCTCCTGACCTCTATCCATAGAATATACATAACACCACACCCTTGGTTAGTGTTTAAGGGTAGGAGTCAGCATATTATGATGACCTCCAATTTAAAATGTCTTTTCAGGATCCTTAATCTTCTTATGCATGCTGAAACAATACGGTGCATTGGAAATAACTTAGATTTAGAATCAGAATACATGAATTTGTATCCAGAATCTGTTTCTTTTAAACTAGTCTAAGAGTATCTTGAAGGATTCCATGCAGTTTTGTCATCTGTAAATGGGAATAAGAGATAATGATGAGAAAAATAATAACAATGATGATAATAGCAATAATAATGATATCTAACATTTATTGAGAACTTAGTGGTAGGCCCTGTACTAAGTGTTTGCAGGTATTATAATGTCTTGTCATCATTTTATGAGATAATTACTATTAGTATTCTAAGTTTACAGTCAAGAAAATTTGATATAAGAAAAGTTAAGTAGTTTATAAAAGATTAAGATAGTTTTCACCAAGTTAAGTGTCAACACCAAGATTAGAAAGCAAAATATATGATTCTCTTCACACTATGCAGCAGCTAGAAGAGTATGATATCCCTACCTTGAAGGCTTGTAATGAAGATCAACTGTGATATAAGTAAACACTTTGTAAACATGTTCATACAGATTTTAGTTGTGCAGTGTGGATAGTTCATAACAATAAATGTTTGCATACAATTGTTAAATTCGCATCATGTCTAATTTAGTAATAAAGTATGCCAGTCAGCATTTTAATGTTTAGAGTGTCAAGAGAATGTCTGGGACCAGGATTTGAACGATGGAACTACAACATAAAATTAGCATAAATTGTTTGATTCCTTTCTATAATTCTCTGCCATGAAACACACTTCAGTAGAATGAAGTTTATCTAAAATTCATTCAGTCTCCTTCAGGATGGCCAGCTTTACTACACCTTTACAATCCCCACTGAAATGACAGCCAAGAAGTATGAAAGGGAATCCATTTATAACATAAATAAAATGGAGAGAAAGTCCTGGGTGTTGACCAGAGATTTTAACATATTTCTGAAAGACTAAAAACAAAAGGAATTATTTTGACAAATGAAATAGTGGTGGATGCCTCAGCTCACAACACAAAAGACAGTAGAAGAAGAGACAGCTGGAAAGCCTTTATAGGGATTCTGAGCTAGGAATTAGCAGGTACAGAGAGTTGAAGTGGAAGGAAAGTGGATCTCAGAATGATTAATGGAAATACTATCTCAGAAATAACTACAACAGGTATGCCACCCACGATTCCTATATAAGGAATTGAAAGGCCTGGAGTTCTATTGTCATTCCTGGTACCCTATAGTAAAACTCTTTGTTTTGATGATAAGAAAGATACTCAACCTGCCTCCTTTATTTCTTTCTCTTCATCCTCCAAAGTAAAGCTCCCCAGTGGCTGACAAGCTTTCCCTTTCAGGTGGAGAAAGAGACTTACATAGTACCATAGGAAATTAATATCAAGCACTTTAAAAAAATGAGCCTATTCCTCCATTTCTAAGTTCAAACGTATATAACCTGGGATCACATGGCATTTGAGGAAACCAATAACTCCAAATAGAAAAAACAAATTGAATAATTAAAAAGGACCCAAGAGGAAAAACAGACAGAGTTCAGGGAACAGAAAATAAGTTACAAACAAACCCATTTAATATCCTCTGAGATATGTGAGAAAATATTGAATGGATAAAATAGGAATAGGATGTTATGGAAAGGAACATGTAAAGAAAAAGGAAATTTCTTGAAAACAAAAAATATATAATTAGTTAAATACACTTGAAGAAAGAGATAGAAAACACAAAATAAAAAATAAGAGATAAATGTCACACACAGGAGGTTGAATATCTACCCAATCAGAGCTGCAAAAAGATGTAACAAGAAAATGGAGGGAAGGAAAAAACAAACAACAGAAGAAAATTTCCCAAAGTTTAATGAAATCATATCTTCAGTTTAAAGTTCCCAGAAAATGCCCACCAGAATAAGCACAGAAAAACACATACTGAGATTATAAATAAAATTTCAAAATAACAGTGGTACAGGCATGATTATAAAAGCTTCCAGGGGATGGGAGGTCAGTGGGATTAGGGGATTAGAGTGTCAAGAAACAAACCATAATGGTAAATAACATTTCAAATACCAGGTGCTAGAAGGCAATGGAGCAATGAGTCAAAGTTCTGAAAGAACATGTTTTCAACATAGTATTATACACTCAGAAAAATTATTCACCAAGGCTGGAAGCCAAATAAAAATATTTCAGATGGGCAAGGACTGAGAAAGTTTAATAAACACACATGCTTTTGGAAAAAAAAGTTACTTGAGTGATGGGCTTCAGCAAAACCAAAAATAGAAGGAATGCAAGAATGAGAAAAATGAGGAAGAGATGAGAACCAAGAAACAGTTCAGTGAAAAGAAAGTCCAGGATGAAAATTGAATAGTAAACACATGAAGCAATAGGTCATTATTAGACAAAGACATATGAGGGTGCTATGAAGAATTTCCTTAAACATGAGTATTCATTTTAACAAAGGGTGGGATTTTGAAGTAGATGGTCTTGGTAATTAGGTGAAAGCATATGTTGCATTTGTTAACACAAAATATAATAATAAAAGTGCACATTTAAAAAGCCAGAGGAGAAAAATTGAGTCAAGAATAATATGGCCAGGCTTCCAGTTGACAAGGATGGTCACATAGGATTTTCCAGGGAGCCATTCCCCCACAGATTCTGAACAACTAGAAGAGCCATCTTCCACAAAATTCCAGAAAACAGTGCTTGTATATGCTACTGAAGTTAACTTGGTACCAAATCAAACAGGATTGTTACCAATTTAAGATTCAAACTTAAGCCTCAGGGTAATCATGAAGAAAATATGTGAGAAATATATACAGAAGGATATGAAAAGGAACTCAAAATGATATAGTAGATAAAAATCAAATAAATATGAAAGTAGATATTAATGGAAGAAATGAATGACAAAAAAATGTATAAGACATACAAAAACCAAATAGCACAATGGTAGAAGAAAGTCCAAAATTATCAGTAGTTGCTTTAAATGTAAATATGTTAAACTCACCAGTCAAAAGGCAGAGATTGGCAGAATGGTTAAAAAAGCATGACCCAACTCTATACTGTTTACAAGAAACTCACCTTAAATTCAAAGACACAAGTAGGTTGAAAGAGAAAGGATCGAAAAAAAATACCATGCAAATAGTAAACAAAAGGGAGCTGGGGTAGTTATGTTAATATCATATAAAATATACTTTAAGTAAAAAATGGTTATGAGGGACAGAAAAAGGTTACCATATCCAGATAAAGGGGTTGATTTGACGATGAAACATAACAATTATAAATATATATGCACCTAATACCAGAGCTACACCACTTTCAATAATTGATAGCAAATCTAGAAGAAAGATCAATAGGAAAATAGAAGACTTGAACAAAAATTATAAAAGAACTAGACCCAACAGACATATATAAAACACTTCACCCAACAGTAGAAGAATACACATTCTTCTCTAGTGCACATGGGTCATTCACCAGAATAGACTACATGTTCTGTCATAAAACAAGTCTCAATAAATATAAAATATTGAAATCATACTATGTGTTTTCTCAGGTGACAATGGAATGAAGCTAGAAATCAATGAGAGGGAGAGACTGGAAAATTCACAAATATGGAAAAATGCACACTTAAGCAACCATTAGGTCAAAGAAGAATCACAAGGGAAATTAGGAAATATCTTGAGGCAAATAAAAATTGAAAATATAACATACCAAACTTAGGGGTTGCAGAAATGTCAGTTCTGAGGGGGGAAATTATAGCTCTAAATGCTTACATTAAAAAGAAGAAAGACCTCAATCAGAGACCTAACCTCACAACTTCGGCATTTAGAAAAAGAAGACCAACTTAAATCCAAACCAAGCAGAAGAAAGGAAATAAATTTTGGAATGGAGAAAATGAAATAGAGAATTTATAAAACCACAACAGAATCACTGCATGACATTTCAATGACGGGTACAGGCCATTATGTATTTTGTCATTGTGTGGGACAGTGTGTAAACTATGATGTAAACTAGAGTCCATGGTTAGTAACAATGTATTCATCAATTGTAACAAATGTACCACACTAATGAAGGATGTTGTTAATGTGGGAAAGTGTGGTAGGGGGAGGGTGTGGGGCATACGAGAATCCCTTATATATTTTTTTCAAACAAATCAATTTTATTGATACATATTAATAAATCATACAATTCATCCAAAGTGTACAATCAACGGTATTCGATACAATCACCTAGCTGTGCATTCATCACATCAGTCATCATTAGAGCATTTTCATGATTTCAATAATAATAATAATAAACAAAAAACAGACAAACAAGAAATTTCCTCACCTCTCAATCTCTTTATGTTTCCCCCTTGTACATTATGTAACATTTATACAATCTAAAGCTTCTTTAAAAAAAAAAATTTAAATGTTTAAAAAAATAAATGTGGTATATACATACAAGAGAATATTATTTAGCCGTAAAATGGAATGAAGTTCTGATGCATGTGACAACATGAGTGTACCTTGAAGACATCATGTTGAGTGAAATAAGGCAGATGCAAAAGGACTCATATTGAATGATCTCACTGATATGAAATAATTAGAATAAGCAAATTCATAGAGTCAGAAACTGGAATGACAGGTTTCAAAGGGCTGAGGTACAGGTAGTGAATGGGGAGTTTAGGCTTAATTGGTACAGAGTTTCTGTTTGGGGTGACAGAAAGGTTTTGGAAATGGATGGTGGTGATAATAGCACAACATTGTGCATGTAATTAACACCACTGAAGTACATATTTGAATGTGCTTAAAAGGGGAAATTACAGGTTGTATATATGTTACTAGAATAAAAAGTTTTTTAAAAAAGCTATGGGACTGTACCACTCAACAAGTGAAACCTAATGTAAACTATAGACGATAGTCAACAGTATAATTTTAATAGCATTGCTTCATTCATTGTAACAAAGGTACCGCACTAATGCAAAATGTAGTAATAGGGAAAACTGTGTGTGTGTGTGGGGGGCATTGTATGTTAACTCTGTATTCTCTGCATGATGTGTTTGTAAACCTACAACTTCTCTAATCGAAGAAATCCTCTTTGGTGACAAAAAGGAACAATATGGTCAAAATAAGAAAGCAAAACAATATTTGATGTAATATTTACCAAGTGAATTAGAGAAAGCAACAGGAACAGCAAATTTCAGAGTTTTTTTGTTTTGTTTTGTTTTTGTGGGTGGAGGGCCTGTGAGCAACAGTGAAAAAGTACTCTAAGAAGCTCTAGTACAATCTCTGTCATCTATAATATTAGGCAGAATCTTGAAGACCTTATGTTGAGTGAAGCAAGCCAGGCATTGAAGGATGAACAGTATCTGACCTCACTAATTTGAACTGAGGAAAGTGAGCAGTCTTTGAGAACCATTGTCTGAAAGATAGGTTAACAAGGGAGAGAAGGAGAAGAGCAGGCTTTGAGCCATCACCCGTATGGACATAATCTATGGTAAAGGGATAGAGTGTGGTTGCACGTTGGGGGATGGGGCAGATGAGTGGTGGTGTTCCTGGGTTTGGAGGTGCAGCACTGGGGGGTGGGTGGATTAGGAAGGGCTGGTTCAAATCCCCAGGGCATGTAACTGTGAATCTTGACATTCCATGAGTCAAGACAGGAGAGTGTCATATGCCCCAGGGGGATGGGGAGGAAGGAACAGTTAAGATCAAATGGGGTATTTAGTGGTCATGGGAAAGGTTTTTCATTACCTTACAGTAATGGACACAGGACATGGTAAATATCATCAAAATTATTAAACTGTACCATCTAAATTGTAAACTATACTGTAAGCCATTGACAATATTTAGTTGCTATATTTTACTATCTGTATAAAAGTTATAACAAATGGATGCTAACATCCATTTTTAAAAAAAAGGTTTTAATATGGGGTGGGGAAGGGGGAGGGAGGTTGGGTATGTGGGAGTCTCTAGTGTTCCGTGTGTGACTTTGCTGTGACCTAAAACTTCTTTGAAAATTAAATGAAAATTTGGGAGACAATGGGGAGTGAGAGGGGGAAGGTGTCATGGTACACTGGACATCTGATAATATAGCAATAAAAGATAAAAAGAATAATTTTTTTAAAAAAGGAATTATTTTGTTTTTTTCCCATTATTTTGAATGTCCCAATCTGCTAATTATATTTTATTTTTAGTTTTGTTTTTTTTTCCCCTCTGACTTTCCTTGTATTTATCTCTTGCATTTAAGCTTATCATTATTATTTCTTTTTCCTATTAATTGTATTTGGTTATTGTATGGGCTTCATGTTCAAGGAAGGTTTAGATCACAGAAGGGTTACAATGGGGGCTGCAGAGGATCATTGGTGGGGGGTTTCTGGGATGGGGGATTCATGGGAGTAAGTTCACCTGAATATACATGAAAGATATATAAAATTGTTCAAATGATCAAGGGATTGGGCATGGTCACAGTGGGTAGACAATCACTCAATAAATGAGGGAATCTGAATTCCCAGCCTGGAGAGCTCTGCCACATTCTCCAAGGGAGCAGCAACAGTCCCCTGAGTGCAGAGGCAGTGTCTGGCAAAAGAGGATGGCCCACTGATGGGTTCTTGTTATTGATGACTAGCCTTATGAGTCTTTGCTCTTGTAATTGAAACTTAGCCTACTGTTATGGGGTGCCTAAGGGCTGCCACCTGAGAGCCTCCTTGTTGCTCAAATGTGGCCTTTCTCTAAGCCAAACTCAGCATATGAATGCATTACCTTCCCCCCAATGTGGGACATGATTCCCAGGGATGAACTTCCCTGGCAACGAGGGATTAATAACAAGTGCCAACTGGCAACACGACTGGAAAAAGACCTTGAATAAAAGGGGGAAAAGGTAAAGAGAAATGAGTTCATGTGGCTAAGAGACTTCAAAGAGAGTCGGGAGGTCATCCCAGAGGTGACGCTTATGCACACCTCAGTAGGATCTCATAGAATACCAAAGTGGATATTACCCCACAGAGCGGGGCTCCTGAGGGCTCTAGAGACACCCAGGTCCTTTATAAGGGGGGATAGCCCCAGAGATTGATGCCTTATTAGTGGGCTGTACTTTGGAATCTGTGCTCCTGAGAGTGACAGAGTTGGACTCAAATAAGTCTACCCCGCACATAGTCCATCAGTCCCTTCTATTCAAACCTATATGTGATGCTGGAGTTTTTAGGTGTACTTCCAGAGACTGGAGCCTCTGGTCTACCTATGCGCCAGCTGTGCCTGGAATCTCGGTGGAGCTGCAACTCCTACCCTACAGCTCAATGGACTCATCCAAGTCACCTGGCGAGGAGACGACGATGGACAACGGCCATCCCAGGGAATGGAGAGGGCCTGCAGCTGCAGGCAGGATAATTCCATCCACCGTAACCATGGGATATAAGCCCTCTCTCACTTGGAGGTGGAGTGGACATCACCATCCCAGTCCCCTCAGGATTGGGGGAAGAGCTATGGACTAGAGTGGACTTAATGGTATTCTGTTGTAGACATATTGTGATTCAAGCAATGGAAGAAATTATAACAGTGAGGTGGAGCCAGTGGCCACTGGAGGTTTTCGGGGCAGGGAGGGGAAGGACAGTTGAAATACAGGGGCTTTTTTGGGACTTGGGGGTTGTCTTGAGTGGCGTTGCGGCAACGGATGTAGGCCATTTTACATCAGCATATACCATGCAGAACTGTGTGGGAGAGAGTGTGGTCTACGATGTGAACTGTGGTCTATGCTTGGTGGCAAGGCCCCAGGATGTGTATATCCATTGCGGGTGATGTGCTACACTGATGAAGGATGTTTGTGTGGGATGTTGTGGGAGGTGTGGGAGGTGTGGGAGGTGGGGAACATGGGAATCCCTGTAATTTCTGTGTAATATTTAGGTAATCTAAGCACCTTTAAAATATATATATATATATATATATATATATATATAATAACATTTATGTAAGGAAATGCACATATATGCATATATTTATATATCATTTTACAAATATTGGTATGTATTGTGAAAAATTTGATTTTTACCCACAATAAAAAAAAATAAAAATAAAATAAATAAATAAATATCCACTAGGTAGAAATAGACTGTTAGTAACTAAACTTCATAGATATTGAGAGATTTTTATAGTGGAGTATAATAAAATGCATTTAGCACTAAAGCTACTCTGAATATAATTTTGTGTTTGACGATGCAGCAGAAATTCTAAGATCATGTATTCATTGAAGGCCATGATTCTGAATGTCTTGTCTTGATGAGGTAAGGAAATATAGATTAATTTATCTGGAAGATTAAAAGCAAGAAAGAGGTCTTTATTTTGTGCTACACACACACACACACACACATTGATACTGAGGAATAGCATTCAAGACTATCAGTGTTTTTTAAACTAGATCTCAGAAAGCTTACACATGTTCTCCATGGACATTGTGGAGGTAGAAATTGTACACTAGGATATTTAACTCATGGACTCATCAGTGGCAGGAACAATGTCAACTGTCTTCTTCAAGCCTCCCCATTACCACCACCAAGGCTCTACCCCCAATCTCCTTATTCATGTGCTCTCAGGTGTCATAGACTTTTATTTCAAACCTAATTTTAGAGCACTAGAAATGTCATAGAAGGGCCTCAGGCACCCAGAGTTTGGAAGGGAGGGGGCATCTACCCTGTCCAACTTCACTACCTTGTTCTTAATTGGAACAGCTTCTCTCTTATCTGCTTTATCTGTAGTGCTTCCGAGTCAGCTTGCATTTGGAGAAATACTTCACTTCTAAGGAAAAACAGTTGCCAATAACTACTAACGCATGAGTTATTAGATTGTAAGTATATCTCCCACTTTGAAATCTATGACATATTGGTTGACTTTAGAGAAGTATCTGTGCTACCTCTGGTGCTTTGAATCACATGTATTTACCCAGTCCCACAAATGCCCAGCCATGGACAGCAGCCTATTCTACCTGATACTATCCAGGAGATACTATCCATTTCCCATCTGGATCTGCTCTTTCTTGAATTCCTTCTTTATCACATTCTACCATTGGCCAAACTCTGTTCTCAGGGACTACCTCAGATCCCCTTGCTATGACATCTCATTGAGCAGGTATCTATTAATGCCAGCCAAATTTCCACTTTTTTTGCCCTGCAGCTTGACATAGTTCCAGGTTGGGGGTTTCCCTTATCAACCACAGATCCAACCCTGTTCCAACCAACCTCTGTACCAAGGATACAGACCAAACACAGAAACGGGCTCCCACTGAAAACCCAGTTTGTAGTAGGCATGTAAACAGAATGGCAGGGAATTTACCTGGAGGTGAGAGATCTGCATAACAGGCTTCTGCCTGACATAGCTTGGGCTTCAGGAAGTCATACCAGCTGAACATCCCGAGGGGCACGGATGTGCCCACTCTATCATGTGCTCTGAAGGCAAACTCTGCTCTACTTATTCTGTGACTCATTTGGTACCTATTTCCTCTTGGAACTAACCCAAGGAAGAGTCCTCTCAGCAAAACTAAGTTTACCTGCTTCCTTGTGTGTGGCCCGCTTATTTTTTTGGAGGTTTACTTTAGAAGTGCAGAGGAGCCTGAGGGCCCTTTTCCTCCAGTTTGTTTGGTGTGTCTTCTTGAAATTGTATCTTGGCTAGAAAAACTTTTTCTTCCTTAGTGGTTTCATAACTCACAGGATGAACTGTGATACCCTCAATGATCAACAGCAATCCCCTCAGGATAAGTAAAAAGAAGATTATATATAATAGACATACTTCCCAACACTGGAACAGCGGCCTCAGGAAGAAAGACAAGCATTCTGTCTTGGTTATGGGCAAAAGGAAGACAGTGGAACAGAAGTATTAATACTTCAGGGGAACCTCAGGGCAGAGTTATACCCAATAGACACTTGGAAGTTGGGGGAAGAGATAGCTTTGAAATACCCTTAGTTTGGGAATGAGATGACACATGGAATATGTCCTCATTCCTCTGAATTCTCCACTATTTTAACTTTATACTAAGTCCATGCCAAATTCCAAATACTTGATTTTACAGGTTTTGGCTTGGGTTACCTAGGAAACAGAGTCTGAGGCAAAAAGCTTATGTGTTAAACTTTATTGAGGAGAGCAAATCCAAGAAAGCAGAAATGAGCAGGACAAGAAGCAATGAAGTATGGATGGCAGGAGAAAAATATTGGAGGATATGTTTCAAGCGAGTCACAGCTTTGTAACAAGTACAGGAGATTTCTTGGTCTTATAAGATATCCTTAGAAAGGTTGTATGAACTATTGCATCTTAGAACAGTCCATAATGGTGGAAGAAAGAAGAATTTATACCCTGGATCCCTTCTGTCCCCTATCTTTCATTAGACAAGGTTTGCCTTATGGGGTATTAATTCCCTATAGTGCATGAAATGGTGTGCAGGAACCTCGAAACTCATTATTCCAGCTGCCAGGAAAGTTGGCTACTGATGGTTCACAGTGAGATCTCTCAGGAAATCGCCTGAGGCCAGGGCAGCAAACTTTTTCAATAAAGGGCCAGATAGTCACTATGTTTGGTTTTATGGCTACATAGTCTGCCAGAACTACTTAAGCCTGCCATTTTAGCATGAAAATCAGCCAGAGACAATATGTAACTGAATAAATGTGGCTACATTCCAATAACATTTATTTACAAAACAGGCAGCAGGCAGGATATGGGCCACTAGCCATATTTTGCCAACCTCTGTTCTGGGCTAAAGGGAGCTGCTTTGCCCAAGGTCATGTCCCTCTTCAGGGGCAGCCCATATCTAATGGCTGCTTGATGGAGAATGGTAGGGAAAAGGCCCACACCTTGCCTCAATTCAGGACAGCTCTGAAGGGCCATTCCAGCTCCAGAGCTCCTCATGGGACCAGTTGAGAACTTTATTGGGAAGTACAAACTTTTCCCTATACCCAAACAACCTTTTCTCACCCCCTTATAGGTCTTGTTTTGGTTGAGATCCCCAATAAACCTCCAGCCTGCAAATCTCCTTCTCAGCGTCTGCTTTCTGGGGAATCCAACCTAAGACACTTCCCCACAATGTATGTGGGGTTGCTCCCTTCAGTTGCTGGGAAAGCCAGAGCCCTGTGGGTCTACCCAGTCTAGGGTACAGATGGGTGGTGTCTCTTTGATAGTTGATCTGTAACAATGGACAGGACCACAGCAGTGACATACCTCGCTCCATGACCACAGGGACAGGGCAAGTCATTGCTAGGGCCACTCTAACTAGACATCAAGGATAAGGCACAGATCTGAGTGACATGTAAGTTGAGTATAGTGTATAGAATTTCAAAAGGAAAAAATGTACAATTCTAACTCCTTAACCTTCCCACATCATTCTCTTTTCTCTCCTTTAACCATGTTCTTCTTTTACCTTCTCTTCTTTTCTCTTCTTTTCCTTTATTTTCCTTCTGGATTAGTCAGAGTTGGCCAAAGAAACAAAACTGACAAGATATACTTATATATATATGAGATTTACTATAAGAATTGGCTTACGTGATCTTGGTGATTGGCAATTCCAAATCCTATAGGGCAGCCTGTAAGTTGGAAACTCTGATGAAGTTAAAGTTGAATTCTACAGGAGAAGCTAGATGGCTGAAATAGAGACAACTTATTCTTTCTTCTGAAATCCTCAGTTCTGGCCTTAAGATGCCCAACTGATTGGATGAGGAGATTCCCCTCATTGCTGAGGACAATATCCTTTGTTGACTGTAGATGCAATCAGCTATACAATCAAGTAATTATAGATGCAAATCTATCTACGAAATACGCTCACAGTAACAATCAGGCTAGAGCTTGCTTGACCAAACAACTGGACTCCATAACCTAGCCAAGTAACACATACAATTAACTATCACAGCTTCCTTTATCTTCTCTTATTCTTACCCCCTAGCAACGATATGGTGTATGTAATAATAGACTTGAGGGCAAAAAGAATAAAAGTAAAGGAAATTAAAATTAAGTATAAGATCTTCAATGAGAAGTGATAAACTTATTTTTGGTTCCATTATTCACTTGTTGCTTGACTTCATGAGGGTCAGTAACTTCAACTATAACATGGAATCAGTAATATCTAATTTGCCTACCTATTACACTGAGCATTGTACCAAGTTATAGAGCAAATATTAAAGCATTATGCTTGGTTGTTTCACATATAAGACTGTGCAGGACCCTACTTGGGAATTTATGCTCCCCAGAGTGACAGAGTTGAATCCAGTTGTGGTTTCCCTACACATGGTTCTTCTGCCCCTTCTATTTGAACCTATGTTTAGTGCTAGAGTTGATAGGTGTATGTCCAAGAGACTTAAATCTTTGGGCTGTCCATATGCCAACTGGGCCCTGAATCTCAACAGAGTTGCAACACCTACTCTCCGGTTCATTGGACTCACCCAGGACAACTAACAAGGACATGATGATGGACAACGACCATCCCAAGAAACAGAGAGAGTCTGCAACTGCAAGCAAGATAGTCCCATCCATCTGCCCCATTGGATCTAAGGCTCTCTCAATTAGAGGTGGAGTGGGCATCACCATCCCAGAAGCCTCAGGATTGGGGAATGAATGATGGACTAGAGTAAACTTACTGGTATTCTAGTATAGACTTATTGTGATTCTAGCAATGGAAGAACTTTTATCATTGATGTGGAGGCAGTGGTCATTGGAAGTTCTGAGGGGAGGGAAAGGGAAAAACAGGTATAATATAGGGACATTTAGGGTACTTGGGAGTTGTCCTGAATGACATTGTAATAACAGATACAAGCCATTATATATCTTGTCATAACCTACAAAATTGTGCAGGAGAGAGTGTAAACTACAATATAAACTATAATCCACGTTTAGCGGCAATGCTTCAAAATGTGTTCATCAACTGTAACAAATGTACCACACTAATGAAGGATGCAGTTAATGTGGGAACATGTAGGAGTGGTTGGGAGCAGGGCATATGGGAATCCCCTGTTTTTTATGGAACATTCATGTAATCGAAGTATCTTTAAAAAATAAAAATAAAAAAGCTTATTAAAAAAAAAAAAAAAGTCTACAGTCTATACCCCTCCCCCCAAAAAGACTGTGCATGTGTTAAACCTATTTTTTTTTAAAAAAAGGGGAGCAGTGGACCCAGTAGCTCCACAGACATCTCTTACTTCAACAGTGTTTGAATAGAACAGACCCAGAAACTATCCCCCAAACTCTTCAGCATAGACCATCTTCCACTGCCTCTCCAGTTGCAACCTCCAGGACCAACTTCTCAGCTGGGCTATCCCTGACTCCGGGACGAGCCAACACCATTTTTTTTGTGTGTGTGTGGTTAAGTCCTCATTGTCTACTAGCCATGAGCTCCTAGATCTGTCAAAATTATTCTGTAAAAGTGGAGGCCTCTGTTAACTGCCTGGTCAACCTGCATCTGAGCACCTCACACACCTACCTCTCTCTTCTGGGCTACTATTTCGATCATGACAATGTGGTCCTGAAGGGCATGGACCACTTTTTCCCCGACTTGGCAAAGGAGATGCGTGAGGGCGCAGTGCATCTCTTGAAGATGCAAAACCAGCACACTACTGTGCCTTGTTCCAGGACATGCAGAAGCCATCCCAAGATGAGTGGGGTAAAACCCTGTACTCCATGGAAGCTGGAAGCTGCCTCCTAGAGAAGAGCCTGAACCCTGGGTCCCGCCAACACAGACCCTCATCTCTGTGACTTCCTGGAGAACCATTTCCTAGACAAGGAGGTGAAGCTCATCAAGAAAATGGGCAACCACCTGACCAACCTCTGCAGGCCTTCTAAAGGCCACCTTCAAGCACGACTAGGAGCCTTGGAGCCCAGAGGCTTTTGGGGGGGCCCTCTGCATTCTCCTGGCATCCAGGTTTCTTCCTGAGCCCCTTCCTCCAGCCAGAGGCATCTTTGTAACTGCCACTTTGCAGCCTTCTAACAATCCCTGAACCAAGTGTAAATAATAAAGCTTTTTGCAGCAAATGAAAAAATAGAAGGCTTTCTCTGAATAATTTTTTTCAACAGATGTCAGCAGCCACAAACACACCCTATTGTCCCCTCCGATCCATTTCTGATGTGTTTTTGTGTTTCTAAAACAGTTAAAATTAGGCTTTCCAAGAAATATCAGCAAATGTCAGGAATTTGTGCTGCAGATAGTTTGGTACCCTGTGGCTTCTAGCCAAGGATGTTGAATATGGTGGGCTGGAAAACCACATATCATCATTATTGCTTAACACCTCTTAGGTTCTCTTTGGGAACACAGCACTAGGAAACTAACACACTGGACCCACTAGAAGCTTGGGGCCATTGTGGGAGTGGAAGTAGATAACAGCTACTAATTCTGCTCGTTTTTGGGGATATTCAGTGGAGCAGTGGAGTTTCTTGAAAATAATTTTAAGAAGTTAGGTTTCTTTGTGGCATATACATAAAATGGAATATAATTCAGCTGTAAAAAGGAATGAAATTCAGATACCTGGCACAACATAAATGAACCTTGGAAACATTATACTGAGTAAAATAAGTCAGACACAAAAGGATAAATATTGTATGATTCCACTTATATGAAGTATCTAGAATAAGCTAACTTCTACAGTCAGAAAGCAGTTTAGAGGTTACCAGGGCCTGGGGGAGGTGGGGATGGGGAGTTATTGTTGAATGGGTACAGAATTTCTGTTTGGGGTGATGAAAAAGTTGTGGTAATGGAAGGTGGTGATGGTAGAACAACACTATACACGTATTTAATGCCACTGAATTGGCATGAATTGCACACTTAAAATGGTTAAAATGAGAAATTTTATTGTCATTATATATCTATATATCTTCAGATATATAAATACAATAAAAACTTTTAAAGATGAGGTTAGTCTTAAATGCCTCCTTTTTAAATTAAAGTTCATGTTGGCCCTAAATTTCAAGATAACTTTAAAATCCTACTTAACAAAGAAGACAAGACCCACGTTTTGAGAGTCAGATTAGGGGCAGGGACATCTTCTTGCCTGAGACCAATACTGGGCTCTTTTTCGCTTGTTTGTTTTTCATCATAAATATCAATTTGCCATCACTTTGCTCACTGTGCCAAACTGTCAGTGAAAAAGAGACACCTGTTATTACCTGTAGCAGTTTGATATTGTTTGTGGATTCCAGAAATAGATATTGGATTATGTTTGTAAACTGGTCTGCTCCTCTGGGCATATTATATTGTATTGGATTCAGAGGCTTCACTTTTACTTCATTAAATTATGATTAAGGCTTTGATTGGGCCACGTCAGTAGGATAATGAGTCCCTGCTCTCTTGGTGGGTGAGGACTCACAGAGAAAACAAGGCAGAGGAATTAGTTGGAGTTTTTTATATTGGAGCCCCAGGAAGTAAACACAAGAGAACGCAGGAGGAGTAGAGATGGCTCCATAGACACAGCAGAGGCCCCAGAAAGAGAGAGAGCCTGATAGTCTACAGCTAACCAAAAGAGAAATGAGTCCTGGGAGAGAGATGAGACTTATCCCAGTCTACAGCTGATATTGGAAGAAGCTAGGACCACAGAGACTTAAGAGGAAGAGGGAGGCTGAACCCTTGCAGACGTCAGCAGCAATCTTGCTCTGACATGTGGAACAGACTTTGGTGAGGGAAGTAACTTATGCTCTATGGCCTGGTAACTGTAAGCTTCTACCCCAGATAAATGCATGATTCATGTGTTAGAGACTACGATTCTGAAGAGGAAACATGTTTGAAAAAACTTTTGCATATAGTAGGTCTTCCGCAGAGTTGCCCATGTCCGTTGTTATTTGCTATAAGTAGTTGTGTGGTTATAATAATAATGTAGCTGGCTAGGGGTTAAGTGAAGCGGGCAAACCTTCCTCAAAGTTCACATCCTCTACGAAAGACCCTGAGAAAGTGGCAGTTCAGTAGTAAGGGAATACTCTATGCTTGCTACCAGTTCATGGGGCTTATGAGAGAAGAGAAGATGAGAGACTCCCACTGCATATATGGGGCTCAACATCACAGCCTTGAAAGGAGATGGCATGATAATTCTCATTATTTTTTTTTGCATTCTATAAAGTAGTAAGATAAGGCAAATATTAAAAGTGAATCTCGTGGAGTGGGTGTGGCTCAGTGGTTGATCACCTGCCGGGTTCAATCCCTGGCACCTCCAAAAAAAAAAAAAAAAGTAAAAGCGAAATCTATAGTGTACAGAGAACGTGAGGGGATATTGCTTTGCTAAGGCTGATGTTTTACTACTTTAGCCACAGAATCCCGTAACAATGGATATTCTATGTGTTCCTAAGGAGGAGGAGAGAAAAGGGAATTCTCCATCTGTAATCCATGCTTCCTACATATAAGCTGAAACGTCCCCTTTTCTCTTTTTTTCCTGCCATTTTGTGATGGCTGGATTTCTCGCTCATGGGAGAGTTGTGGTAGGGGAGAATTCTAAACCCCAGAATAAAGTGTTTTA
Source organism: Tolypeutes matacus (assembly GCA_026826555.1). NCBI lineage: Eukaryota > Metazoa > Chordata > Mammalia > Cingulata > Chlamyphoridae > Tolypeutes > Tolypeutes matacus. The sequence continues at coordinate 1,640,563 of JAKSZT010054419.1, read as the reverse complement.
TTCCCACCTCTATGACGGAGGCTGGATAAGCCTATTTATAAAATACCTTAAAATTACAGTTACTTCTGTGTCTGAAAGCACCGTCCTGGGCATTCTGGAATATCAAAGAAATGGTTCATAAAAAAGATCTTAGCAAGCATCTGAAGGACTAAGCTAACACCATTAAAACACTTTGGAATAGAACCTTTGGTATGGAACTCATCCCCCAGAGAAACTGATTTTTCAGTGCATTAAACTACTGCCTAAAAATTACACCCATCAACTTAAGGGGGAAAATATGCTCTGCCATGTAAACCTCTGGATGTGCTTTACAATAGCTACAATTTCAGAGAAATAAGACCTTATTTAAAAGATGGATTCTTAAAGCTGTTGCAATTTTTGAAGAAACACTAATGGGCAGGGGAGGAGCTGGCTTCAGTAACAGTGTGCTTTTTGTAAAAACGTTACTCAACAACCCACATCCTATTTTAGTTCCATATGATTCTTGCTGCCAAAGGTGGAGTGTGGAAGAAAAGGAAGAAATTCCAAGATCAAACACAAAGATTGAGTCACAGAGCACCCCAGTAAACATGAACACTACAATAATTTCACCAGCCAACAGTCTTCTGATCCAATACAATTTTTTTAAATTGTTAAAAGAATAATGGCTTTTAAAGGAAAAGAATGACTTTTAAAGGAAAATATCCCAAGAATCTCAAATGTTATCTTCACTATTTCTTATTGTGCTATTTAAATATGTAGGGGCATAACACTCAATAGAGTAAGCTGCCCATATGTATTATTATACAAGTAGAAATAAAAAATAAGTTTACAAGTAAAATATGAGTAAAACTACAAAAAAAAAAAAAAAAAAAAAAAACCCACAGTACACAAATTAACAACATTAATGTGACAAATAAGGTGGGTTGGTAAAGTCAAACTGGTGCTCATAGTATAAATATTAATTCATTCATGTGTTGGTTCATTCATTCAACACACATTTGCTGAGGACCTATTTGCAACGTCCTTCTTTTAGGTGGCACAGGTATGTCAGTGAACAAAACAAAGTTCCTTGCCTTCATGGACACCACACTCTAGTAGGAGAAGACAGATAATAAACCAAATAAAGTGAAATACTTAGTGTGTCAGAGGATGATAAATGTTAGGGAGAAAAATCTAGGGAAGGGGAGATAGAAGAGATTGGGGAAAGGGGAGTTGCAATTTTTTAATATGATGGTCAGGAAAGGCCTCATAGAGAAGATGACATTTATATAAAAACTTGAAGAAGCATTTGGATATTATTTGGGAGGGTGGGTGTTCTAGGAAGAGGGAACAGAGGGTACAAAGACTCTGAGGCAGGAGTGAGCCTGTTTCTGAGTAGCACTGCTACAGGGGAGGTTTACTTGAGTTAAGCAAACTTTTACAACCATGAGCCATATGACAACTCAATTTTTCCATCCCTTTTCTCTTTTTCAAACTGCTGTGAAATCTTTGCTTTTACTGAGTTGACTGTTAGGTCATTTGTCCTTTACTTTAAGCTAGAAACATCCTTTGCATATTACGTCCACTTCCATTTTTAAAAATTAGACAGTAGTGGCAAAGCAATATTATTTGACACCAACATAATAGTAACATAATCACATAGGCAGGCATTGAAACAGTGACAGGACTCAGGGATAATTGGTGCTTAATTTATTATAAGCTATATTATCATAAAATCTAAACACTGAATTAGCAAATTTTCATAGAACATTTTCAGGCCTCTCACAATATGTCTGTGAAATCTCTGTAGCCTGAGAGAGACCACCCTCACAAACAAGGAAGGATTTCTTTCAAGCCAGCCTTTTTACTGGTTGGCCCATGGTATTCTGTTACATTAATGAGTGTGGAAATACAAGATTTCTCCACTTTAGCCCTTGCAATGTGGGTGGAGATGATTCAACACATGACTTTGGAGAACTTACAGGGTGCATGGCTAGAAAATAAACCCAAAATAACAATCTTGGTTCTTTTGTTGTCATGCCCACCTGTATTAGTCAGGGTTGTCTAGGGAAACAGAATTAACAGGAGACATCTGTAAATAGTATGAGATTTTATAAAATTCTCTTACGTGACCACGGGGACAAACAAGTCCAGATTTCACAGGCAAGTTGCAAACCAGGAGCTCTGATGAAAGTCTGATGAAGGTCCTTTATGAGTTCCTGGGAGACGTTGGCTGTCCAAAGACAAGCTGGGAAATTCTCTCTGAATGCTGAAATCACTTCCCCTTTTAAGGCATTCAACTGATTGGATAAAATGTCACTCATTCTTGACAGCAATCATCCTGGTTGATCATAGATGTAATCAGCCATCTATGCAGTAAACTCACTGATGACTAAAGTCCATAAATGTCTTTGTATTACAATTAGCCCAGTGCTTGCTTGACCAAACACCTGGGTACAATTAAATAGCCAAGTTGACACATTAGCCTAACCATCACACCACCTATGAGGAAGGCCTCTGTGATTTAGACCATGGGCAGTCCAGATCTTCTGCCTACAATTATTTGTGCAGGAAACAACTTTGTCAGTTTTGCAGTATATAGAGAAGATTGGAGGCAGAGCAGCATCTGCACTATTTCTATTACACCTCAAATTCTCAGTTTAGACACAATGCAGAGCCTGAAAGCAAGTCTTGCGATGCTGTTCTATTAGTCATGTGGCAAGATTTCATCTCAGGGTTGAGTAGAGGAGTGGCACATAGGGCAAGGAAAACTGAAGCAAAATGTCTTTTTGCCCATGCCTTAGGAGGTTTCACTTCTCTGAATGACAGTTCTGAGGAAGTTCTTTTCCAAAAAGTTTAACAATACAATAGCGGTAAACAGGGCCCTACCATTGGAAATGAATGTATCTGGAAATATCTGTTACAATAATAAATGCATATCTGTGACAATTGCAATGCAATTGGGAGAACTCCAAGATATTTTGAAAATGGGATGGGTGTAGCCCATCATCATTCTTTTTTTAGTTGTCCTGGGTAAGTCCGATGAACTGGAGAGTAGGTGTGGCTGCAACTCTGCTGAGATTCAGGGCTCAACTGGCATATGAACAGCCAGAATATTTAAATCGCTGGGACATATATTTAACAGATATAGTACTAATAGGTTCAAATAAGTGGGGCAGAAGAACCATGTGTAGGGAAATTGTAACTGAGTCTAACTCTGATACAATGGGAAGATAGGTTATCATATATTCTAAGGTAAGGCCCACTGATGGGGTGCTGATTTCCTGAGATGATCTGCTCAGATGTCTAGATGTTTCTAGAGCCCTCAGAAGCACCCTTGCTTGAGGTACTGTTTACTGTGGCAGTCAGTGAGATCATCCTGAGACAAGCATAAGCTAACCTCTGGAATGACCTCCAGGGCATTTTTGGGACATTGGAATTGTTCTGTATGATATTGCAATGATGGATATAGGCCATTATATATTTTGTCAAAACCTATAAAATAGTGTAAACCATAATGTCATCTATAGACCATGCTTAACAGCAATGTTTCAATACGTGTTCATCAATTGTAACAAATGTACCACACTAAGGAAAGATGTTGATGTGGGAAAGTGTGGGAGGGGGAGTGGTGGGGTATATGGGAATTCCCTATATTTTTGATGTAACATTTATGTAATCTAAAGCTTCTTCATAAATAAAGAAAAAAGATACTTTTTAAATGATTTGAGCATAGTAAACAAAAATTCTTAACATAAGATCAATGGGAAAAATGGATATGCATTCTTGACCAAAGATTTTTAGTCAATTTCACATGGAAAAGTAAAATATTTTGATAAGCTATGCTGGACTAGATGGAATAATTTTAGACCACTAGTTTAGTCAGAGCTTCTAGTGTAAACTTCCATGATATTCTAGGTGTCCTAGTTTCCCTGGTTGCTATGACAAATACCACACAACGGGTTGGCTTAAACAATGGGAATGTATTGTCTCATGGTCTGGAAGTTTTGTTTCCTCCCAGGGTCAGTAATGCTCTGGCAGACTGGCAGTCCTTGGGGTCCCTTGGTTATCCTGTCACATGGCAGTATTTGTCTTTCTCTACTGGGTTCCAGATACTTCCAGTTCCTGGCCCCTCCCTATACCTTTCTCTTTTTTAAGGCCTCTGTAATAAGATTAAGACATGTTCTGATTCAGCTGGCTACACATTAACTAAAATTAACATCCTCAAAATGTCCTACATACAGCAGGTTCACACCCACTGGAATGGGATTAAGATTAAAAACACATTTTTTTTCTGGGTTACATAATTTAACCTACTGAGATATGATCTTGACATGATAATATGATTATTGTCTCTTGGAATAAGAACATAAATTTCAAATTTACAAAAATCTTGTCTTCTTTACTCATACTTCCTGCTTATATTCTTATCACCGTCACCACCACTTTCCCTCTACCACACATGTGCACACAAACACATACACACATACAGTTTAAGAGACAAATTGGTCTGAGATCCCATAGGATAAACCCACCATCTGATCAGATTCAAGGGGTGAGAAATGGAGATCTCACATCTAAGGTCTTACATCATCTTTGATGTGGAATGTAAGAAGACACATGATATTAACATTTTGTATTATAAAAGCAGTATTTTTTATTATATATATATATATATATATATATACATATATTTTAAGAGGTGCTTAGATTACATAAAATATTACACGGAACCCACTGGGATTCCCATGTTGCCCACCTCCCACACCTCCCACCACATCCCACACAAACATCTCCCACACTGTGGCCCACCAACCTCAATGAACTTACACATCCTGGAGCCTTGCCACCAACCATAGACCACAGTTCACACTGTAGACCACACTCTCTCCCACTCAGTTCTGAGTGGTGTGTGCTGATTTAAAATGGCCTACATCCATTGCCACAACAGTACTCAGGACAACCTCCAACTTCCAAAGAAGCCCCTGTATATCAACTGCTCATCCCCTCCCTACCCAAAAACTGTCAAGTGGCCACTGGCTCCACCTCATTGTTATAATTTCTTGCATTGCAAGAATCACCATATGTGAGCAAGAGAATACCATCAAGTCCACTCTAGTCCATAGTTCTTCCCCCAATCCAGAGGCGACTGGGATGGTGATGTCCACTCCAACTCCAAGTGA